>CM034305.1:98209570-98780041 GCA_019925795.1 Dendrobium chrysotoxum | reverse complement strand
TTGATTTTTTTTTTTTTTTTTTAATTTTGATATGATGATGATATTAACCCGAAGTAAGGATACTTTCTTCGTGTGTTTCTTCTGATATTATAGTTCTATTTTGGAGTTCTTTTACCCTTTAGATTTACAGTCTGAAATCTTACGATATTACTTCAGGACTTTGTAAAACCTCACCCAAGCAGTTGACCCGAAAATAACAAAGTTATTTTAAAACTTCCCTCAAACGGCTTCTTGCCTTAAACGGGAAACAAATTTGGGCATTGACTGAACTGGTCTTTGGTAGACTGAAAATAATATCTTTCGGACAGAGACTCTCCAAGATAGAAGGATAATTTTTCTTAAGGCTTTAGAAAAAGAAAAAAGTAAAAAAAAGGAGGACTAAGAAGTCTCAAAGAAATATATGGAAAAAGAAAACTAGATAAAAGGTTTACAAACCTTGAGAAGTTTTCCTTCTCAACTCCAAGACTTGGACTAGACAACTATTTACAAGAGAGAGCTTTCTCTCTTTTTCTCTCACTACTTTCCTAAATTTTCTCTACTCCTTTCTCTCTTTCTCACTCTCTTTCCTCTCTTCTTCTTGGCCCTCTTGGCTCTTCTTGCTCCTCTTTGGCTCTTCTTTCTTTATGTTCTTTAGCTTTCCTTTGGTTTCCATCCTGTCAGAAACATTCATAAGATCAAATTCATCGTCAGAGTAATCAGCAAGTAAAATCAGATTAGATACTTTTCCAAGGTTCAGTTGTCTAGATAACTGGTCAGGATAAAATTTATCTTTTCCTTTGATATGTTCCCATTTATATATAAGCTTTTGTTAATGGACATGGTCAAAGAATTTTATCCACCTTCGTGAGCTTAAGGTGTTTTTGACTTCTTTGTTCTGCTTAGCAATCTAACAATGGCTTCACAATCAGGTTCTAATGAGAATTTCATTTTTATCACAGATGAAAAGATAAAATGCTTCAAGATTGTAAATGATCGCAAGAATTTCATAGTCAAGAGAAGTCAAGTATCCCTTCTCTTTATAAATTCCAGAAGCATATCTGCAGATCCTTTTTTCATTTTTTTCAGAAAATTTATTTGGTTTTCTGATAAGTGTTCCTCCCCAGCCTTGTTCACAACCATCAGATTCTATGATCAAGTAATCTGAATCAAGGGGAAGAGTTAGTTCAGGTAGTTTAGAAACCAAATCTTTAATTTGATGTACCAATAGCACATCTTCTCTGTTGAAAGTTCTAGTGCCTTTCAAAGAGTTTTTGTTGTAGAGTGGCTTAGTGTATTTTGATAAATCTTTGATAAAGGGTCGAGCATAATTTAAAAGTCCCAAAAAAGTTCTCAACAGCTTAATATCTTCAAGTTTGTCAGGCATTTCAAGAATCTTTTTTCGAGATATGAGTTGTAACTTAATCTTACCTTTGCCAATTTCAGAGCCTAGAAATTCGATATGCTGGACACACAAAGCCATCTTCTTCTTGGAAAATAATCAAACCATGAGATTCAAACTTGTTTAAGACAGAATGTAAATGAGCGAAGTGTTCATCTTTGGTATGAGAAAATACAAGAACATCATCAATATAAATGCAAGTGAAATCAGAAAGTGAACCAAATATGTTATCCATCTTTCTTTGAAATATATTGGTGCATTTTTCAATCCAAAAGGCATAACTAACCATTCAAAGTGACCTTCAGGACAAGAGAAAGCAGTCCATTCTATAGAGTCAGGATGCATTCTAACTTGCCAAATCCAGATTTAAGATCAAACTTGCTAAACCATCTAGCATTCTGGATCTTGTTTACCAGTTGGTCTTTTGAAGGGATTTTGTATCCATCAAATTCAGTATTATCATTCAACCTTTGTAATTAAAAAAAACCATTCTAGACTGTCCTCTCTTTTGTTCGCTTTCTTTCATAACTATCATAGCAGGACTCCTGTGTCTAGATTCTGATCTTCTAATAACACCTAGTTTCAGAAGTTGTTCAATAATGGAGTTTACATTCTTGTAGTTCCCAATTGTTAAATTTTATCTCACTTCCTCGGATATTGATATCGTGATTGATGATCTTCAGTTCACAAAAGAGCTTGTCTTTGTCCCAGTATTTGATAGGATTTCTCCTATGACTTTTAACTTTTCTAGTCGAGAAACAAACTGTTCTATGTCATGATAGGTTATGATTTTCTTGACTTGTTTGGGAGTAACTAGATCATATCCAAACTCACTAGAGGCATGATCAATCAGTCATCATCATCAGCAGGTCTACTGGTTTTGTTGCCTTGCAAAGTCCAGGGTGCTGCAAGGGCAGTTAGGATCAGGAGGTTTAGGATCAGGTCTTTTTCTTAGCAACTTGGTATTGCATGATTGTTTAGGGTTGCTAGTATGAGGTTCAGGAGGTTTGGTGTATGGTTCATGCAGTTCATGGTGTAAGTCAGCAGAGTTATCAGGAGGCTTTGGCAATTTCGGTAACGGGGGTAAAATTTTTGGTACTAAGAGGTGTCCACCACGCTCCTCAGCCCACTCTGATATGACAGGTGAAACTGATGAATTCCGAAAGACGGTGACATAATCATTAGTCAGGAACAAACCACCATTTGATTTTAACAGAAAATCAAGACCAAGAATCATACGAACACGGAAATGATTAAGAGGTCTAACCCAAATTTTGAAACATGAAGGCTTTAGACCACACTTGACAATGAGTTTGAAATTTGAGATGTACGTTTTGGATGTATTTGTTCATTTCGAGTCTAGTACCATCGAACTGGGCACTATATTTCGGAGTTGGACTGTAAGAACAAATTCAATCGGTACCAAGGCAGCATCAATTGTATTAGATGTTGCTCCAGTATCAATAAAAGCAGGCAAAGTAATTTCTAAACCATGTATATTGATTTTCGCAAGGATTTGAATATTGGTAACATCGTCAGGGTTACAAATTATAGGAATTTGCTCAATACCTGGTTCATTCAGAAAGGGATCCTTGTAATCATGGAGCACCTGAAAATCTACAAGGTGATTTCATCATTAATAACAATACTTTACCTTTTCGATCAGGCGGTTCAGGCGGTGGAGAGATTACCAGTGTCTCCATCTTAACTTCGAGATCAGAAACTCGATGTTCAAGTACTCGTATCCTGGATTCAAGAAGAGAATGTGTCGTCGTTCTGTAGAAATCATTTTAGGAATGGGAACACAATATTTATCATTAACACATTTAAAACAGGCTTGAATCAAGCAAAAGTTACAAGTGTAACGTCGATCAATAGCAGGGTACCATGGGCAAAAAGAACATTTAATCTTGTCATCACCTTTCCCAAGGTTCCAATCATGGCAGCATGATTTTTCCTTATCAGTAAGGATAACAGTAGTAATAGAATTGTTTAAATCAAGGTTCATGTATTGCAGGCCTTCTAGTTCATCTAGATCAGATAGGTTATCCAGATCAGCAGTTTCCAAAATATCATTGATCAATCCATAGTCTTTAGGTATTAGTTCATTTTCTTCCATTGAAATAATACTATAGATCGATGAGGTATCAGAAATCTGAGAATCTACTTCAAGGAGATCAATATTGACACAATCAATCAATACAGCATTTCTGTTATAAAGATTCTTATGTTTAGGACAAGTGGTAGCTAAGTGACCTTCTTCATTACAAGCAAAGCATGAGATTTTGTTACTATAAACCTTCTTGGAGTTATATCTTCTAACATGTCGTTTCTTGTCCAGATAAGGTTTTCTAGCTTTGGACTTTCTAATGAAGTACTTCTTTGTCAAAGGATTCTTCTTTGTAGGCTTAGGCTTTCTCCTCTGCTTCCTATTCAGACTTGAGTATCCATATTGTTGAGGAGTATAAATTTGAGACAAAATCCATAGTTTTGATTTTTCAGTTGTTTGGATGGAAATGTAAGTACATTTCTCCTTCAATTTTCAAACAAGAATTGGATCCTTATTCCTATATTGTCAAATTGTGGAGTGACTTCATGTTGCTTCCAGGCATGATGTATTTCTTACCAAGCTTCACCTGGCAATTTTGAAAATAACCTCTCACTAGCTCAGTTGAGTAATAATTTCCAGATACAGTAGCTAAGGCTAAGAAATCATTCGCAAAATACTTTACATATTCCAATTCCTAATTTGGATTTGTTCGAGTTCACGCATAGCAGTAGCTTGCTTAAATATTAATCCAGTGTTGGCATCTCTAGAAGTCAAGATTCTATGTATCAGATAGGCAAAGTTTAGAATATTGTTACCTTAGCTTGCCAGATTTGCAACTTCCTCTGGAAATTTCCTTTTGTAAGATTCCCAAAGCAGCTCTTGCTACATCGCCTAGATAGTTTTCAGCTCGCCTAATCATTTCTTCACCACTGTCAACCAAATCTTGGTGATTCTTCTGATAGTCTCTAGCCATTTGAGCAGTCCATTGTTCCAAATAGTTATCATATAATTGAGGGTCACATGATGTAATATTTAATAAAACCTCATTTTTGAAAATAAGATTTTTCCAATGGAGCTCTTTTTCCAGTTGTTCGCAGTAACTGGTTTTCCTTTGTCATAGATTTCACAGATGTTCTGGGGAGAGGATGTCCTATATTGTATTTCCATAGGGACAGGTTCGGTGGTTGGATAATATCTTTGAACAGGATTAGGGTTGAAGTTTGAAGAGCTTGCTTCATTATCATATAAATCAATTCCTGTCATACTTTCTTTTGTATCTTCCAAGAACCTTTCCATCAATTCTAATTTGACATCTTGTGATTCAGAGTTTGCAATAACATGATCCATCTTTCAATCATACAATTATCAACTTCCGAGTTTATTTCTTCAATTCCATCTTCTTTTTCTTCTTCAAAATCATCAAAGTAATTCATAAGATTTTCCATATCCTCAAAATTTTCAGAGTAATCTTCCATAATATCTTCAGATTGATCTTCAATAGACTTTTAGAACTATTTTTGGTATTTTCTAAATTATTTTCAAAATGAATATCATTTTCGATTTCTATTTGATCTTCCGAATTTTGAGGGTTGGTGATCATTTGTATCATCCAAGTTTTGAATTATTTGATCCTTCCTATCTCTGATTTACTTTTGTTCTTTCGATCGGTATTTCATTTTCAGAATCTGAATCTTCTGGTCCATACAAGATTCTGATATTATCTTTTGTATCCACATAGAATGTATCAGTTTTTCTAATCTTGCCGATCTTTTGGTAGTAATCTTGTAGGCTTTTACATTTCTCCAGTGAGTGTATACACCATGTAAATAGGAGATATAAATGCTTTTATTCTTATAGCCTCTACCATCATCTTCACCTTCACCCCTCATCAATCCTCAATCATCATCAAATCTAGATCTGATTCTCTACAATTTTCATTTTGGTCTGAAGCTTTATAATTTCTAAACCTAATGGACAGACTCCTATCATTATTCAGGAAGTTGAATATTCAGTGGGGGTTATAGTAGAATTTTCTTCTCGAAGAGGAGAAAATATTCCATTCTAATCCCGCAAGTGTTTCAGAGGTCAACCTCTTTTGGCATAATAAACTTTATTCCTTTGGAGGTCAAAGAGTCTATTACATTCTCTAGCTTAAGTTTGAACCGGGTTTGGATACTACTCATAGTTTTGCCAAGAACAACCTATATCTAAGCATATATTGTTTCCTTGAAAATTTTCATAACCTTTACTCTTACTAAGACTTTAACATGTTTTTCAAAGTCTTCTACAGTCATGGAGATATCGGGAACAATATAGGTGATTCCAATGTTGTTGTTCATGTCAACTTCTATGACTCCAATCATAGATTCATTAGGGGTACAAACCGAGAATCAAAAAGACAAATTAAAACTTTTCCTCCAGTTCTTTTTCTTACCAGGCCTCGAATTCCAAACACAACAAGACCGATATGGATATAGCGATGCTTGTGCCTTTTCTTTATTTCTTTTGAGGCTTCAGGATGAGTGATTAGTTCAGTCGTACCTCAGAATTATCTGACAATGAAGTGGAACTTCTCTATGATGTCTGAAAAGTCCTGTACTTGCACTTAAGTAACCTTGTGAGTACAACCTTGAAGATTTAAGCTATTTAAATGATCATTAGAAAAAGTGGAAAGATCTTTATCAATATTGACCATTCTTCTAATCTGTAATCATCTCTAGAGGTACCAGGTCTATATTTTTGTTTTATAATCAAAAGTATAATAATAATTTTTCGGCCAACACTAGAGGGTACACCTCTTTTCAGTAGAGTTTCTCCAACTAGCTTGTACATGTGATTATCACTCATCCTGGAGTCCAATACCAATCTGCACTTTGTAGATTTGCTCTCCAATGTCTATCTGGGTTTCAATGGTATACCATCCCAAATCCAGAAATTTTCCCATATATAACAAAAAGCTTCCATAATCAGCATTGCTTTTAAAGTTCTGATTTTATAGATATGTCTGCTGGTTCAATCCTTTCTCCAATCCATTCTGGCGGGGATGAATCTATTCTTATTTGTATGGCTCTTGCAGAAAGTGGTAGCACAGCTTTATGATTCTTGGAGTTTCAGACAAAAGAAATCTATCCTTCTATCAGTACTACCAAACAGAACTCAAAATCCATAGGTTAGTAATAACTGAGGAGAAATTTTTAGATTTCTATAGACAAAATCTTCATACACATCTAGTACAATGTAGGCTTTGAAGATGTCATATTTTAACCTGGCATGGACACCCATCATAAGGATTATTTGGAAGAGAACATCTGATGTTCCATTTGTGCATTGTTGGGATAGATTATGATAAATTTCTTTAGCTGTTGCAATCCATTGATTTGAAAATATCCGTGTGCCAATAATCCAAGAAACTCATGGATTACTGATAAATTCGGCAAAGTTGGTGTCATTTTATCATTTCGTATATTGGTTCTCTTTTTCTCTCAGGTAATATTTTTATTCTTTCTGCAATCTTCATGTTGCTGGCAGAACTGGATTCTTCTTCTGAATAAGCTTCTTCTAATCCTTTGCTTCTATCAATATTAGTTGCTTTTTTTTTATCATCTGTGTTTCAAGAGGATGTTCTCCATTTGTTTGTCCCTCATGTTCTCCTAAGATTTTAGAAACTGTCATAACAGATTAGTGAGGAAAAACATAGTAATTTGGTCCTACCTTTTCTCCACATTTCTTTTGGGCTTGTTGAAGATCTTCAAATCCATCCAAAAAGGCTTTTTTGATTCCTTTATATGTTAGCTGCTTCAGTCCAGCTACATATATTCCAGGATTAGGTTAAGAAAATACAGCAATAACAAAGAATTACTTTCAGGATTTTCCGTCGCTCTGAAGAAAGTAGTTTATTAAAGCACTTATAATCAATTTCTTTGTCCTATGCATAGGCAGAGAGAAAAAAAATCATTCTCATGTTCCAAATGTTGTCAATAAGATTTTACTGTTTTTCGTCCAACCATTTTCGCATCTCGTATTGGTATGAATATTTGGTGTTTTCTATTCCCTGGCATGTTCCAAATGTTGTCAATAAGATTTTTCTATTCCCCCTGGTATCAGAGCAAACGTCCTTCCTGGCCTGTTGCTCTTCTTTTCTTCGAAAAGTGATACCATGCCGAAAAGTTTGGCGCTACAAGCCATGTCTGGCAAGGTTACTAGCTGAACTGAGAAACCGTAAAATACTGTTCATCGCCCCAAAGGGCCTGTCGCAATATTTTACTGTTCACTACAGTTCATTATTCCCTCTTATCTGTTGCGTTGTACTTTTTATTTTTTTTATTTTTGTTCTTATCTCTTAGTGTACTTTTTATTATTACTTTATATTGATAGTTATCACCACACTGTTGATTGAGCTTATCACTTCACTGTAGCTCAAATAATATTTTATAATTCTTAATATTATTCCCCCAGCACTATTCCCTGGTAATAATTTTTATTTTTATGAGTTGTGCTGAAAAACGCTTGATTATCTAGATTTGTCCATATCAGAAAAATCAAAGTGTGTTGTCTCTTTGGAAAAAGCAAAACATAATTGCTATTTCTCCAAAGAAGGTTTTTCTCACCAGTTACATAGCAAGGAAGCTCATTTGAACTCGCTTACAGATTTATTATTAAAGTTATCTGAAAATTTGGAATCTAATCATGAGAAGTTCTTAAATTCTTCCACTCTCTTCATAGAGAAATTGAAGGAGAAGAATCTGTTGATTAAGAACCTAAGTGATCAGATCGCTTATCTCAAAGCTTCTCAAGAAGATCTGTATAGTAAGTTCCAGCTTCTTAAACTGAACGATATACCTTCAAAAAGAGATATTCAAAGATTATCTGCTTTAATTGAGAATAATAAGCCTAAGGAGATTGAGCTTCAATCCCGTGAATTATTATTACAATTAAAGAAAGATATAAAAGATAATAAATCCCAGGTTGATCAACATATTGATCGGCTAAAAGATTTATTACAATATATTAAACAACTTCAAGAAAGCTGATGAATGAATTGAAATTTAAGGGTGCAGAATATCTTGCTGCTGTCTCTTACTCTTCAGTTTATTCAAAAGAAAAAGGTTTTGAAGGTTATATTGAGTCAGAATCTCCATCGAAAACTGATAGAATTACTACTCAGCAAAATAATACTATTTTAGCATTACTTAGTAGTTTGCATTATCGTTTGAGTGTGATTGAAAAAACTATAGAAAAACTTTCTAATATTCCTCCTGAATCCAAACTGGAGACTGAGCTAAATATTATCACTAAAAATATCAAAGCTCTTTCCCTGGGTAAGACAGAGGAAATTAGAAGGACCAAAAAGACTTTCCGATTTCTCAAATATGACTGAGCGCAGAACAATTCCATTCTCTGGACCATCTCAGACTATTACAGGAAGACACTCAGTGTCAAGCCAATCAAATAATTTGTCAACCACATGGTTAGACAGAGTATTTGATAGACCTGGTACCTCTAGAGATGATTACAGATTAGAAGAATTGGTCAATATTGATAAAGATCTTTCTACTTTTTCTAATGATCATTTAAATAGCTTAAATCCTTCAAGGTTGTACTCACAAGGTTACTTCAGTGCGAGTACAGGACTTTTCAGACATCAAAGAGAAGTTCCACTTCATTGTCCAGATAATTCTGAGGTACGACTGAACCTAATCACTCCTGAAGCCTCAAAAGAAATAAAGAAAAGGCACAAGCATCGCTATATCCATATCGGTCTTGTTGTGTTTGGAATTCGAGGCCTGGTAAGAAAAAGAACTGGAGGAAAAGTTTTAATTTGTCTTTTTGATTCTCGGTTTAGTACCCCTAATGAATCTATGATTGGAGTCATAGAAGTTGACATGAACAACAACATTGGAATCACCTATATTGTTCCCGATATCACCATGACTGTAGAAGACTTTGAAAAACATGTTAAAGTCTTAGTACAGAGTAAAGGTTATGAAAACTTCCAAGGAAACAATATATGCTTAGATATAGTTGTTCTTGGCAAAACTATGAGTAGTATCCAAACCCGGTTCAAACTTAAGCTAGAGAATGTAATAGACTCTTGACCTCCAAAGGAATAAAGTTTATTATGCCAAAAGAGGTTGACTCTGAAACACTTGCGGGATTAGAATGGAATATTTCTCCTCTACGAGAAGAAAATTCTACTATAACCCCCACTGAATATTCAACCTTCCTGAATAATGATAGGAGTCTGTCCATTAGGTTTAGAAATTATAAAGCTTCAGACCAAAATGAAATTGTAGATGAATCAGATCTAGATTTGATGATGATTGAGGATGATGAGGATGGTGAAGGTGAAGATGATGGTAGAGGCTATAAGAATAAAAGCGTTTATATCTCCTATTTACATGGTGTATACACTCACTGGAGAAATGTAAAAGCCCTACAAGATTACTACCAAAAGATCGGCAAGATTAGAAAAACTGATACATTCTATGTGGATACAAAAGACAATATCAGAATCTTGTATGGGACCAGAAGATTCAGATTCTGAAAATGAAATACCGATCGAAAGAACCATAAGAAAATCAGAAGATAGGAAGGATCAAATAATTCAAAACTTGGATGATACAAATGATCACCAAACTCAAATTCGGAAGATCAAATAGAAATTGAAAATAATATTCATTTGAAAACAATTTAGAAATACCAAAAATAGTTCTAAAAGTCATATTGAAGATCAATCTGAAGATATTATGGAAGATTACTCTGAAAATTTTGAGGATATGGAAAATCTTATGAATTACTTTGATGATTTTGAAGAAGAAAAAGAAGATGGAATTGAAGAAATAAACTCGGAAGTTGATAATTGTATGATTGAAAGAATGGATCATGTTATTGCAAACTCTGAATCACAAGATGTCAAATTAGAATTGATGGAAAGGTTCTTGGAAGATACAAAAGAAAGTATGACAGGAATTGATTTATATGATAATGAAGCAAGTTCTTCAAACTTCAACCCTAATCCTGTTCAAAGATATTATCCAACCACCGAACCTGTCCCTATGGAATACAATATAGGACATCCTCCCAGAACATCTGTGAAAATCTATGACAAAGAAAACCAGTTACTGCGAACAACTGGAAAAAGAGCTCCATTGGAAAAATCTTATTTTTCAAAGAATGAGGTTTTATTAAATATTACATCATGTGACCCTCAATTATATGATAACTATTTGGAACAATGGACTGCTCAAATGGCTAGAGACTATCAGAAGAATCACCAAGATTTGGTTGACAGTGGTGAAGAAATGATTAGGCGAGCTGAAAACTATCTAGGCGATGTAGCAAGAGCTGCTTGGGAATCTTACAAAAGGAAATTTCCAGAGAAGTTGCAAATCTGGCAAGCCAAGGTAACAATATTCTAAACTTTGCCTATCTGATACATAGAATCTTGACTTCTAGAGATGCCAACACTGGATTAAATTTAAGCAAGCTACTGCTATGCGTGAACTCGAACAAATCCAAATTAGGAATTGGAAATATGTAAAGTATTTTGCGAATGATTTCTTAGCCTTAGCTACTGTATCTGGAAATTATTACTCAACTGAGCTAGGTGAGAGGTTATTTTCAAAATTGCCAGGTGAGCTTGGTAAAGAAATACATCATGCCTGGAAGCAACATGAAGTCACTCCACAATTTGACAATATAGGAATAAGGATCCAATTCTTGTTTGAAAAATTGAAGGAGAAATGTACTTACATTTCCATCCAAAAACAACTGAAAAATCAAAACTATGATTTTGTTCTCAAATTTATACTCCTCAACAATATGGATACTCAAGTCTGAATAGGAAGCCGAGGAGAAAGCCTAAGCCTACAAAGAAGAATCCTTTGAAAAAGAAGTACTTCATTAGAAAGTCCAAAGCTAGAAAACCTTATCTGGACAAGAAACGACATGTTAGAAGATATAACTCCAAGAAGGTTTACAGTAACAAAATCTCATGCTTTGCTTGTAATGAAGAAGGTCACTTAGCTACCACTTGTCCTAAACGTAAGAATCTTTATAACAGAAATGCTGTATTGATTGATTGTGTCAATATTGATCTCCTTGAAGTAGATTCTCAGATTTCTGATACCTCATCGATCTATAGTATTATTTCAATGGAAGAAAATGAACTAATACCTAAGACTATGGATTGATAAATGATATTTTGGAAACTGCTGATCTGGATAACCTATCTGATCTAGATGAACTAGAAGGCCTGCAATACATGAACCTTGATTTAAACAATTCTATTACTGCTGTTATCCTTACTGATAAGGAAAAATCATGCTGCCATGATTGGAACCTTGGGAAAGGTGATGACAAGATTAATGTTCTTTTTGCCCATGTTTCCCTGCTATTGATCGACGTTACACTTATACTTTTTGCCTGATTCAAGCTGTTTTAAATGTGTTAATGATAAATATTGTGTTCCCATTCCTAAAATGATTTCTACAGAACGAAGAACACATTCTCTTCTTGAATCCAGGATACGAGTACTTGAACATCGAGTTTCTGATCTCGAAGTTAAGATGGAGACACTGGTAATCTCTCCACCGCCTGAACCGCCTGATCGAAAAGGTAAAGGTATTGTTATTAATGATGAAATCACCCTTGTAGATTTTCAGGTGCTCCATGATTACAAGGATCCCTTTCTGAAATGAACCAGGTATTGAGCAAATTCCTATAATTTGTAACCCTGACGATGTTACCAATATTCAAATCCTTGCAAAAATCAATATACATGGTTTAGAAATTACTTTGCCTGTTTTATTGATACTGGAGCAACATCTAATACAATTGATGCTGCCTTGGTACCGATTGAATTTGTTCTTACCAGTCCAACTCCGAAATATAGTGCCCAGTTCGATGGTACTAGACTCGAAATGAACAAATACATCCAAAACGTACATCTCAAATTTCAAACTCATTGTCAAGTGTGGTCTAAAGCCTTTCATGTTTCAAAATTCTGGGTTAGACCTCTTAATCATTTCCGTGTTCGTATGATTCTTGGTCTTGATTTTCTGTTAAAATCAAATGGTGGTTTGTTCCTGACTAATGATTATGTCACCATCTTTCGGAATTCATCAGTTTCACCTGTCATATCAGAGTGGGCTGAGGAGCGTGGTGGACACCTCTTAGTACCAAAAATTTTACCCCCGTTGCCGAAATTGCCAAAGCCTCCTGATAACTCTGCTGACTTACACCATGAACTGCATGAACCATACACAAACCTCCTGAACCTCATACTAGCAACCCTAAACACATCATGCAATACCAAGTTGCTAAGAAAAGACCTGAATCCTAAACCTCCTGATCCTAACTGCCCTTGCAGCACCCCTGGACTTTGCAAGGCAACAAAACCAGTAGACCCTGCTGATGATGATGACCTGATTGATCATGCCTCTAGTGAGTTTGGATATGATCTAGTTACTCCCAAACAAGTCAAGAAAATCATAACCTATCATGACATAGAACAGTTTGTTTCTCGACTAGAAAAGTTAGATGTCATAGGAGAAAATCCTATCAAATACTGGGACAAAGACAAGCTCTTTTGTGAACTGAAGATCATCAATCACGATATCAATATCCGAGGAAGTGAGATTAAATTAACAATTGGGAACTACAAGAATGTAAACTCCATATTGAACAACTTCTGAAACTAGGTGTTATTAGAAGATCAGAATCTAGACACAGGAGTCCTGCTATGATAGTTATGAAAGAAAGCGAACAAAAGAGAGGACAGTCTAGAATGGTTTTTAATTACAAAAGGTTGAATGATAATACTGAATTTGATGGATACAAAATCCCTTCAAAAGACCAACTGGTAAACAAGATCCAGAATGCTAGATGGTTTAGCAAGTTTGATCTTAAATCTGGATTTTGGCAAGTTAGAATGCATCCTGACTCTATAGAATGGACTGCTTTCTCTTGTCCTGAAGGTCACTTTGAATGGTTAGTTATGCCTTTTGGATGAAAAATGCACCACAGATATTTCAAAGAAAGATGGATAACATATTTGGTTCACTTTCTGATTTCACTTGCATTTATATTGATGATGTTCTTGTATTTTCTCATACCAAAGATGAACACTTCGCTCATTTACATTCTGTCTTAAACAAGTTTGAATCTCATGGTTTGATTATTTCCAAGAAGAAGATGGCTTTGTGTGTCCAGCATATCGAATTTCTAGGCTCTGAAATTGGCAAAGGTAAGATTAAGTTACAACCTCATATCTCGAAAAAGATTCTTGAAATGCCTGACAAACTTGAAGATATTAAGCTGTTGAGAACTTTTTTGGGACTTTTAAATTATGCTCGACCCTTTATCAAAGATTTATCAAAATACACTAAGCCACTCTACAACAAAACCTCTTTGAAAGGCACTAGAACTTTCAACAGAGAAGATGTGCTATTGGTACATCAAATTAAAGATTTGGTTTCTAAACTACCTGAACTAACTCTTCCCCTTGATTCAGATTACTTGATCATAGAATCTGATGGTTGTGAACAAGGCTGGGGAGGAACACTTATCAGAAAACCAAATAAATTTTCTGGAAAAAAATGAAGAAAGGATCTGCAGATATACTTCTGGAATTTATAAAGAGAAGGGATACTTGACTTCTCTTGACTATGAAATTCTTGCGATTATTTACAATCTTGAAGCATTTTATCTTTTCATCTGTGATAAAAATGAAATTCTCATTAGAACTGATTGTGAAGCCATGTTAGATTTGCTAAGCAGAACAAAGAAGTCAAAAACACCTTAAGCTCACGAAGGTGGATAAAATTCTTTGACCATGTCATTAACAAAGGCTTATATATAAAATGGGAACATATCAAAGGAAAAGATAATTTTTATCCTGACCAGTTATCTAGACAACTGAACCTTAGAAAAGTATCTAATCTGATTTTACTTGCTGATTACTCTGACAATGAATTTGATCTTATGAATGTTTCTGACAGGATGGAAAACAATGACAAGATCATGAACTTTGGAGGATTCAAACTAAGGAAGTATGATGAATATGAAGCATATGAATCAGCCCAGAGACAGTATTTAGATGAAATACAACTTTGTCTCATTGATAATATTTGGAATATACATAACACTCCTTTCAATAAAGGACAAAAGAAATTAATCATAGGAGCCTTAACTGAATATTCAAAAAGGTAAGAAAAAGTCCAAGAGAGAAAGACTTCATATATTATGCTGTATTCTCACCTCCAAAGCCTGGAATCTATTCCAGTTGGAATGAAGCTAAAGAACAAATGGAAAAATCTACAATAACTTCATGGGAAGGCTTCAACAATTTTCAGGCTGCTCAAACAGAAATGAGAAAAAGAATAGGTATCAACTATTATATATCTTCTTCATTAATCTTTATAATAATTTCAGGATTCTCAAAGAGGAAGAAGACAGAATCTATAAAGAAAAAGCCCCCCAAAAAGAAGTACGACCAAAAACAAATCTTAGTGAAACACTCGAAAGGAGAGATGATGCAAGACAAAATATCAAAGACATTTGCCTCAAGAACTGAGAGATAGAATATACCACATACCTTATGCAACACAGGTAACAAAATTTATTATATTACAAGAATTTTTAAAATCTGTTGCCAAAGGATACTTTCCAATAAAAGGACTTTCTGCTGCAAAAGAGGTATTTTATGATCTCAAAGACACGTGTACTCGTAATTCCAAAAGATGCAATAAAAGATATAACATGAGTTGTCCTTGTAAAATAAGATACTTGATCTACAAAGCATATATCCAGACTAGTTCTTATGAGGAAATGGAACATAAAGGAATTAAGGTTACCCCACACCTTTTGATATCCTATGGAATCTTAGACTCAATCTGGATAGGATTTAAAGAAAAGAACAAAGGTTATGGTCATAAACTAGAAAGCGTAATATCCTATGCTTTGCAGAAATCTAACTTTGCTATACAGATCAAGATTACATCTACACCTCCAGAATGGCATAAAGCACAAGTTGAACCTGGAAGACATTTGATCAAAGTAAGAACTTGTGAAACAAATCCAGAATATGAAAAGTATGAAGGAAATGATCTTTTCCTGGCAGAAAAATTTTTGGCAACACCCACAATAGATATCCCAATTGAAGAACAGCTTGACCACTGGAGAGCTGATATCCAAGCAAATGAATGGTCATGGATAATGCAGTGGATTATTTTAGATACACTCTAGTTGGAGAAACAGTCACTCAAAAGATATTCCTGGACTCTACAATAGCCGATAACTATTTCTATAGTTTTTGGTACAAAACTAAACGAATTGATCTTGTTGAAAAATATAGGAAATTATCTTTTGAAGGCAAGAAAAAGCATCTTCCAAAATATTCCTGAACGAGATGACCACATCTGGTATAGCTAAGGTACGCACTTTCTATCTCTACAGGTAACAAATTCGAAGACGAAAATTTGGAAGTATGGTGGGGCCCACAACACTGTATAAGTGAATAGTACTGCTACTATTCATACGTACGTCAAAGGACGGTTTCTAGAAGATTATGTTCTACCAAGATGAGGAATCTTATCCTTAATGAGTCATCCACAATAATGGACATGAAAGTGATAGTTGTTGGAGAAAAAGTCTTCTTAAGTACTATTTGTAATAGTTCTTAAATAAACCATGGTATGGTGTGCTTAACCATGGATGTAAATGTTTGTCATTATCATGTAATCATGGGAGATAGCCTATAAATACCCCATGAGTGTGTGCTTGTAAGAGGAGCCAAGAGGAGCCAAGAGGAGCCAAGGAGGGCCAAGAAGAAGAGAGGAAAAGAGAGTGAGAAAGAGAGAAAGGAGTAGAGAAAAATTTAGGAAAGTAGTGAGAGAAAAAGAGAGAAAGCTCTCTCTCTTGTAAATAGTTGTCTAGTCCAAGTCTTGGAGTTGAGAAGGAAAACTTCTCAAGGTTTGTAAACCTTTTATCTTAGTTTTCTTTTTCCATATATTTTCTTTGAGCACTTCTTAGTCCTCCTTTTGTTACTTTTTTCTTTTTCTTGAGCCTTAAGAAATTATCTCTTCTATCTGGAGGAGTCTCTGTCCGAAAGATATTATTTTCAGTCTACCAACAGACCAGTTCAGTCAATGCCCAAATTTGTTTCCCGTTTAAGGCAAGAAGCCGTTTGAGGGAAGTTTTAAAAATAACTTTGTTATTTTCGGGGTCAACTGCTTGGGTGAGATTTTACAAAGTCCTGAAGTACTATCGTAAGATTTCAGACTGTAAATCTAAAGGGTAAAAGAACTCCAAAATAGAACTATAAATCAGAAGAAACACACGAAGAAGTATCCTTACTTCGGGTTAATATCATCATCATATCAAAATTAAAAAAAAAAAAAAAAAAAAATATCAAGAGAAACGATTCTCTTCGAACTCCAAGGACTCCTAACAGGGAACTTTGAAGAACAGACCTACAGAGTCTGCTTGACTACTAACATTTATTTCTTTCTTATATTTTTCTTCTTATATTTATTTTTTTTGTTCTAGTTTACTTTTTATTTCTGCAATTTATTTCCGCTTAGTTTATGTAATTTTATTTTGAAGGTTGGCTGAGACGCCCCTTCTTTCCTTTCTGTCATTTACGTTATGCAATTTTTATATTTCTTTTATTTCTTGCAATTTTTATTTCCGCTTGCGCTATACTATTATCTAAGCTGTTAATGGTTGGCGCTGCCACCTACAGCATATTTATATATATATCTATATTTCTGCTAACCAATTTGTTTTATTCTTGTTTATTTATTTTGAGGTACTGTTCATCTTCTCATCTTCGCCAATGCTACTGTTTATCTAGTTGTTGTGAGTTGTTGTAAGTTTTATTTCCGGTTGAGGTTCCGACATCAGAGAAAACCCCAGTCTACATAGTTTGGACCACCAAACTATTCCCCCTGGTATCAAAGCAAACGGGCTCTGATGCCAGGGGGTTTAGGGAATAGTTTGGTGGTCCAAACTATGTAGACTGGGGTTTTCTCTGATGTCGAACCCTCAACCGAAATAAAACTTACAACAACTCACAACAACTAGATAAACAGTAGCATTGACGAAGATGAGAAGATGAACAGTAACCTCAAAATAAATAAACAAGAATAAAACAAATTGGTTAGCAGAAATATAGATATATATATATAAATATGCTGTAGGTGGCAGCGCCAACCATTAACAGCTTAGATAATAGTATAGCGCAAGCGGAAATAAAAATTGCAAGAAATAAAAGAAATATAAAAATTGCATAAAGTAAATGACAGAAAGGAAAGAAGGGGCGTCTCAGCCAACCTTCAAAATAAAATTACATAAACTAAGCGGAAATAAAATTGCAGAATTAAAAAGTAACTAGAATTAAAAATAAATATAAGAAAGAAATATAAGAAAGAAACAAATATTAGTAGTCAAGCAGACTCTGTAGGTCTGTTCTTCAAAGTTCCCTGTTAGAAGTCCTTGGAGTTCGAAGAGAATCGTTCTCTTGATTTTTTTTTTTTTTTTTTTTAATTTGATATGATGATGATATTAACCCGAAGTAAGGATACTTCTTCGTGTGTTTCTTCTGATATTATAGTTCTATTTTGGAGTTCTTTTACCCTTTAGATTTACAGTCTGAAATCTTACGATATTACTTCAGGACTTTGTAAAACCTCACCCAAGCAGTTGACCCGAAAATAACAAAGTTATTTTAAAACTTCCCTCAAACGGCTTCTTGCCTTAAACGGGAAACAAATTTGGGCATTGACTGAACTGGTCTGTTGGTAGACTGAAAATAATATCTTTCGGACAGAGACTCTCCAAGATAGAAAGATAATTTTTCTTAAGGCTCAAGAAAAAGAAAAAAGTAACAAAAGGAGGACTAAGAAGTGCTCAAAGAAAATATATGGAAAAAGAAAACTAAGATAAAAGGTTTACAAACCTTGAGAAGTTTTCCTTCTCAACTCCAAGACTTGGACTAGACAACTATTTACAAGAGAGAGAGCTTTCTCTCTTTTTCTCTCACTACTTTCCTAAATTTTTCTCTACTCCTTTCTCTCTTTCTCACTCTCTTTTCCTCTCTTCTTCTTGGCTCTTCTTGGCTCTTCTTGGCTCTTCTTACAAGCACACACTCATGGGGTATTTATAGGCTATCTCCCATGATTACATGATAATGACAAACATTTACATCCATGGTTAAGCACACCATACCATGGTTTATTTAAGAACTATTACAAATAGTAACAAATAATTACAAATAGTACTTAAGAAGACTTTTTCTCCAACAACTATCACTTTCATGTCCATTATTGTGGATGACTCATTAAGGATAAGATTCCTCATTTTGGTAGAACATAATCTTCTAGAACCGTCCTTTGACGTACGTATGAATAGTAGCAGTACTATTCACTTATACAGTGTTGTGGGCACCACCATACTTCCAAATTTTCGTCTTCGAATTTGTTACCTGTAGAGATAGAAAGTGCGTACCTTAGCTATACCAGATGTGGTCATCTCGTTCAGGAATATTTTGGAAGATGCTTTTTCTGCCTTCAAAAGATAATTTCCTATATTTTTCAACAAGATCAATTCGTTTAGTTTTGTACCAAAAACTATAGAAATAGTTATCGGCTATTGTAGAGTCCAGGAATATCTTTTGAGTGACTGTTTCTCCAACTAGAGTGTATCTAAAATAATCCACTGCATTATCCCATGACCATTCATTTGCTTGGATATCAGCTCTCCAGTGGTCAAGCTGTTCTTCAATTGGGATATCTATTGTGGGTGTTGCCAAAAATTTTTCTGCCAGGAAAAGATCATTTCCTTCATACTTTTCATATTCTGGATTTGTTTCACAAGTTCTTACTTTGATCAAATGTCTTCCAGGTTCAACTTGTGCTTTATGCCATTCTGGAGGTGTAGATGTAATCTTGATCTGTATAGCAAAGTTAGATTTCTGCAAAGCATAGGATATTACGCTTTCTAGTTTATGACCATAACCTTTGTTCTTTTCTTTAAATCCTATCCAGATTGAGTCTAAGATTCCATAGGATATCAAAAGGTGTGGGGTAACCTTAATTCCTTTATGTTCCATTTCCTCATAAGAACTAGTCTGGATATATGCTTTGTAGATCAAGTATCTTATTTTACAAGGACAACTCATGTTATATCTTTTGTTGCATCTTTTGGAATTACGAGTACACGTGTCTTTGAGATCATAAAATACCTCTTTTGCAGCAGAAAGTCCTTTTATTGGAAAGTATCCTTTGGCAACAGATTTTAAAAATTCTTGTAATATAATAAATTCTGTTACCTGTGTTGCATAAGGTATGTGGTATATTCTATCTCTCAGTTCTTGAGGCAAATGTCTTTTGATATTTTGTCTTGCATCATCTCTCCTTTCGAGTGTTTCACTAAGATTTGTTTTTGGTCGTACTTCTTTTTGGGGGGCTTTTTCTTTATAGATTCTGTCTTCTTCCTCTTTGAGAATCCTGAAATTATTATAAAAGATTAATGAAGAAGATATATAATAGTTGATACCTATTCTTTTTCTCATTTCTGTTTGAGCAGCCTGAAAATTGTTGAAGCCTTCCCAAGAAGTTATTGTAGATTTTTCCATTTGTTCTTTAGCTTCATTCCAACTGGAATAGATTCCAGGCTTTGGAGGTGAGAATACAGCATAACATATGAAGTCTTTCTCTCTTGGACTTTTTCTTACCTTTTTGAAATATTCAGTTAAGGCTCCTATGATTAATTTCTTTTGTCCTTTATTGAAAGGAGTGTTATGTATATTCCAAATATTATCAATGAGACAAAGTTGTGTTTCATCTAAATACTGTCTCTGGGCTGATTCATATGCTTCATATTCATCATACTTCCTTATTTTGAATCCTCCAAAGTTCATGATCTTGTCATTGTTTTCCATCCTGTCAGAAACATTCATAAGATCAAATTCATCGTCAGAGTAATCAGCAAGTAAAATCAGATTAGATACTTTTCTAAGGTTCAGTTGTCTAGATAACTGGTCAGGATAAAAATTATCTTTTCCTTTGATATGTTCCCATTTTATAAATAAGCCTTTGTTAATGACATGGTCAAAGAATTTTATCCACCTTCGTGAGCTTAAGGTGTTTTTGACTTCTTTGTTCTGCTTAGCAAATCTAACAATGGCTTCACAATCAGTTCTAATGAGAATTTCATTTTTATCACAGATGAAAAGATAAAATGCTTCAAGATTGTAAATGATCGCAAGAATTTTATAGTCAAGAGAAGTCAAGTATCCCTTCTCTTTATAAATTCCAGAAGCATATCTGCAGATCCTTTCTTCATTTTTTTCAGAAAATTTATTTGGTTTTCTGATAAGTGTTCCTCCCCAGCCTTGTTCACAACCATCAGATTCTATGATCAAGTAATCTGAATCAAGGGGAAGAGTTAGTTCAGGTAGTTTAGAAACATAATCTTTAATTTGATGTACCAATAGCACATCTTCTCTGTTGAAAGTTCTAGTGCCTTTCAAAGAGGTTTTGTTGTAGAGTGGCTTAGTGTATTTTGATAAATCTTTGATAAAGGGTCGAGCATAATTTAAAAGTCCCAAAAAAGTTCTCAACAGCTTAATATCTTCAAGTTTGTCAGGCATTTCAAGAATCTTTTTCGAGATATGAGGTTGTAACTTAATCTTACCTTTGCCAATTTCAGAGCCTAGAAATTCGATATGCTGGACACACAAAGCCATCTTCTTCTTGGAAATAATCAAACCATGAGATTCAAACTTGTTTAAGACAGAATGTAAATGAGCGAAGTGTTCATCTTTGGTATGAGAAAATACAAGAACATCATCAATATAAATGCAAGTGAAATCAGAAAGTGAACCAAATATGTTATCCATCTTTCTTTGAAATATCTGTGGTGCATTTTTCAATCCAAAAGGCATAACTAACCATTCAAAGTGACTTTCAGGACAAGAGAAAGCAGTCCATTCTATAGAGTCAGGATGCATTCTAACTTGCCAAAATCCAGATTTAAGATCAAACTTGCTAAACCATCTAGCATTCTGGATCTTGTTTACCAGTTGGTCTTTTGAAGGGATTTTGTATCCATCAAATTCAGTATTATCATTCAACCTTTTGTAATTAAAAACCATTCTAGACTGTCCTCTCTTTTGTTCGCTTTCTTTCATAACTATCATAGCAGGACTCCTGTGTCTAGATTCTGATCTTCTAATAACACCTAGTTTCAGAAGTTGTTCAATATGGAGTTTACATTCTTGTAGTTCCCAATTGTTAAATTTTATCTCACTTCCTCGGATATTGATATCGTGATTGATGATCTTCAGTTCACAAAAGAGCTTGTCTTTGTCCCAGTATTTGATAGGATTTTCTCCTATGACTTCTAACTTTTCTAGTCGAGAAACAAACTGTTCTATGTCATGATAGGTTATGATTTTCTTGACTTGTTTGGGAGTAACTAGATCATATCCAAACTCACTAGAGGCATGATCAATCAGGTCATCATCATCAGCAGGGTCTACTGGTTTTGTTGCCTTGCAAAGTCCAGGGGTGCTGCAAGGGCAGTTAGGATCAGGAGGTTTAGGATCAGGTCTTTTCTTAGCAACTTGGTATTGCATGATGTGTTTAGGGTTGCTAGTATGAGGTTCAGGAGGTTTGGTGTATGGTTCATGCAGTTCATGGTGTAAGGCAGCAGAGTTATCAGGAGGCTTTGGCAATTTTGGTAACGGGGGTAATATTTTTGGTACTAAGAGGTGTCCACCACGCTCCTCAGCCCACTCTGATATGACAGGTGAAACTGATGAATTCCGAAAGATGGTGACATAATCATTTGTCAGGAACAAACCACCATTTGATTTTAACAGAAAATCAAGACCAAGAATCATACGAACACGGAAATGATTAAGAGGTCTAACCCAAAATTTTGAAACATGAAAGGCTTTAGACCACACTTGACAATGAGTTTGAAATTTGAGATGTACGTTTTGGATGTATTTGTTCATTTCGAGTCTAGTACCATCAAACTGGGCACTATATTTCGGAGTTGGACTGGTAAGAACAAATTCAATCGGTACCAAGGCAGCATCAATTGTATTAGATGTTGCTCCAGTATCAATAAAAGCAGGCAAAGTAATTTCTAAACCATGTATATTGATTTTCGCAAGGATTTGAATATTGGTAACATCGTCAGGGTTACAAATTATAGGAATTTGCTCAATACCTGGTTCATTCAGAAAGGGATCCTTGTAATCATGGAGCACCTAAAAATCTACAAGGGTGATTTCATCATTAATAACAATACCTTTACCTTTTCGATCAGGCGGTTCAGGCGGTGGAGAGATTACCAGTGTCTCCATCTTAACTTCGAGATCAGAGACTCGATGTTCAAGCACTCGTATCCTGGATTCAAGAAGAGAATGTGTTCTTCGTTCTGTAGAAATCATTTTAGGAATGGGAACACAATATTTATCATTAACACATTTAAAACAGGCTTGAATCAGGCAAAAGTTACAAGTGTAACGTCGATCAATAGCAGGGTACCATGGGCAAAAAGAACATTTAATCTTGTCATCACCTTTCCCAAGGTTCCAATCATGGCAGCATGATTTTTCCTTATCAGTAAGGATAACAGCAGTAATAGAATTATTTAAATCAAGGTTCATGTATTGCAGGCCTTCTAGTTCATCTAGATCAGATAGGTTATCCAGATCAGCAGTTTCCAAAATATCATTTATCAATCCATAGTCCTTAGGTATTAGTTCATTTTCTTCCATTGAAATAATACTATAGATCGATGAGGTATCAGAAATCTGAGAATCTACTTCAAGGAGATCAATATTGACACAATCAATCAATACAGCATTTCTGTTATAAAGATTCTTACGTTTAGGACAAGTGGTAGCTAAGTGACCTTCTTCATTACAAGCAAAGCATGAGATTTTGTTACTGTAAACCTTCTTGGAGTTATATCTTCTAACATGTCGTTTCTTGTCCAGATAAGGTTTTCTAGCTTTGGACTTTCTAATGAAGTACTTCTTTTTCAAAGGATTCTTCTTTGTAGGCTTAGGCTTTCTCCTCTGCTTCCTATTCAGACTTGAGTATCCATATTGTTGAGGAGTATAAATTTGAGAACAAAATCCATAGTTTTGATTTTTCAGTTGTTTTTGGATGGAAATGTAAGTACATTTCTCCTTCAATTTTTCAAACAAGAATTGGATCCTTATTCCTATATTGTCAAATTGTGGAGTGACTTCATGTTGCTTCCAGGCATGATGTATTTCTTTACCAAGCTCACCTGGCAATTTTGAAAATAACCTCTCACCTAGCTCAGTTGAGTAATAATTTCCAGATATAGTAGCTAAGGCTAAGAAATCATTCGCAAAATACTTTACATATTTCCAATTCCTAATTTGGATTTGTTCGAGTTCACGCATAGCAGTAGCTTGCTTAAATATTAATCCAGTGTTGGCATCTCTAGAAGTCAAGATTCTATGTATCAGATAGGCAAAGTTTAGAATATTGTTACCTTGGCTTGCCAGATTTGCAACTTCCTCTGGAAATTTCCTTTTGTAAGATTCCCAAGCAGCTCTTGCTACATCGCCTAGATAGTTTTCAGCTCGCCTAATCATTTCTTCACCACTGTCAACCAAATCTTGGTGATTCTTCTGATAGTCTCTAGCCATTTGAGCAGTCCATTGTTCCAAATAGTTATCATATAATTGAGGGTCACATGATGTAATATTTAATAAAACCTCATTCTTTGAAAAATAAGATTTTTCCAATGGAGCTCTTTTTCCAGTTGTTCGCAGTAACTGGTTTTCTTTGTCATAGATTTTCACAGATGTTCTGGGAGGATGTCCTATATTGTATTCCATAGGGACAGGTTCGGTGGTTGGATAATATCTTTGAACAGGATTAGGGTTGAAGTTTGAAGAACTTGCTTCATTATCATATAAATCAATTCCTGTCATACTTTCTTTTGTATCTTCCAAGAACCTTTCCATCAATTCTAATTTGACATCTTGTGATTCAGAGTTTGCAATAACATGATCCATTCTTTCAATCATACAATTATCAACTTCCGAGTTTATTTCTTCAATTCCATCTTCTTTTTCTTCTTCAAAAGGATCAAATAATTCAAAACTTGGATGATACAAATGATCACCAAACTCAAAATTCGGAAGTTTGGAAATATGTAAAGTATTTCTGCTTGAAATATATTTATATATTTCAAGCAGACTCTGTTATCTGTTGCGTTGTAACCAATTTTTATATTTCTTTTATTTCTTGCAATTTCTGAGGAGGTGTCCACCACGCTCCCCAGCCCACTCTGATAGGACAGGTGAAACTGATGAATTCCGAAAGATGGTGACATAATCATTAGTCAGGAACAAACCACCATTTGATTTTAACAGAAAATCAAGACCAAGAATCATACGAACACGGAAATGATTAAGAGGTCTAACCCAAAATTTTGAAACATGAAAGGCTTTAGACCACACTTGACAATGAGTTTGAAATTTGAGATGTACGTTTTGGATGTATTTGTTCATTTCGAGTCTAGTACCATCGAACTGGGCACTATATTTCGGAGATGGACTGGTAAGAACAAATTCAATCGGTACCAAGGCAGCATCAATTGTATTAGATGTTGCTCCAGTATCAATAAAAGCAGGCAAAGTAATTTCTAAACCATGTATATTGATTTTCGCAAGGATTTGAATATTGGTAACATCGTCAGGGTTACAAATTATAGGAATTTGCTCAATACCTGGTTCATTCAGAAAGGGATCCTTGTAATCATGGAGCACCTGAAAATCTACAAGGGTGATTTCATCATTAATAACAATACCTTTACCTTTTCGATCAGGCGGTTCAGGCGGTGGAGAGATTACCAGTGTCTCCATCTTAACTTCGAGATCAGAAACTCGATGTTCAAGTACTCGTATCCTGGATTCAAGAAGAGAATGTGTTCTTCGTTCTGGAGAAATCATTTTAGGAATGGGAACACAATATTTATCATTAACACATTTAAAACAGGCTTGAATCAGGCAAAAGTTACAAGTGTAACGTCGATCAATAGCAGGGTACCATGGGCAAAAAGAACATTTAATCTTGTCATCACCTTTCCCAAGGTTCCAATCATGGCAGCATGATTTTTCCTTATCAGTAAGGATAACAGCAGTAATAGAATTGTTTAAATCAAGGTTCATGTATTGCAGGCCTTCTAGTTCATCTAGATCAGATAGGTTATCCAGATCAGCAGTTTCCAAAATATCATTAATCAATCCATAGTCCTTAGGTATTAGTTCATTTTCTTCCATTGAAATAACACTATAGATCGATGAGGTATCAGAAATCTGAGAATCTACTTCAAGGAGATCAATATTGACACAATCAATCAATACAGCATTTCTGTTATAAAGATTCTTACGTTTAGGACAAGTGGTAGCTAAGTGACCTTCTTCATTACAAGCAAAGCATGAGATTTTGTTACTATAAACCTTCTTGGAGTTATATCTTCTAACATGTCGTTTCTTGTCCAGATAAGGTTTTCTAGCTTTGGACTTTCTAATGAAGTACTTCTTTTTCAAAGGATTCTTCTTTGTAGGCTTAGGCTTTCTCCTCGACTTCCTATTCAGACATGAGTATCCATATTGTTGAGGAGTATAAATTTGAGAACAAAATCCATAGTTTTGATTTTTCAGTTGTTTTTGGATGGAAATGTAAGTACATTTCTCCTTCAATTTTTCAAACAAGAATTGGATCCTTATTCCTATATTGTCAAATTGTGGAGTGACTTCATGTTGCTTCCAGGCATGATGTATTTCTTTACCAAGCTCACCTGGCAATTTTGAAAATAACCTCTCACCTAGCTCAGTTGAGTAATAATTTCCAGATACAGTAGCTAAGGCTAAGAAATCATTCGCAAAATACTTTACATATTTCCAATTCCTAATTTGGATTTGTTCGAGTTCACGCATAGCAGTAGCTTGCTTAAATATTAATCCAGTGTTGGCATCTCTAGAAGTCAAGATTCTATGTATCAGATAGGCAAAGTTTAGAATATTGTTACCTTGGCTTGCCAGATTTGCAACTTCCTCTGGAAATTTCCTTTTGTAAGATTCCCAAGCAGCTTTTGCTACATCGCCTAGATAGTTTTCAGCTCGCCTAATCATTTCTTCACCACTGTCAACCAAATCTTGGTGATTCTTCTGATAGTCTCTAGCCATTTGAGCAGTCCATTGTTCCAAATAGTTATCATATAATTGAGGGTCACATGATGTAATATTTAATAAAACCTCATTCTTTGAAAAATAAGATTTTTCCAATGGAGCTCTTTTTCCAGTTGTTCGCAGTAACTGGTTTTCTTTGTCATAGATTTTCACAGATGTTCTGGGAGGATGTCCTATATTGTATTCCATAGGGACAGGTTCGGTGGTTGGATAATATCTTTGAACAGGATTAGGGTTGAAGTTTGAAGAGCTTGCTTCATTATCATATAAATCAATTCCTGTCATACTTTCTTTTGTATCTTCCAAGAACCTTTCCATCAATTCTAATTTGACATCTTGTGATTCAGAGTTTGCAATAACATGATCCATTCTTTCAATCATACAATTATCAACTTCCGAGTTTATTTCTTCAATTCCATCTTCTTTTTCTTCTTCAAAATCATCAAAGTAATTCATAAGATTTTCCATATCCTCAAAATTTTCAGAGTAATCTTCCATAATATCTTCAGATTGATCTTCAATATGACTTTTAGAACTATTTTTGGTATTTTCTAAATTATTTTCGAAATGAATATCATTTTCGATTTCTATTTGATCTTCCGAATTTTGAGTTTGGTGATCATTTGTATCATCCAAGTTTTGAATTATTTGATCCTTCCTATCTTCTGATTTACTTATGGTTCTTTCGATCGGTATTTCATTTTCAGAATCTGAATCTTCTGGTCCATACAAGATTCTGATATTATCTTTTGTATCCACATAGAATGTATCAGTTTTTCTAATCTTGCCGATCTTTTGGTAGTAATCTTGTAGGGCTTTTACATTTCTCCAGTGAGTGTATACACCATGTAAATAGGAGATATAAACGCTTTTATTCTTATAGCCTCTACCATCATCTTCACCTTCACCATCCTCATCATTCTTATAGCCTCTACCATCATCTTCACCTTCACCATCCTCATCATCCTCAATCATCATCAAATCTAGATCTGATTCATCTATAATTTCATTTTGGTCTGAAGCTTTATAATTTCTAAACCTAATGGACAGACTCCTATCATTATTCAGGAAGGTTGAATATTCAGTGGGGGTTATAGTAGAATTTTCTTCTCGAAGAGGAGAAATATTCCATTCTAATCCCGCAAGTGTTTCAGAGTCAACCTCTTTTGGCATAATAAACTTTATTCCTTTGGAGGTCAAAGAGTCTATTACATTCTCTAGCTTAAGTTTGAACTGGGTTTGGATACTACTCATAGTTTTGCCAAGAACAACTATATCTAAGCATATATTGTTTCCTTGAAAATTTTCATAACCTTTACTCTGTACTAAGACTTTAACATGTTTTTCAAAGTCTTCTACAGTCATGGTGATATCGGGAACAATATAGGTGATTCCAATGTTGTTGTTCATGTCAACTTCTATGACTCCAATCATAGATTCATTAGGGGTACTAAACCGAGAATCAAAAAGACAAATTAAAACTTTTCCTCCAGTTCTTTTTCTTACCAGGCCTCGAATTCCAAACACAAAATCTAGGTGGCAGCGCCACCTAGATTTTGGCGTTACAAGCCATGTCTGGCAAGGTGGCAGCGCCAGTCTAAATAAAAGATTGGCGCAAACGTCCTTTCATATATATAAAAATTGGTTACAACCCCAGTCTAAATAAAAGAAATATAAACCCTAAACTTTTCCTCCAGTTCTTTTTCTTATATATATATATCTATATTTCTGCTAATCATGGAGCACCTGAAAATCTACAAGGGTGATTTCATCATTAATAACAATACCTTTACCTTTTCGATCAGGCGGTTCAGGCGGTGGAGAGATTACCAGTGTCTCCATCTTAACTTCGAGATCAGAAACTCGATGTTCAAGTACTCGTATCCTGGATTCAAGAAGAGAATGTGTTCGTCGTTCTGTAGAAATCATTTTAGGAATGGGAACACAATATTTATCATTAACACATTTAAAACAGGCTTGAATCAGGCAAAAGTTACAAGTGTAACGTCGATCAATAGTAGGGTACCATGGGCAAAAAGAACATTTAATCTTGTCATCACCTTTCCCAATTTGTTTTATTCTTGTTTATTTATTTTGAGGTACTGTTCATCTTCTCATCTTCGCCAATGCTACTGTTTATCTAGTTGTTGTGAGTTGTTGTAAGTTTTATTTCCGGTTGAGGGTTCCGACATCAGAGAAAACCCCAGTCTACATAGTTTCTAATTTCCGTCAAATGTCCATGGTTTATTTAAGAACTATTACAAATAGTAACAAATAATTACAAATAGTACTTAAGAAGACTTTTTCTCCAACAACTATCACTTTCATGTCCATTATTGTGGATGACTCATTAAGGATAAGATTCCTCATCTTGGTAGAACATAATCTTCTAGAACCGTCCTTTGACGTACGTATGAATAGTAGCAGTACTATTCACTTATACAGTGTTGTGGGCCCCACCATACTTCCAAATTTTCGTCTTCGAATTTGTTACCTGTAGAGATAGAAAGTGCGTACCTTAGCTATACCAGGCGTGATCGTCTTCATTTGGAATGTCGAAAACTTCTTCAATGGTCTCAATTGGTTGGTTTAGTTCCATAATTTTATATGTTTCGACCAGGTCTATATTTTTTGTTTTATAATCAAAAGTATAATAATAATTTTCGGCCAATGGAGTATCTAGATACATCTTTTCAGTAGGAGTTTCTCCAACTAGCTTGTACATGTGATTATCTCTTCCTGGAGTCCAATACCAATCTGCACTTTGTATGATTGCTCTCCAATGGTCTATCTGGGTTTTCAATGGTATATCCAATCCCAAATCCCAGAAATTTTCCCATATATAACAGGAAAAGCTTCCATAATCAGCATTGCTTTCAATAGTTCTGATTTTATAGATATGTCTGCTTGGTTCAATCCTTTCTCCAATCCATTCTGGCGGGGGTGAATCTATTCTTATTTGTATGGCTCTTGCAGAAAGTGGTAGCACATGCTTTATGATTCTTTGGAGTTTCAGACAAAAGAAATCTATCCTTCTATCAGTAGCTATCCAAACAGAACTCAAGAATCCATAGGTTAGTAATAACTGAGGAGAAATTTTTAGATTTCTATAGACAAAATCTTCATACACATCTAGTACAATGTAGGCTTTGAAGATGTCGTATTTTACCTGGCATGGACACCCATCATAAGGATTATTTGGAAGAGAACATCTGGATGTTCCATTTGTGCATTGTTGGGATAGATTATGATAAATTTCTTTAGCTGTTGCAATTCCATTGATTTGAAAATATCCGTGTGCCAATAATCCAAGAAACTCATGGATTACTGATAATTCGGCAAAGTTGGTGTCATTTATCATTTCGTATATTGGTTCTCTTTTTTCTCCAGGTAATATTTTTATTCTTTCTGCAATCTTCATGTTGCTGGCAGAACTGGATTCTTCTTCTGAATAAGCTTCTTCTAATTCCTTTGCTTCGATCAATAGTTACTTTTTTATCATCTGTGTTTCAAGAGGATGTTCTCCATTTGTTTGTCCCTCATGTTCTCTTAAGATTTTGAAACTGTCATAACAGATTAGTGAGGAAGAAACATAGTAATTTGGTCCTACCTTTTCTCTCATTTCTTTTTGGGCTTGTTGAAGATCTTCAAATCCCATCCAAAAAGGCTTTTTTGATTCCTTTATATGTTTAGCTGCTTCAGTCCAGCTAGCATATATTCCAGGATTAGGTAGAGAAAATACAGCATAACAAAGGAATTTACTTTCAGGATTTTCCTTCGGCTCTGAGAGAAAGTAGTTTATTAAAGCACTTATAATCAATTTCTTTTGTCCTATGGCAGAGAGATCTATTCTCATGTTCCAAATGTTGTCAATAAGATTTTTCTATTTTTCGTCCAACCATTTTCGCATCTCGGTTTGGTATGACTCTTCTTTCTTTATGTTCTTTAGCTTTCCTTTGGTTTCCATCCTGTCAGAAACATTCATAAGATCAAATTCATCGTCAGAGTAATCAGCAAGTAAAATCAGATTAGATACTTTTCCAAGGTTCAGTTGTCTAGATAACTGGTCAGGATAAAAATTATCTTTTCCTTTGATATGTTCCCATTTTATATATAAGCCTTTGTTAATGACATGGTCAAAGAATTTTATCCACCTTCGTGAGCTTAAGGTGTTTTTGACTTCTTTGTTCTGCTTAGCAAATCTAACAATGGCTTCACAATCAGTTCTAATGAGAATTTCATTTTTATCACAGATGAAAAGATAAAATGCTTCAAGATTGTAAATGATCGCAAGAATTTCATAGTCAAGAGAAGTCAAGTATCCCTTCTCTTTATAAATTCCAGAAGCATATCTGCAGATCCTTTCTTCATTTTTTTCAGAAAATTTATTTGGTTTTCTGATAAGTGTTCCTCCCCAGCCTTGTTCACAACCATCAGATTCTATGATCAAGTAATCTAAATCAAGGGGAAGAGTTAGTTCAGGTAGTTTAGAAACCAAATCTTTAATTTGATGTACCAATAGCACATCTTCTCTGTTGAAAGTTCTAGTGCCTTTCAAAGAGGTTTTGTTGTAGAGTGGCTTAGTGTATTTTGATAAATCTTTGATAAAGGGTCGAGCATAATTTAAGAGTCCCAAAAAAGTTCTCAACAGCTTAATATCTTCAAGTTTGTCAGGCATTTCAAGAATCTTTTTCGAGATATGAGGTTGTAACTTAATCTTACCTTTGCCAATTTCAGAGCCTAGAAATTCGATATGCTGGACACACAAAGCCATCTTCTTCTTGAAAATAATCAAACCATGAGATTCAAACTTGTTTAAGACAGAATGTAAATGAGAGAAGTGTTCATCTTTGGTATGAGAAAATACAAGAACATCATCAATATAAATGCAAGTGAAATCAGAAAGTGAACCAAATATGTTATCCATCTTTCTTTGAAATATCTGTGGTGCATTTTTCAATCCAAAAGGCATAACTAACCATTCAAAGTGACCTTCAGGACAAGAGAAAGCAGTCCATTCTATAGAGTCAGGATGCATTCTAACTTGCCAAAATCCAGATTTAAGATCAAACTTGCTAAACCATCTAGCATTCTGGATCTTGTTTACCAGTTGGTCTTTTGAAGGGATTTTGTATCCATCAAATTCAGTATTATCATTCAACCTTTTGTAATTAAAAACCATTCTAGACTGTCCTCTCTTTTGTTCGCTTTCTTTCATAACTATCATAGCAGGACTCCTGTGTCTAGATTCTGATCTTCTAATAACACCTAGTTTCAGAAGTTGTTCAATATGGAGTTTACATTCTTGTAGTTCCCAATTGTTAAATTTTATCTCACTTCCTCGGATATTGATATCGTGATTGATGATCTTCAGTTCACAAAAGAGCTTGTCTTTGTCCCAGTATTTGATAGGATTTTCTCCTATGACTTCTAACTTTTCTAGTCGAGAAACAAACTGTTCTATGTCATGATAGGTTATGATTTTCTTGACTTGTTTGGGAGTAACTAGATCATATCCAAACTCACTAGAGGCATGATCAATCAGGTCATCATCATCAGCAGGGTCTACTGGTTTTGTTGCCTTGCAAAGTCCAGGGGTGCTGCAAGGGCAGTTAGGATCAGGAGGTTTAGGATCAGGTCTTTTCTTAGCAACTTGGTATTGCATGATGTGTTTAGGGTTGCTAGTATGAGGTTCAGGAGGTTTGGTGTATGGTTCATGCAGTTCATGGTGTAAGTCAGCAGAGTTATCAGGAGGCTTTGGCAATTTCGGTAACGGGGCTAATAATTTTGGTACTAAGAGGTGTCCACCACGCTCCTCAGCCCACTCTGATATGACAGGTGAAACTGATGAATTCCGAAAGATGGTGACATAATCATTAGTCAGGAACAAACCACCATTTGAGTTTAACAGAAAATCAAGACCAAGAATCATACGAACACGGAAATGATTAAGAGGTCTAACCCAGAATTTTGAAACATGAAAGGCTTTAGACCACACTTGACAATGAGTTTGAAATTTGAGATGTACGTTTTGGATGTATTTGTTCATTTCAAGTCTAGTACCATCGAACTGGGCACTATATTTCGGAGTTGGACTGGTAAGAACAAATTCAATCGGTACCAAGGCAGCATCAATTGTATTAGATGTTGCTCCAGTATCAATAAAAGCAGGCAAAGTAATTTCTAAACCATGTATATTGATTTTCGCAAGGATTTGAATATTGGTAACATCGTCAGGGTTACAAATTATAGGAATTTGCTCAATACCTGGTTCATTCAGAAAGGGATCCTTGTAATCATGGAGCACCTGAAAATCTACAAGGGTGATTTCATCATTAATAACAATACCTTTACCTTTTCGATCAGGCGGTTCAGGCGGTGGAGAGATTACCAGTGTCTCCATCTTAACTTCGAGATCAGAAACTCGATGTTCAAGCACTCGTATCCTGGATTCAAGAAGAGAATGTGTTCTTCGTTCTGTAGAAATCATTTTAGGAATGGGAACACAATATTTATCATTAACACATTTAAAATAGGCTTGAATCAGGCAAAAGTTACAAGTGTAACGTCGATCAATAGCAGGGTACCATGGGCAAAAAGAACATTTAATCTTGTCATCACCTTTCCCAAGGTTCCAATCATGGCAGCATGATTTTTCCTTATCAGTAAGGATAACAGCAGTAATAGAATTGTTTAAATCAAGGTTCATGTATTGCAGGCCTTCTAGTTCATCTAGATCAGATAGGTTATCCAGATCAGCAGTTTCCAAAATATCATTGATCAATCCATAGTCCTTAGGTATTAGTTCATTTTCTTCCATTGAAATAATACTATAGATCGATGAGGTATCAGAAATCTGAGAATCTACTTCAAGGAGATCAATATTGACACAATCAATCAATACAGCATTTCTGTTATAAAGATTCTTACGTTTAGGACAAGTGGTAGCTAAGTGACCTTCTTCATTACAAGCAAAGCATGAGATTTTGTTACTGTAAACCTTCTTGGAGTTATATCTTCTAACATGTCGTTTCTTGTCCAGATAAGGTTTTCTAGCTTTGGACTTTCTAATGAAGTACTTCTTTTTCAAAGGATTCTTCTTTGTAGGCTTAGGCTTTCTCCTCAGCTTCCTATTCAGACTTGAGTATCCATATTGTTGAGGAGTATAAATTTGAGAACAAAATCCATAGTTTTGATTTTTCAGTTGTTTTTGGATGGAAATGTAAGTACATTTCTCCTTCAATTTTTCAAACAAGAATTGGATCCTTATTCCTATATTGTCAAATTGTGGAGTGACTTCATGTTGCTTCCAGGCATGATGTATTTCTTTACCAAGCTCACCTGGCAATTTTGAAAATAACCTCTCACCTAGCTCAGTTGAGTAATAATTTCCAGATACAGTAGCTAAGGCTAAGAAATCATTCGCAAAATACTTTACATATTTCCAATTCCTAATTTGGATTTGTTCGAGTTCACGCATAGCAGTAGCTTGCTTAAATATTAATCCAGTGTTGGCATCTCTAGAAGTCAAGATTCTATGTATCAGATAGGCAAAGTTTAGAATATTGTTACCTTGGCTTGCCAGATTTGCAACTTCCTCTGGAAATTTCCTTTTGTAAGATTCCCAAGCAGCTCTTGCTACATCGCCTAGATAGTTTTCAGCTCGCCTAATCATTTCTTCACCACTGTCAACCAAATCTTGGTGATTCTTCTGATAGTCTCTAGCCATTTGAGCAGTCCATTGTTCCAAATAGTTATCATATAATTGAGGGTCACATGATGTAATATTTAATAAAACCTCATTCTTTGAAAAATAAGATTTTTCCAATGGAGCTCTTTTTCCAGTTGTTCGCAGTAACTGGTTTTCTTTGTCATAGATTTTCACAGATGTTCTGGGAGGATGTCCTATATTGTATTCCATAGGGACAGGTTCGGTGGTTGGATAATATCTTTGAACAGGATTAGGGTTGAAGTTTGAAGAGCTTGCTTCATTATCATATAAATCAATTCCTGTCATACTTTCTTTTGTATCTTCCAAGAACCTTTCCATCAATTCTAATTTGACATCTTGTGATTCAGAGTTTGCAATAACATGATCCATTCTTTCAATCATACAATTATCAACTTCCGAGTTTATTTCTTCAATTCCATCTTCTTTTTCTTCTTCAAAATCATCAAAGTAATTCATAAGATTTTCCATATCCTCAAAATTTTCAGAGTAATCTTCCATAATATCTTCAGATTGATCTTCAATATGACTTTTAGAACTATTTTTGGTATTTTCTAAATTATTTTCAAAATGAATATTATTTTTGATTTCTATTTGATCTTCCGAATTTTGAGTTTGGTGATCATTTGTATCATCCAAGTTTTGAATTATTTGATCCTTCCTATCTTCTGATTTACTTATGGTTCTTTCGATCGGTATTTCATTTTCAGAATCTGAATCTTCTGGTCCATACAAGATTCTGATATTGTCTTTTGTATCCACATAGAATGTATCAGTTTTTCTAATCTTGCCGATCTTTTGGTAGTAATCTTGTAGGGCTTTTACATTTCTCCAGTGAGTGTATACACCATGTAAATAGGAGATATAAACGCTTTTATTCTTATAGCCTCTACCATCATCTTCACCTTCACCATCCTCATCATCCTCAATCATCATCAAATCTAGATCTGATTCATCTACAATTTCATTTTGGTTTGAAGCTTTATAATTTCTAAACCTAATGGACAGACTCCTATCATTATTCAGGAAGGTTGAATATTCAGTGGGGGTTATAGTAGAATTTTCTTCTCGAAGAGGAGAAATATTCCATTCTAATCCCGCAAGTGTTTCAGAGTCAACCTCTTTTGGCATAATAAACTTTATTCCTTTGGAGGTCAAAGAGTCTATTACATTCTCTAGCTTAAGTTTGAACCGGGTTTGGATACTACTCATAGTTTTGCCAAGAACAACTATATCTAAGCATATATTGTTTCCTTGAAAATTTTCATAACCTTTACTCTGTACTAAGACTTTAACATGTTTTTCAAAGTCTTCTACAGTCATGGTGATATCGGGAACAATATAGGTGATTCCAATGTTGTTGTTCATGTCAACTTCTATGACTCCAATCATAGATTCATTAGGGGTACTAAACCGAGAATCAAAAAGACAAATTAAAACTTTTCCTCCAGTTCTTTTTCTTACCAGGCCTCGAATTCCAAACACAACAAGACCGATATGGATATAGCGATGCTTGTGCCTTTTCTTTATTTCTTTTGAGGCTTCAGGAGTGATTAGGTTCAGTCGTACCTCAGAATTATCTGGACAATGAAGTGGAACTTCTCTATGATGTCTGAAAAGTCCTGTACTCGCACTGAAGTAACCTTGTGAGTACAACCTTGAAGGATTTAAGCTATTTAAATGATCATTAGAAAAAGTAGAAAGATCTTTATCAATATTGACCAATTCTTCTAATCTGTAATCATCTCTAGAGGTACCAGGTCTATCAAATACTCTGTCTAACCATATGGTTGACAAATTATTTGATTGGCTTGACACTGAGTGTCTTCTTGTAATAGTCTGAGATGGTCCAGAGAATGGAATTGTTCTGCGCTCAGTCATATTTGAGAAATTGGAAAGTCTTTTTGGTCCTTCTAATTTCCTCTGTCTTACCCAGGGAAAGAGCTTTGATATTTTTAGTGATAATATTTAGCTCAGTCTCCAGTTTGGATTCAGGAGGAATATTAGAAAGTTTTTCTATAGTTTTTTCAATCACACTCAAACGATAATGCAAACTACTAAGTAATGCTAAAATAGTATTATTTTGCTGAGTAGTAATTCTATCAGTTTTCGATGGAGATTCTGACTCAATATAACCTTCAAAACCTTTTTCTTTTGAATAAACTGAAGAGTAAGAGACAGCAGCAAGATATTCTGCACCCTTAAATTTCAATTCATTCATCAGCTTTCTTGAAGTTATTTAATATATTGTAATAAATCTTTTAGCCGATCAATATGTTGATCAACCTGGGATTTATTATCTTTTATATCTTTCTTTAATTGTAATAATAATTCACGGGATTGAAGCTCAATCTCCTTAGGCTTATTATTCTCAATTAAAGCAGATAATCTTTGAATATCTCTTTTTGAAGGTATATCGTTCAGTTTAAGAAGCTGGAACTTACTATACAGATCTTCTTGAGAAGCTTTGAGATAAGCGATCTGATCACTTAGGTTCTTAATCAACAGATTCTTCTCCTTCAATTTCTCTATGAAGAGAGTGGAAGAATTTAAGAACTTCTGATGATTAGATTCTAAATTTTCAGATAACTTTAATAATAAATCTGTAAGTGAGTTCAAATGAGCTTCCTTGCTATGTAGCTGGTGAGAAAAACTGTCTTTGGAGAAATAGCAATTATGTTTTGCTTTTTCCAAAGAGACAACACACTTTGATTTTTCTGATATGGACAAATCTAGATAATCAAAGCGTTTTTCAGCACAACTCATAAAAATAAAAATTATTACCAGGGGGAATAGTGCTGGGGGAATAATATTAAGAATTATAAAATATTATTTGAGCTACAGTGAAGTGATAAGCTCAATCAACAGTGTGGTGATAACTATCAATATAAAGTAATAATAAAAAGTACACTAAGAGATAAGAACAAAAATAAAAAAAAATAAAAAGTACAACGCAACAGATAAGAGGGAATAATGAACTGTAGTGAACAGTAAAATATTATGACAGGCCCTTTGGGGCGATGAACAGTATTTTACGGTTTCTCAGTTCAGCTAGTAACCTTGCCAGACATGGCTTGTAACGCCAAACTTTTCGGCATGGTATCACTTTTCGAAGAAAAGAAGAGCAACAGGCCAGGAAGGACGTTTGCTCTGATACCAGGGGGAATAGTTTGGTGGTCCAAACTATGTAGACTGGGGTTTTCTCTGATGTCGGAACCCTCAACCGGAAATAAAACTTACAACAACTCACAACAACTAGATAAACAGTAGCATTGGCGAAGATGAGAAGATGAACAGTACCTCAAAATAAATAAACAAGAATAAAACAAATTGGTTAGCAGAAATATAGATATATATATATAAATATGCTGTAGGTGGCAGCGCCAACCATTAACAGCTTAGATAATAGTATAGCGCAAGCGGAAATAAAAATTGCAAGAAATAAAAGAAATATAAAAATTGCATAAAGTAAATGACAGAAAGGAAAGAAGGGGCGTCTCAGCCAACCTTCAAAATAAAATTACATAAACTAAGCGGAAATAAAATTGCAGAAATAAAAAGTAACTAGAATTAAAAATAAATATAAGAAAGAAAATATAAGAAAGAAACAAATATTAGTAGTCAAGCAGACTCTGTAGGTCTGTTCTTCAAAGTTCCCTGTTAGAAGTCCTTGGAGTTCGAAGAGAATCGTTCTCTTGATTTTTTTTTTTTTTTTTTTTTTAATTTTGATATGATGATGATATTAACCCGAAGTAAGGATACTTCTTCGTGTGTTTCTTCTGATATTATAGTTCTATTTTGGAGTTCTTTTACCCTTTAGATTTACAGTCTGAAATCTTACGATATTACTTCAGGACTTTGTAAAACCTCACCCAAGCAGTTGACCCGAAAATAACAAAGTTATTTTAAAACTTCCCTCAAACGGCTTCTTGCCTTAAACGGGAAACAAATTTGGGCATTGACTGAACTGGTCTGTTGGTAGACTGAAAATAATATCTTTCGGACAGAGACTCTCCAAGATAGAAGGATAATTTTTCTTAAGGCTCAAGAAAAAGAAAAAAGTAACAAAAGGAGGACTAAGAAGTGCTCAAAGAAAATATATGGAAAAAGAAAACTAAGATAAAAGGTTTACAAACCTTGAGAAGTTTTCCTTCTCAACTCCAAGACTTGGACTAGACAACTATTTACAAGAGAGAGAGCTTTCTCTCTTTTTCTCTCACTACTTTCCTAAATTTTTCTCTACTCCTTTCTCTCTTTCTCACTCTCTTTTCCTCTCTTCTTCTTGGCCCCTCTTGGCTCCTCTTGGCTCCTCTTGGCTCCTCTTACAAGCACACACTCATGGGGTATTTATAGGCTATCTCCCATGATTACATGATAATGACAAACATTTACATCCATGGTTAAGCACACCATACCATGGTTTATTTAAGAACTATTACAAATAGTAACAAATAGTACTTAAGAAGACTTTTTCTCCAACAACTATCACTTTCATGTCCATTATTATGGATGACTCATTAAGGCTAAGATTCCTCATCTTGGTAGAACATAATCTTCTAGAACCGTCCTTTGACGTACGTATGAATAGTAGCAGTACTATTCACTTATACAGTGTTGTGGGCCCCACCATACTTCCAAATTTTCGTCTTCGAATTTGTTACCTGTAGAGATAGAAAGTGCGTACCTTAGCTATACCAGATGTGGTCATCTCGTTCAGGAATATTTTGGAAGATACTTTTTCTGCCTTCAAAAGATAATTTCCTATATTTTTCAACAAGATCAATTCGTTTAGTTTTGTACCAAAAACTATAGAAATAGTTATCGGCTATTGTAGAGTCCAGGAATATCTTTTGAGTGACTGTTTCTCCAACTAGAGTGTATCTAAAATAATCCACTGCATTATCCCATGACCATTCATTTGCTTGGATATCAGCTCTCCAGTGGTCAAGCTGTTCTTCAATTGGGATATCTATTGTGGGTGTTGCCAAAAATTTTTCTGCCAGGAAAAGATCATTTCCTTCATACTTTTCATATTCTGGATTTGTTTCACAAGTTCTTACTTTGATCAAATGTCTTCCAGGTTCAACTTGTGCTTTATGCCATTCTGGAGGTGTAGATGTAATCTTGATCTGTATAGCAAAGTTAGATTTCTGCAAAGCATAGGATATTACGCTTTCTAGTTTATGACCATAACCTTTGTTCTTTTCTTTAAATCCTATCCAGATTGAGTCTAAGATTCCATAGGATATCAAAAGGTGTGGGGTAACCTTAATTCCTTTATGTTCCATTTCCTCATAAGAACTAGTCTGGATATATGCTTTGTAGATCAAGTATCTTATTTTACAAGGACAACTCATGTTATATCTTTTGTTGCATCTTTTGGAATTACGAGTACACGTGTCTTTGAGATCATAAAATACCTCTTTTGCAGCAGAAAGTCCTTTTATTGGAAAGTATCCTTTGGCAACAGATTTTAAAAATTCTTGTAATATAATAAATTTTGTTACCTGTGTTGCATAAGGTATGTGGTATATTCTATCTCTCAGTTCTTGAGGCAAATGTCTTTTGATATTTTGTCTTGCATCATCTCTCCTTTCGAGTGTTTCACTAAGATTTGTTTTTGGTCGTACTTCTTTTTGGGGGGCTTTTTCTTTATAGATTCTGTCTTCTTCCTCTTTGAGAATCCTGAAATTATTATAAAAGATTAATGAAGAAGATATATAATAGTTGATACCTATTCTTTTTCTCATTTCTGTTTGAGCAGCCTGAAAATTGTTGAAGCCTTCCCATGAAGTTATTGTAGATTTTTCCATTTGTTCTTTAGCTTCATTCCAACTGGAATAGATTCCAGGCTTTGGAGGTGAGAATACAGCATAACATATGAAGTCTTTCTCTCTTGGACTTTTTCTTACCTTTTTGAAATATTCAGTTAAGGCTCCTATGATTAATTTCTTTTGTCCTTTATTGAAAGGAGTGTTATGTATATTCCAAATATTATCAATGAGACAATGTTGTATTTCATCTAAATACTGTCTCTGGGTTGATTCATATGCTTCATATTCATCATACTTCCTTAGTTTGAATCCTCCAAAGTTCATGATCTTGTCATTGTTTTCCATCCTGTCAGAAACATTCATAAGATCAAATTCATTGTCAGAGTAATCAGCAAGTAAAATCAGATTAGATACTTTTCTAAGGTTCAGTTGTCTAGATAACTGGTCAGGATAAAAATTATCTTTTCCTTTGATATGTTCCCATTTTATATATAAGCCTTTGTTAATGACATGGTCAAAGAATTTTATCCACCTTCGTGAGCTTAAGGTGTTTTTGACTTCTTTGTTCTGCTTAGCAAATCTAACAATGGCTTCACAATCAGTTCTAATGAGAATTTCATTTTTATCACAGATCAAAAGATAAAATGCTTCAAGATTGTAAATAATCGCAAGAATTTCATAGTCAAGAGAAGTCAAGTATCCCTTCTCTTTATAAATTCCAGAAGTATATCTGCAGATCCTTTCTTCATTTTTTTCAGAAAATTTATTTGGTTTTCTGATAAGTGTTCCTCCCCAGCCTTGTTCACAACCATCAGATTCTATGATCAAGTAATCTGAATCAAGGGGAAGAGTTAGTTCAGGTAGTTTAGAAACCAAATCTTTAATTTGATGTACCAATAGCACATCTTCTCTGTTGAAAGTTCTAGTGCCTTTCAAAGAGGTTTTGTTGTAGAGTGGCTTAGTGTATTTTGATAAATCTTTGATAAAGGGTCGAGCATAATTTAAAAGTCCCAAAAAAGTTCTCAACAGCTTAATATCTTCAAGTTTGTCAGGCATTTCAAGAATCTTTTTCGAGATATGAGGTTGTAACTTAATCTTACCTTTGCCAATTTCAGAGCCTAGAAATTCGATATGCTGGACACACAAAGCCATCTTCTTCTTGGAAATAATCAAACCATGAGATTCAAACTTGTTTAAGACAGAATGTAAATGAGCGAAGTGTTCATCTTTGGTATGAGAAAATACAAGAACATCATCAATATAAATGCAAGTGAAATCAGAAAGTGAACCAAATATGTTATCCATCTTTCTTTGAAATATCTGTGGTGCATTTTTCAATCCAAAAGGCATAACTAACCATTCAAAGTGACCTTCAGGACAAGAGAAAGCAGTCCATTCTATAGAGTCAGGATGCATTCTAACTTGCCAAAATCCAGATTTAAGATCAAACTTGCTAAACCATCTAGCATTCTGGATCTTGTTTACCAGTTGGTCTTTTGAAGGGATTTTGTATCCATCAAATTCAGTATTATCATTCAACCTTTTGTAATTAAAAACCATTCTAGACTGTCCTCTCTTTTGTTCGCTTTCTTTCATAACTATCATAGCAGGACTCCTGTGTCTAGATTCTGATCTTCTAATAACACCTAGTTTCAGAAGTTGTTCAATATGGAGTTTACATTCTTGTAGTTCCCAATTGTTAAATTTAATCTCACTTCCTCGGATATTGATATCGTAATTGATGATCTTCAGTTCACAAAAGAGCTTGTCTTTGTCCCAGTATTTGATAGGATTTTCTCCTATGACATCTAACTTTTCTAGTCGAGAAACAAACTGTTCTATGTCATGATAGGTTATGATTTTCTTGACTTGTTTGGGAGTAACTAGATCATATCCAAACTCACTAGAGGCATGATCAATCAGGTCATCATCATCAGCAGGGTCTACTGGTTTTGTTGCCTTGCAAAGTCCAGGGGTGCTGCAAGGGCAGTTAGGATCAGGAGGTTTAGGATCAGGTCTTTTCTTAGCAACTTGGTATTGCATGATGTGTTTAGGGTTGCTAGTATGAGGTTCAGGAGGTTTGGTGTATGGTTCATGCAGTTCATGGTGTAAGTCAGCAGAGTTATCAGGAGGCTTTGGCAATTTCGGTAACGGGGGTAAAATTTTTGGTACTAAGAGGTGTCCACCACGCTCCTCAGCCCACTCTGATATGACAGGTGAAACTGATGAATTCCGAAAGATGGTGACATAATCATTAGTCAGGAACAAACCACCATTTGATTTTAACAGAAAATCAAGACCAAGAATCATACGAACACGGAAATGATTAAGAGGTCTAACCCAGAATTTTGAAACATGAAAGGCTTTAGACCACACTTGACAATGAGTTTGAAATTTGAGATGTACGTTTTGGATGTATTTGTTCATTTCGAGTCTAGTACCATCGAACTGGGCACTATATTTCGGAGTTGGACTGGTAAGAACAAATTCAATCGGTACCAAGGCAGCATCAATTGTATTAGATGTTGCTCCAGTATCAATAAAAACAGGCAAAGTAATTTCTAAACCATGTATATTGATTTTCGCAAGGATTTGAATATTGGTAACATCGTCAGGGTTACAAATTATAGGAATTTGCTCAATACCTGGTTCATTCAGAAAGGGATCCTTGTAATCATGGAGCACCTGAAAATCTACAAGGGTGATTTCATCATTAATAACAATACCTTTACCTTTTCGATCAGGCGGTTCAGGCGGTGGAGAGATTACCAGTGTCTCCATCTTAACTTCGAGATCAGAAACTCGATGTTCAAGTACTCGTATCCTGGATTCAAGAAGAGAATGTGTTCTTCGTTCTGTAGAAATCATTTTAGGAATGGGAACACAATATTTATCATTAACACATTTAAAACAGGCTTGAATCAGGCAAAAGTTATAAGTGTAACGTCGATCAATAGCAGGGTACCATGGGCAAAAAGAACATTTAATCTTGTCATCACCTTTCCCAAGGTTCCAATCATGGCAGCATGATTTTTCCTTATCAGTAAGGATAACAGCAGTAATAGAATTGTTTAAATCAAGGTTCATGTATTGCAGGCCTTCTAGTTCATCTAGATCAGATAGGTTATCCAGATCAGCAGTTTCCAAAATATCATTTATCAATCCATAGTCCTTAGGTATTAGTTCATTTTCTTCCATTGAAATAATACTATAGATCGATGAGGTATCAGAAATCTGAGAATCTACTTCAAGGAGATCAATATTGACACAATCAATCAATACAGCATTTCTGTTATAAAGATTCTTATGTTTAGGACAAGTGGTAGCTAAGTGACCTTCTTCATTACAAGCAAAGCATGAGATTTTGTTACTGTAAACCTTCTTGGAGTTATATCTTCTAACATGTCGTTTCTTGTCCAGATAAGGTTTTCTAGCTTTGGACTTTCTAATGAAGTACTTCTTTTTCAAAGGATTCTTCTTTGTAGGCTTAGGCTTTCTCCTCGGCTTCCTATTCAGACTTGAGTATCCATATTGTTGAGGAGTATAAATTTTAGAACAAAATCCATAGTTTTGATTTTTCAGTTGTTTTTGGATGGAAATGTAAGTACATTTCTCCTTCAATTTTTCAAACAAGAATTGGATCCTTATTCCTATATTGTCAAATTGTGGAGTGACTTCATGTTGCTTCCAGGCATGATGTATTTCTTTACCAAGCTCACCTGGCAATTTCGAAAATAACCTCTCACCTAGCTCAGTTGAGTAATAATTTCCAGATACAGTAGCTAAGGCTAAGAAATCATTCGCAAAATACTTTACATATTTCCAATTCCTAATTTGGATTTGTTCGAGTTCACGCATAGCAGTAGCTTGCTTAAATATTAATCCAGTGTTGGCATCTCTAGAAGTCAAGATTCTATGTATCAGATAGGCAAAGTTTAGAATATTGTTACCTTGGCTTGCCAGATTTGCAACTTCCTCTGGAAATTTCCTTTTGTAAGATTCCCAAGCAGCTCTTGCTACATCGCCTAGATAGTTTTCAGCTCGCCTAATCATTTCTTCACCACTGTCAACCAAATCTTGGTGATTCTTCTGATAGTCTCTAGCCATTTGAGCAGTCCATTGTTCCAAATAGTTATCATATAATTGAGGGTCACATGATGTAATATTTAATAAAACCTCATTCTTTGAAAAATAAGATTTTTCCAATGGAGCTCTTTTTCCAGTTGTTCGTAGTAACTGGTTTTCTTTGTCATAGATTTTCACAGATGTTCTGGGAGGATGTCCTATATTGTATTCCATAGGGACAGGTTCGGTGGTTGGATAATATCTTTGAACAGGATTAGGGTTGAAGTTTGAAGAACTTGCTTCATTATCATATAAATCAATTCCTGTCATACTTTCTTTTGTATCTTCCAAGAACCTTTCCATCAATTCTAATTTGACATCTTGTGATTCAGAGTTTGCAATAACATGATCCATTCTTTCAATCATACAATTATCAACTTCCGAGTTTATTTCTTCAATTCCATCTTCTTTTTCTTCTTCAAAATCATCAAAGTAATTCATAAGATTTTCCATATCCTCAAAATTTTCAGAGTAATCTTCCATAATATCTTCAGATTGATCTTCAATATGACTTTTAGAACTATTTTTGGTATTTTCTAAATTGTTTTCAAAATGAATATTATTTTCGATTTCTATTTGATCTTCCGAATTTTGAGTTTGGTGATCATTTGTATCATCCAAGTTTTGAATTATTTGATCCTTCCTATCTTCTGATTTTCTTATGGTTCTTTCGATCGGTATTTCATTTTCAGAATCTGAATCTTCTGGTCCATACAAGATTCTGATATTATCTTTTGTATCCACATAGAATGTATCAGTTTTTCTAATATTGCCGATCTTTTGGTAGTAATCTTGTAGGGCTTTTACATTTCTCCAGTGAGTGTATACACCATGTAAATAGGAGATATAAACGCTTTTATTCTTATAGCCTCTACCATCATCTTCACCTTCACCATCCTCATCATCCTCAATCATCATCAAATCTAGATCTGATTCATCTACAATTTCATTTTGGTCTGAAGCTTTATAATTTCTAAACCTAATGGACAGACTCCTATCATTATTCAGGAAGGTTGAATATTCAGTGGGGGTTATAGTAGAATTTTCTTCTCGAAGAGGAGAAATATTCCATTCTAATCCCGCAAGTGTTTCAGAGTCAACCTCTTTTGGCATAATAAACTTTATTCCTTTGGAGGTCAAAGAGTCTATTACATTCTCTAGCTTAAGTTTGAACCGGGTTTGGATACTACTCATAGTTTTGCCAAGAACAACTATATCTAAGCATATATTGTTTCCTTGAAAATTTTCATAACCTTTACTCTGTACTAAGACTTTAACATGTTTTTCAAAGTCTTCTACAGTCATGGTGATATCGGGAACAATATAGGTGATTCCAATGTTGTTGTTCATGTCAACTTCTATGACTCCAATCATAGATTCATTAGGGGTACTAAACCGAGAATCAAAAAGACAAATTAAAACTTTTCCTCCAGTTCTTTTTCTTACCAGGCCTCGAATTCCAAACACAACAAGACCGATATGGATATAGCGATGCTTGTGCCTTTTCTTTATTTCTTTTGAGGCTTCAGGAGTGATTAGGTTCAGTCGTACCTCAGAATTGTCTGGACAATGAAGTTGAACTTCTCTATGATGTCTGAAAAGTCCTGTACTCGCACTGAAGTAACCTTGTGAGTACAACCTTGAAGGATTTAAGCTATTTAAATGATCATTAGAAAAAGTAGAAAGATCTTTATCAATATTGACCAATTCTTCTAATCTGTAATCATCTCTAGAGGTACCAGGTCTATCAAATACTCTGTCTAACCATGTGGTTGACAAATTATTTGATTGGCTTGACACTGAGTGTCTTCCTGTAATAGTCTGAGATGGTCCAGAGAATGGAATTGTTCTGCGCTCAGTCATATTTGAGAAATCGGAAAGTCTTTTTGGTCCTTCTAATTTCCTCTGTCTTACCCAGGGAAAGAGCTTTGATATTTTTAGTGATAATATTTAGCTCAGTCTCCAGTTTGGATTCAGGAGGAATATTAGAAAGTTTTTCTATAGTTTTTTCAATCACACTCAAACGATAATGCAAACTACTAAGTAATGCTAAAATAGTATTATTTTGCTGAGTAGTAATTCTATCAGTTTTCGATGGAGATTCTGACTCAATATAACCTTCAAAACCTTTTTCTTTTGAATAAACTGAAGAGTAAGAGACAGCAGCAAGATATTCTGCACCCTTAAATTTCAATTCATTCATCAGCTTTCTTGAAGTTGTTTAATATATTGTAATAAATCTTTTAGCCGATCAATATGTTGATCAACCTGGGATTTATTATCTTTTATATCTTTCTTTAATTGTAATAATAATTCACGGGATTGAAGCTCAATCTCCTTAGGCTTATTATTCTCAATTAAAGCAGATAATCTTTGAATATCTCTTTTTGAAGGTATATCGTTCAGTTTAAGAAGCTGGAACTTACTATACAGATCTTCTTGAGAAGCTTTGAGATAAGCGATCTGATCACTTAGGTTCTTAATCAACAGATTCTTCTCCTTCAATTTCTCTATGGAGAGAGTGGAAGAATTTAAGAACTTCTCATGATTAGATTCCAAATTTTCAGATAACTTTAATAATAAATCTGTAAGCGAGTTCAAATGAGCTTCCTTGCTATGTAACTGGTGAGAAAAACCTTCTTTGGAGAAATAGCAATTATGTTTTGCTTTTTCCAAAGAGACAACACACTTTGATTTTTCTGATATGGACAAATCTAGATAATCAAAGCGTTTTTCAGCACAACTCATAAAAATAAAAATTATTACCAGCGGAATAGTGCTGGGGGAATAATATTAAGAATTATAAAATATTATTTGAGCTACAGTGAAGTGATAAGCTCAATCAACAGTGTGGTGATAACTATCAATATAAAGTAATAATAAAAAGTACACTAAGAGATAAGAACAAAAATAAAAAAAATAAAAAGTACAACGCAACAGATAAGAGGGAATAATGAACTGTAGTGAACAGTAAAATATTGCGACAGGCCCTTTGGGGCGATGAACAGTATTTTACGGTTTCTCAGTTCAGCTAGTAACCTTGCCAGACATGGCTTGTAGCGCCAAACTTTTCGGCATGGTATCACTTTTCGAAGAAAAGAAGAGCAACAGGCCAGGAAGGACGTTTGCTCTGATACCAGGGGGAATAGAAAAATCTTATTGACAACATTTGGAACATGCCAGGAATAGAAAACCACCAAACTATTCATACCAAACCGAGATGCGAAAATGGTTGGACGAAAAACAGAAAAATCTTATTGACAACATTTGGAACATGAGAATAGATCTCTCTGCCATAGGACAAAAGAAATTGATTATAAGTGCTTTAATAAACTACTTTCTCTCAGAGCCGACGGAAAATCCTGAAAGTAAATTCCTTTGTTATGCTGTATTTTCTCTACCTAATCCTGGAATATATGCTAGCTGGACTGAAGCAGCTAAACATATAAAGGAATCAAAAAAGCCTTTTTGGATGGGATTTGAAGATCTTCAACAAGCCCAAAAAGAAATGAGAGAAAAGGTAGGACCAAATTACTATGTTTCTTCCTCACTAATCTGTTATGACAGTTTCAAAATCTTAAGAGAACATGAGGGACAAACAAATGGAGAACATCCTCTTGAAACACAGATGATAAAAAAGCAACTATTGATCGAAGCAAAGGAATTAGAAGAAGCTTATTCAGAAGAAGAATCCAGTTCTGCCAGCAACATGAAGATTGCAGAAAGAATAAAAATATTACCTGGAGAAAAAAGAGAACCAATATACGAAATGATAAATGACACCAACTTTGCCGAATTATCAGTAATCCATGAGTTTCTTGGATTATTGGCACACGGATATTTTCAAATCAATGGAATTGCAACAGCTAAAGAAATTTATCATAATCTATCCCAACAATGCACAAATGGAACATCCAGATGTTCTCTTCCAAATAATCCTTATGATGGGTGTCCATGCCAGGTAAAATATGACATCTTCAAAGCCTACATTGTACTAGATGTGTATGAAGATTTTGTCTATAGAAATCTAAAAATTTCTCCTCAGTTATTACTAACCTATGGATTCTTGAGTTCTGTTTGGATAGCTACTGATAGAAGGATAGATTTCTTTTGTCTGAAACTCCAAAGAATCATAAAGCATGTGCTACCACTTTCTGCAAGAGCCATACAAATAAGAATAGATTCATCCCCGCCAGAATGGATTGGAGAAAGGATTGAACCAAGCAGACATATCTATAAAATCAGAACTATTGAAAGCAATGCTGATTATGGAAGCTTTTCCTGTTATATATGGGAAAATTTCTGGGATTTGGGATTGGATATACCATTGAAAACCCAGATAGACCATTGGAGAGCAATCATACAAAGTGCAGATTGGTATTGGACTCCAGGAAGAGATAATCACATGTACAAGCTAGTTGGAGAAACTCCTACTGAAAAGATGTATCTAGATACTCCATTGGCCGAAAATTATTATTATACTTTTGATTATAAAACAAAAAATATAGACCTGGTACCTCTAGAGATGATTACAGATTAGAAGAATTGGTCAATATTGATAAAGATCTTTCCACTTTTTCTAATGATCATTTAAATAGCTTAAATCCTTCAAGGTTGTACTCACAAGGTTACTTAAGTGCAAGTACAGGACTTTTCAGACATCATAGAGAAGTTCCACTTCATTGTCCAGATAATTCTGAGGTACGACTGAACCTAATCACTCCTGAAGCCTCAAAAGAAATAAAGAAAAGGCACAAGCATCGCTATATCCATATCGGTCTTGTTGTGTTTGGAATTCGAGGCCTGGTAAGAAAAAGAACTGGAGGAAAAGTTTTAATTTGTCTTTTTGATTCTCGGTTTAGTACCCCTAATGAATCTATGATTGGAGTCATAGAAGTTGACATGAACAACAACATTGGAATCACCTATATTGTTCCCGATATCACCATGACTGTAGAAGACTTTGAAAAACATGTTAAAGTCTTAGTACAGAGTAAAGGTTATGAAAATTTTCAAGGAAACAATATATGCTTAGATATAGTTGTTCTTGGCAAAACTATGAGTAGTATCCAAACCCGGTTCAAACTTAAGCTAGAGAATGTAATAGACTCTTTGACCTCCAAAGGAATAAAGTTTATTATGCCAAAAGAGGTTGACTCTGAAACACTTGCGGGATTAGAATGGAATATTTCTCCTCTTCGAGAAGAAAATTCTACTATAACCCCCACTGAATATTCAACCTTCCTGAATAATGATAGGAGTCTGTCCATTAGGTTTAGAAATTATAAAGCTTCAGACCAAAATGAAATTGTAGATGAATCAGATCTAGATTTGATGATGATTGAGGATGATGAGGATGGTGAAGGTGAAGATGATGGTAGAGGCTATAAGAATAAAAGCGTTTATATCTCCTATTTACATGGTGTATACACTCACTGGAGAAATGTAAAAGCCCTACAAGATTACTACCAAAAGATCGGCAAGATTAGAAAAACTGATACATTCTATGTGGATACAAAAGATAATATCAGAATCTTGTATGGACCAGAAGATTCAGATTCTGAAAATGAAATACCGATCGAAAGAACCATAAGTAAATCAGAAGATAGGAAGGATCAAATAATTCAAAACTTGGATGATACAAATGATCACCAAACTCAAAATTCGGAAGATCAAATAGAAATCGAAAATGATATTCATTTTGAAAATAATTTAGAAAATACCAAAAATAGTTCTAAAAGTCATATTGAAGATCAATCTGAAGATATTATGGAAGATTACTCTGAAAATTTTGAGGATATGGAAAATCTTATGAATTACTTTGATGATTTTGAAGAAGAAAAAGAAGATGGAATTGAAGAAATAAACTCGGAAGTTGATAATTGTATGATTGAAAGAATGGATCATGTTATTGCAAACTCTGAATCACAAGATGTCAAATTAGAATTGATGGAAAGGTTCTTGGAAGATACAAAAGAAAGTATGACAGGAATTGATTTATATGATAATGAAGCAAGCTCTTCAAACTTCAACCCTAATCCTGTTCAAAGATATTATCCAACCACCGAACCTGTCCCTATGGAATACAATATAGGACATCCTCCCAGAACATCTGTGAAAATCTATGACAAAGAAAACCAGTTACTGCGAACAACTGGAAAAAGAGCTCCATTGGAAAAATCTTATTTTTCAAAAAATGAGGTTTTATTAAATATTACATCATGTGACCCTCAATTATATGATAACTATTTGGAACAATGGACTGCTCAAATGGCTAGAGACTATCAGAAGAATCACCAAGATTTGGTTGACAGTGGTGAAGAAATGATTAGGCGAGCTGAAAACTATCTAGGCGATGTAGCAAGAGCTGCTTGGGAATCTTACAAAAGGAAATTTCCAGAGGAAGTTGCAAATCTGGCAAGCTAAGGTAACAATATTCTAAACTTTGCCTATCTGATACATAGAATCTTGACTTCTAGAGATGCCAACACTGGATTAATATTTAAGCAAGCTACTGCTATGCGTGAACTCGAACAAATCCAAATTAGGAATTGGAAATATGTAAAGTATTTTGCGAATGATTTCTTAGCCTTAGCTACTGTATCTGGAAATTATTACTCAACTGAGCTAGGTGAGAGGTTATTTTCAAAATTGCCAGGTGAGCTTGGTAAAGAAATACATCATGCCTGGAAGCAACATGAAGTCACTCCACAATTTGACAATATAGGAATAAGGATCCAATTCTTGTTTGAAAAATTGAAGGAGAAATGTACTTACATTTCCATCCAAAAACAACTGAAAAATCAAAACTATGGATTTTGTTCTCAAATTTATACTCCTCAACAATATGGATACTCAAGTCTGAATAGGAAGCAGAGGAGAAAGCCTAAGCCTACAAAGAAGAATCCTTTGACAAAGAAGTACTTCATTAGAAAGTCCAAAGCTAGAAAACCTTATCTGGACAAGAAACGACATGTTAGAAGATATAACTCCAAGAAGGTTTATAGTAACAAAATCTCATGCTTTGCTTGTAATGAAGAAGGTCACTTAGCTACCACTTGTCCTAAACGTAAGAATCTTTATAACAGAAATGCTGTATTGATTGATTGTGTCAATATTGATCTCCTTGAAGTAGATTCTCAGATTTCTGATACCTCATCGATCTATAGTATTATTTCAATGGAAGAAAATGAACTAATACCTAAAGACTATGGATTGATCAATGATATTTTGGAAACTGCTGATCTGGATAACCTATCTGATCTAGATGAACTAGAAGGCCTGCAATACATGAACCTTGATTTAAACAATTCTATTACTACTGTTATCCTTACTGATAAGGAAAAATCATGCTGCCATGATTGGAGCCTTGGGAAAGGTGATGACAAGATTAAATGTTCTTTTTGCCCATGGTACCCTGCTATTGATCGACGTTACACTTGTAACTTTTGCCTGATTCAAGCCTGTTTTAAATGTGTTAATGATAAATATTGTGTTCCCATTCCTAAAATGATTTCTACAGAACGACGAACACATTCTCTTCTTGAATCCAGGATACGAGTACTTGAACATCGAGTTTCTGATCTCGAAGTTAAGATGGAGACACTGGTAATCTCTCCACCGCCTGAACCGCCTGATCGAAAAGGTAAAGGTATTGTTATTAATGATGAAATCACCCTTGTAGATTTTCAGGTGCTCCATGATTACAAGGATCCCTTTCTGAATGAACCAGGTATTGAGCAAATTCCTATAATTTGTAACCCTGACGATGTTACCAATATTCAAATCCTTGCGAAAATCAATATACATGGTTTAGAAATTACTTTGCCTGCTTTTATTGATACTGGAGCAACATCTAATACAATTGATGCTGCCTTGGTACCGATTGAATTTGTTCTTACCAGTCCAACTCCGAAATATAGTGCCCAGTTCGATGGTACTAGACTCGAAATGAACAAATACATCCAAAACGTACATCTCAAATTTCAAACTCATTGTCAAGTGTGGTCTAAAGCCTTTCATGTTTCAAAATTCTGGGTTAGACCTCTTAATCATTTCCGTGTTCGTATGATTCTTGGTCTTGATTTTCTGTTAAAATCAAATGGTGGTTTGTTCCTGACTAATGATTATGTCACCGTCTTTCGGAATTCATCAGTTTCACCTGTCATATCAGAGTGGGCTGAGGAGCGTGGTGGACACCTCTTAGTACCAAAAATTTTACCCCCGTTACCGAAATTGCCAAAGCCTCCTGATAACTCTGCTGACTTACACCATGAACTGCATGAACCATACACCAAACCTCCTGAACCTCATACTAGCAACCCTAAACACATCATGCAATACCAAGTTGCTAAGAAAAGACCTGATCCTAAACCTCCTGATCCTAACTGCCCTTGCAGCACCCCTGGACTTTGCAAGGCAACAAAACCAGTAGACCCTGCTGATGATGATGACCTGATTGATCATGCCTCTAGTGAGTTTGGATATGATCTAGTTACTCCCAAACAAGTCAAGAAAATCATAACCTATCATGACATAGAACAGTTTGTTTCTCGACTAGAAAAGTTAGAAGTCATAGGAGAAAATCCTATCAAATACTGGGACAAAGACAAGCTCTTTTGTGAACTGAAGATCATCAATCACGATATCAATATCCGAGGAAGTGAGATAAAATTTAACAATTGGGAACTACAAGAATGTAAACTCCATATTGAACAACTTCTGAAACTAGGTGTTATTAGAAGATCAGAATCTAGACACAGGAGTCCTGCTATGATAGTTATGAAAGAAAGCGAACAAAAGAGAGGACAGTCTAGAATGGTTTTTAATTACAAAAGGTTGAATGATAATACTGAATTTGATGGATACAAAATCCCTTCAAAAGACCAACTGGTAAACAAGATCCAGAATGCTAGATGGTTTAGCAAGTTTGATCTTAAATCTGGATTTTGGCAAGTTAGAATGCATCCTGACTCTATAGAATGGACTGCTTTCTCTTGTCCTGAAGGTCACTTTGAATGGTTAGTTATGCCTTTTGGATTGAAAAATGCACCACAGATATTTCAAAGAAAGATGGATAACATATTTGGTTCACTTTCTGATTTCACTTGCATTTATATTGATGATGTTCTTGTATTTTCTCATACCAAAGATGAACACTTCGCTCATTTACATTCTGTCTTAAACAAGTTTGAATCTCATGGTTTGATTATTTCCAAGAAGAAGATGGCTTTGTGTGTCCAGCATATCGAATTTCTAGGCTCTGAAATTGGCAAAGGTAAGATTAAGTTACAACCTCATATCTCGAAAAAGATTCTTGAAATGCCTGACAAACTTGAAGATATTAAGCTGTTGAGAACTTTTTTGGGACTTTTAAATTATGCTCGACCCTTTATCAAAGATTTATCAAAATACACTAAGCCACTCTACAACAAAACCTCTTTGAAAGGCACTAGAACTTTCAACAGAGAAGATGTGCTATTGGTACATCAAATTAAAGATTTGGTTTCTAAACTACCTGAACTAACTCTTCCCCTTGATTCAGATTACTTGATCATAGAATCTGATGGTTGTGAACAAGGCTGGGGAGGAACACTTATCAGAAAACCAAATAAATTTTCTGAAAAAAATGAAAAAAGGATCTGCAGATATGCTTCTGGAATTTATAAAGAGAAGGGATACTTGACTTCTCTTGACTATGAAATTCTTGCGATCATTTACAATCTTGAAGCATTTTATCTTTTCATCTGTGATAAAAATGAAATTCTCATTAGAACTGATTGTGAAGCCATTGTTAGATTTGCTAAGCAGAACAAAGAAGTCAAAAACACCTTAAGCTCACGAAGGTGGATAAAATTCTTTGACCATGTCATTAACAAAAGCTTATATATAAAATGGGAACATATCAAAGGAAAAGATAATTTTTATCCTGACCAGTTATCTAGACAACTGAACCTTGGAAAAGTATCTAATCTGATTTTACTTGCTGATTACTCTGACGATGAATTTGATCTTATGAATGTTTCTGACAGGATGGAAACCAAAGGAAAGCTAAAGAACATAAAGAAAGAAGAGCCAAGAGGAGCCAAGAAGAGCCAAGAGGGGCCAAGAAGAAGAGAGGAAAAGAGAGTGAGAAAGAGAGAAAGGAGTAGAGAAAAATTTAGGAAAGTAGTGAGAGAAAAAGAGAGAAAGCTCTCTCTCTTGTAAATAGTTGTCTAGTCCAAGTCTTGGAGTTGAGAAGGAAAACTTCTCAAGGTTTGTAAACCTTTTATCTTAGTTTTCTTTTTCCATATATTTTCTTTGAGCACTTCTTAGTCCTCCTTTTGTTACTTTTTTCTTTTTCTAAAGCCTTAAGAAAAATTATCCTTCTATCTTGGAGAGTCTCTGTCCGAAAGATATTATTTTCAGTCTACCAACAGACCAGTTCAGTCAATGCCCAAATTTGTTTCCCGTTTAAGGCAAGAAGCCGTTTGAGGGAAGTTTTAAAATAACTTTGTTATTTTCGGGTCAACTGCTTGGGTGAGGTTTTACAAAGTCCTGAAGTAATATCGTAAGATTTCAGACTGTAAATCTAAAGGGTAAAAGAACTCCAAAATAGAACTATAATATCAGAAGAAACACACGAAGAAGTATCCTTACTTCGGGTTAATATCATCATCATATCAAAATTAAAAAAAAAAAAAAAAAATCAAGAGAACGATTCTCTTCGAACTCCAAGGACTTCTAACAGGGAACTTTGAAGAACAGACCTACAGAGTCTGCTTGACTACTAACATTTGTTTCTTTCTTATATTTTCTTTCTTATATTTATTTTTTATTCTAGTTACTTTTTATTTCTGCAATTTTATTTCCGCTTAGTTTATGTAATTTTATTTTGAAGGTTGGCTGAGACGCCCCTTCTTTCCTTTCTATCATTTACTTTATGCAATTTTTATATTTCTTTTATTTCTTGGAATTTTTATTTCCGCTTGCGCTATACTATTATCTAAGCTGTTAATGGTTGGCGCTGCCACCTACAGCATATTTATATATATATATCTATATTTCTGCTAACCAATTTGGTTTATTCTTGTTTATTTATTTTGAGGTACTGTTCATCTTCTCATCTTCGCCAATGCTACTATTTATCTAGTTGTTGTGAGTTGTTGTAAGTTTTATTTCCGGTTGAGGGTTCCGACATCAGAGAAAACCCCAGTCTACATAGTTTGGACCACCAAACTATTCCCCCTGGTATCAAAGCTTGTTGAAAAATATAGGAAATTATCTTTTGAAGGCAGAAAAAGCATCTTCCAAAATATTCCTGAACGAGATGACCACATCTGGTATAGCTAAGGTACGCACTTTCTATCTCTACAGGTAACAAATTCGAAGACGAAAATTTTGAAGTATGGTGGGGCCCACAACACTGTATAAGTGAATAGTACTGCTACTATTCATACGTACGTCAAAGGACGGTTCTAGAAGATTATGTTCTACCAAGATGAGGAATCTTATCCTTAATGAGTCATCCACAATAATGGACATGAAAGTGATAGTTGTTGGAGAAAAAGTCTTCTTAAGTACTATTTGTTACTATTTGTAATAGTTCTTAAATAAACCATGGTATGGTGTGCTTAACCATGGATGTAAATGTTTGTCATTATCATGTAATCATGGGAGATAGCCTATAAATACCCCATGAGTGTGCTTGAAAGAAGAGCCAAGGAGAGCCAAGAAGAGCCAAGAAGAAGAGAGGAAAAGAGAGTGAGAAAGAGAGAAAGGAGTAGAGAAAAATTTAGGAAAGTAGTGAGAGAAAAAGAGAGAAAGCTCTCTCTCTTGTAAATAGTTGTCTAGTCCAAGTCTTGGAGTTGAGAAGGAAAACTTCTCAAGGTTTGTAAACCTTTTATCTTAGTTTTCTTTTTCCATATATTTTCTTTGAGCACTTCTTAGTCCTCCTTTTGTTACTTTTTTCTTTTTCTTGAGCCTTAAGAAAAATTATCTTTCTATCTTGGAGAGTCTCTGTCCGAAAGATATTATTTTCAGTCTACCAACAGACCAGTTCAGTCAATGCCCAAATTTGTTTCCCGTTTAAGGCAAGAAGCCGTTTGAGGGAAGTTTTTAAATAACTTTGTTATTTTCGGGTCAACTGCTTGGGTGAGGTTTTACAAAGTCCTGAAGTAATATCGTAAGATTTCAGACTGTAAATCTAAAGGGTAAAAGAACTCCAAAATAGAACTATAATATCAGAAGAAACACACGAAGAAGTATCCTTACTTCGGGTTAATATCATCATCATATCAAAAAAAAAAAAAAAAAAAAAAATCAAGAGAACGATTCTCTTCGAACTCCAAGGACTTCTAACAGGGAACTTTGAAGAACAGACCTACAGAGTCTGCTTGACTACTAATATTTGTTTCTTTCATATATTTTCTTTCTTATATTTATTTTTAATTCTAGTTACTTTTTATTTCTGCAATTTTATTTCCGCTTAGTTTATGTAATTTTATTTTGAAGGTTGGCTGAGACGCCCCTTCTTTCCTTTCTGTCATTTACTTTATGCAATTTTTATATTTCTTTTATTTCTTACAATTTTTATTTCCGCTTGCGCTATACTATTATCTAAGCTGTTAATGGTTGGCGCTGCCACCTACAGCATATTTATATATATATATCTATATTTCTGCTAACCAATTTGTTTTATTCTTGTTTATTTATTTTGAGGTACTGTTCATCTTCTCATCTTCGTCAATGCTACTGTTTATCTAGTTGTTGTGAGTTGTTGTAAGTTTTATTTTCGGTTGAGGGTTCCGACATCAGAGAAAACCCCAGTCTACATAGTTTGGACCACCAAACTATTCCCCAGCATATTATTTTCAGTCTACCAACAGACCAGTTCAGTCAATGCCCAAATTTGTTTCCCGTTTAAGGCAAGAAGCCGTTTGAGGGAAGTTTTAAAATAACTTTGTTATTTTCGGGTCAACTGCTTGGGTGAGGTTTTACAAAGTCCTGAAGTAATATCGTAAGATTTCAGACTGTAAATCTAAAGGGTAAAAGAACTCCAAAATAGAACTATAATATCAGAAGAAACACACGAAGAAGTATCCTTACTTCGGGTTAATATCATCATCATATCAAAATTAAAAAAAAAAAAAAAAAAAATCAAGAGAACGATTCTCTTCGAACTCCAAGGACTTCTAACAGGGAACTTTGAAGAACAGTCCTACAGATCTTGCTTGACTACTAACATTTTTTTCTTTCTTATATTTATTTTTTATTCTAGTTACTTTTTATTTCTGCAATTTTATTTCCGCTTAGTTTATGTAATTTTATTTTGAAGGTTGGCTGAGACGCCCCTTCTTTCCTTTCTGTCATTTACTTTATGCAATTTTTATATTTCTTTTATTTCTTGCAATTTTTATTTCCGCTTGCGCTATACTATTATCTAAGCTGTTAATGATTGGCGCTGCCACCTACAGCATATTTATATATATATATCTATATTTCTGCTAACCCTAAACCCCAAACCTGTTATCTGTTGTTATGGTTCAAACTATGTAGACTGGGGTTTTCTCTGATGTCGGAACGCCAAATTATTTGATTCTCGGTTTACACATCAATACCTGGTATACACATCAATACACATCAATACCTGGTATCAGAGCAAACGTCCTTCCTGGCCTGTTGCTCTTCTTTTCTTCGAAAAGTGATACCATGCCGAAAAGTTTGGCGCTACAAGCCATGTCTGGCAAGGTTACTAGCTGAACTGAGAAACCGTAAAATACTGTTCATCGCCCCAAAGGGCCTGTCGCAATATTTTACTGTTCACTACAGTTCATTATTCCCTCTTATCTGTTGCGTTGTACTTTTTATTTTTTTTTTATTTTTGTTCTTATCTCTTAGTGTACTTTTTATTATTACTTTATATTGATAGTTATCACCACACTGTTGATTGAGTTTATCACTTCACTGTAGCTCAAATAATATTTTATAATTCTTAATATTATTCCCCCAGCACTATTCCCCCTGGTAATAATTTTTATTTTTATGAGTTGTGCTGAAAAACGCTTTGATTATCTAGATTTGTCCATATCAGAAAAATCAAAGTGTGTTGTCTCTTTGGAAAAAGCAAAACATAATTGCTATTTCTCCAAAGAAGGTTTTTCTCACCAGCTACATAGCAAGGAAGCTCATTTGAACTCGCTTACAGATTTATTATTAAAGTTATCTGAAAATTTGGAATCTAATCATCAGAAGTTCTTAAATTCTTCCACTCTCTTCATAGAGAAATTGAAGGAGAAGAATCTGTTGATTAAGAACCTAAGTGATCAGATCGCTTATCTCAAAGCTTCTCAAGAAGATCTGTATAGTAAGTTCCAGCTTCTTAAACTGAACGATATACCTTCAAAAAGAGATATTCAAAGATTATCTGCTTTAATTGAGAATAATAAGCCTAAGGAGATTGAGCTTCAATCCCGTGAATTATTATTACAATTAAAGAAAGATATAAAAGATAATAAATCCCAGGTTGATCAACATATTGATCGGCTAAAAGATTTATTACAATATATTAAACAACTTCAAGAAAGCTGATGAATGAATTGAAATTTAAGGGTGCAGAATATCTTACTGCTGTCTCTTACTCTTCAGTTTATTCAAAAGAAAAAGGTTTTGAAGGTTATATTGAGTCAGAATCTCCATCAAAAACTGATAGAATTACTACTCAGCAAAATAATACTATTTTAGCATTACTTAGTAGTTTGCATTATCGTTTGAGTGTGATTGAAAAAACTATAGAAAAACTTTCTAATATTCCTCCTGAATCCAAACTGGAGACTGAGCTAAATATTATCACTAAAAATATCAAAGCTCTTTCCCTGGGTAAGACAGAGGAAATTAGAAGGACCAAAAAGACTTTCCGATTTCTCAAATATGACTGAGCGCAGAACAATTCCATTCTCTGGACCATCTCAGACTATTACAGGAAGACACTCAGTGTCAAGCCAATCAAATAATTTGTCAACCACATGGTTAGAAAGAGTATTTGATAGACCTGGTACCTCTAGAGATGATTACAGATTAGAAGAATTGGTCAATATTGATAAAGATCTTTCTACTTTTTCTAATGATCATTTAAATAGCTTAAATCCTTCAAGGTTGTACTCACAAGGTTACTTCAGTGCGAGTACAGGACTTTTCAGACATCATAGAGAAGTTCCACTTCATTGTCCAGATAATTCTGAGGTACGACTGAACCTAATCACTCCTGAAGCCTCAAAAGAAATAAAGAAAAGGCACAAGCATCGCTATATCCATATCGGTCTTGTTGTGTTTGGAATTCGAGGCCTGGTAAGAAAAAGAACTGGAGGAAAAGTTTTAATTTGTCTTTTTGATTCTCGGTTTAGTACCCCTAATGAATCTATGATTGGAGTCATAGAAGTTGACATGAACAACAACATTGGAATCACCTATATTGTTCCCGATATCACCATGACTGTAGAAGACTTTGAAAAACATGTTAAAGTCTTAGTACAGAGTAAAGGTTATGAAAATTTTCAAGGAAACAATATATGCTTAGATATAGTTGTTCTTGGCAAAACTATGAGTAGTATCCAAACCCGGTTCAAACTTAAGCTAGAGAATGTAATAGACTCTTTGACCTCCAAAGGAATAAAGTTTATTATGCCAAAAGAGGTTGACTCTGAAACACTTGCGGGATTAGAATGGAATATTTCTCCTCTTCGAGAAGAAAATTCTACTATAACCTCCACTGAATATTCAACCTTCCTGAATAATGATAGGAGTCTGTCCATTAGGTTTAGAAATTATAAAGCTTCAGACCAAAACGAAATTGTAGATGAATCAGATCTAGATTTGATGATGATTGAGGATGATGAGGATGGTGAAGGTGAAGATGATGGTAGAGGCTATAAGAATAAAAGTGTTTATATCTCCTATTTACATGGTGTATACACTCACTGGAGAAATGTAAAAGCCCTACAAGATTACTACCAAAAGATCGGCAAGATTAGAAAAACTGATACATTCTATGTGGATACAAAAGATAATATCAGAATCTTGTATGGACCAGAAGATTCAGATTCTGAAAATGAAATACCGATCGAAAGAACCATAAGTAAATCAGAAGATAGGAAGGATCAAATAATTCAAAACTTGGATGATACAAATGATCACCAAACTCAAAATTCGGAAGATCAAATAGAAATCGAAAATAATATTCATTTTGAAAATAATTTAGAAAATACCAAAAATAGTTCTAAAAGTCATATTGAAGATCAATCTGAAGATATTATGGAAGATTACTCTGAAAATTTTGAGGATATGGAAAATCTTATGAATTACTTTGATGATTTTGAAGAAGAAAAAGAAGATGGAATTGAAGAAATAAACTCGGAAGTTGATAATTGTATGATTGAAAGAATGGATCATGTTATTGCAAACTCTGAATCACAAGATGTCAAATTAGAATTGATGGAAAGGTTCTTGGAAGATACAAAAGAAAGTATGACAGGAATTGATTTATATGATAATGAAGCAAGCTCTTCAAACTTCAACCCTAATCCTGTTCAAAGATATTATCCAACCACCGAACCTGTCCCTATGGAATACAATATAGGATATCCTCCCAGAACATCTGTGAAAATCTATGACAAAGAAAACCAGTTACTGCGAACAACTGGAAAAAGAGCTCCATTGGAAAAATCTTATTTTTCAAAGAATGAGGTTTTATTAAATATTACATCATGTGACCCTCAATTATATGATAACTATTTGGAACAATGGACTGCTCAAATGGCTAGAGACTATCAGAAGAATCACCAAGATTTGGTTGACAGTGGTGAAGAAATGATTAGGCGAGCTGAAAACTATCTAGGCGATGTAGCAAGAGCTGCTTGGGAATCTTACAAAAGGAAATTTCCAGAGGAAGTTGCAAATCTGGCAAGCCAAGGTAACAATATTCTAAACTTTGCCTATCTGATACATAGAATCTTGACTTCTAGAGATGCCAACACTGGATTAATATTTAAGCAAGCTACTGCTATGCGTGAACTCGAACAAATCCAAATTAGGAATTGGAAATATGTAAAGTATTTTGCGAATGATTTCTTAGCCTTAGCTACTGTATCTGGAAATTATTACTCAACTGAGCTAGGTGAGAGGTTATTTTCAAAATTGCCAGGTGAGCTTGGTAAAGAAATACATCATGCCTGGAAGCAACATGAAGTCACTCCACAATTTGACAATATAGGAATAAGGATCCAATTCTTGTTTGAAAAATTGAAGGAGAAATGTACTTACATTTCCATCCAAAAACAACTGAAAAATCAAAACTATGGATTTTGTTCTCAAATTTATACTCCTCAACAATATGGATACTCAAGTCTGAATAGGAAGCCGAGGAGAAAGCCTAAGCCTACAAAGAAGAATCCTTTGAAAAAGAAGTACTTCATTAGAAAGTCCAAAGCTAGAAAACCTTATCTGGACAAGAAACGACATGTTAGAAGATATAACTCCAAGAAGGTTTACAGTAACAAAATCTCATGCTTTGCTTGTAATGAAGAAGGTCACTTAGCTACCACTTGTCCTAAACGTAAGAATCTTTATAACAGAAATGCTGTATTGATTGATTGTGTCAATATTGATCTCCTTGAAGTAGATTCTCAGATTTCTGATACCTCATCGATCTATAGTATTATTTCAATGGAAGAAAATGAACTAATACCTAAGGACTATGGATTGATCAATGATATTTTGGAAACTGCTGATCTGGATAACCTATCTGATCTAGATGAACTAGAAGGCCTGCAATACATGAACCTTGATTTAAACAATTCTATTACTGCTGTTATCCTTACTGATAAGGAAAAATCATGCTGCCATGATTGGAACCTTGGGAAAGGTGATGACAAGATTAAATGTTCTTTTTGCCCATGGTACCCTGCTATTGATCGACGTTACACTTGTAACTTTTGCCTGATTCAAGCCTGTTTTAAATGTGTTAATGATAAATATTGTGTTCCCATTCCTAAAATGATTTCTACAGAACGAAGAACACATTCTCTTCTTGAATCCAGGATACGAGTGCTTGAACATCGAGTCTCTGATCTCGAAGTTAAGATGGAGACACTGGTAATCTCTCCACCGCCTGAACCGCCTGATCGAAAAGGTAAAGGTATTGTTATTAATGATGAAATCACCCTTGTAGATTTTCAGGTGCTCCATGATTACAAGGATCCCTTTCTGAATGAACCAGGTATTGAGCAAATTCCTATAATTTGTAACCCTGACGATGTTACCAATATTCAAATCCTTGCGAAAATCAATATACATGGTTTAGAAATTACTTTGCCTGCTTTTATTGATACTGGAGCAACATCTAATACAATTGATGCTGCCTTGGTACCGATTGAATTTGTTCTTACCAGTCCAACTCCGAAATATAGTGCCCAGTTCGATGGTACTAGACTCGAAATGAACAAATACATCCAAAACGTACATCTCAAATTTCAAACTCATTGTCAAGTGTGGTCTAAAGCCTTTCATGTTTCAAAATTTTGGGTTAGACCTCTTAATCATTTCCGTGTTCGTATGATTCTTGGTCTTGATTTTCTGTTAAAATCAAATGGTGGTTTGTTCCTGACTAATGATTATGTCACCATCTTTCGGAATTCATCAGTTTCACCTGTCATATCAGAGTGGGCTGAGGAGCGTGGTGGACACCTCTTAGTACCAAAAATTTTACCCCCGTTACCGAAATTGCCAAAGCCTCCTGATAACTCTGCTGACTTACACCATGAACTGCATGAACCATACACCAAACCTCCTGAACCTCATACTAGCAACCCTAAACACATCATGCAATACCAAGTTGCTAAGAAAAGACCTGATCCTAAACCTCCTGATCCTAACTGCCCTTGCAGCACCCCTGGACTTTGCAAGGCAACAAAACCAGTAGACCCTGCTGATGATGATGACCTGATTGATCATGCCTCTAGTGAGTTTGGATATGATCTAGTTACTCCCAAACAAGTCAAGAAAATCATAACCTATCATGACATAGAACAGTTTGTTTCTCGACTAGAAAAGTTAGAAGTCATAGGAGAAAATCCTATCAAATACTGGGACAAAGACAAGCTCTTTTGTGAAATGAAGATCATCAATCACGATATCAATATCCGAGGAAGTGAGATAAAATTTAACAATTGGGAACTACAAGAATGTAAACTCCATATTGAACAACTTCTGAAACTAGGTGTTATTAGAAGATCAGAATCTAGACACAGGAGTCCTGCTATGATAGTTATGAAAGAAAGCGAACAAAAGAGAGGACAGTCTAGAATGGTTTTTAATTACAAAAGGTTGAATGATAATACTGAATTTGATGGATACAAAATCCCTTCAAAAGACCAACTGGTAAACAAGATCCAGAATGCTAGATGGTTTAGCAAGTTTGATCTTAAATCTGGATTTTGGCAAGTTAGAATGCATCCTGACTCTATAGAATGGACTGCTTTCTCTTGTCCTGAAGGTCACTTTGAATGGTTAGTTATGCCTTTTGGATTGAAAAATGCACCACAGATATTTCAAAGAAAGATGGATAACATATTTGGTTCACTTTCTGATTTCACTTGCATTTATATTGATGATGTTCTTGTATTTTCTCATACCAAAGATGAACACTTCGCTCATTTACATTCTGTCTTAAACAAGTTTGAATCTCATGGTTTGATTATTTCCAAGAAGAAGATGGCTTTGTGTGTCCAGCATATCGAATTTCTAGGCTCTGAAATTGGCAAAGGTAAGATTAAGTTACAACCTCATATCTCGAAAAAGATTCTTGAAATGCCTGACAAACTTGAAGATATTAAGCTGTTGAGAACTTTTTTGGGACTTTTAAATTATGCTCGACCCTTTATCAAAGATTTATCAAAATACACTAAGCCACTCTACAACAAAATCTCTTTGAAAGGCACTAGAACTTTCAACAGAGAAGATGTGCTATGGTACATCAAATTAAAGATTTGGTTTCTAAACTACCTGAACTAACTCTTCCCCTTGATTCAGATTACTTGATCATAGAATCTGATGGTTGTGAACAAGGCTGGGGAGGAACACTTATCAGAAAACCAAATAAATTTTCTGAAAAAAATGAAGAAAGGATCTGCAGATATGCTTCTGGAATTTATAAAGAGAATGGATACTTGACTTCTCTTGACTATGAAATTCTTGCGATCATTTACAATCTTGAAGCATTTTATCTTTTCATCTGTGATAAAAATGAAATTCTCATTAGAACTGATTGTGAAGCCATTGTTAGATTTGCTAAGCATAACAAAGAAGTCAAAAACACCTTAAGCTCACGAAGGTGGATAAAATTCTTTGACCATGTCATTAACAAAGGCTTATATATAAAATGGGAACATATCAAAGGAAAAGATAATTTTTATCCTGACCAGTTATCTAGACAACTGAACCTTAGAAAAGTATCTAATCTGATTTTACTTGCTGATTACTCTGACGATGAATTTGATCTTATGAATGTTTCTGACAGGATGGAAAACAATGACAAGATCATGAACTTTGGAGGATTCAAACTAAGGAAGTATGATGAATATGAAGCATATGAATCAGCCCAGAGACAGTATTTAGATGAAACACAACTTTGTCTCATTGATAATATTTGGAATATACATAACACTCCTTTCAATAAAGGACAAAAGAAATTAATCATAGGAGCCTTAACTGAATATTTCAAAAAGGTAAGAAAAAGTCCAAGAGAGAAAGACTTCATATGTTATGCTGTATTCTCACCTCCAAAGCCTGGAATCTATTCCAGTTGGAATGAAGCTAAAGAACAAATGGAAAAATCTACAATAACTTCATGGGAAGGCTTCAACAATTTTCAGGCTGCTCAAACAGAAATGAGAAAAAGAATAGGTATCAACTATTATATATCTTCTTCATTAATCTTTTATAATAATTTCAGGATTCTCAAAGAGGAAGAAGACAGAATCTATAAAGAAAAAGCCCCCCAAAAAGAAGTACGACCAAAAACAAATCTTAGTGAAACACTCGAAAGGAGAGATGATGCAAGACAAAATATCAAAAGACATTTGCCTCAAGAACTGAGAGATAGAATATACCACATACCTTATGCAACACAGGTAACAGAATTTATTATATTACAAGAATTTTTAAAATCTGTTGCCAAAGGATACTTTCCAATAAAAGGACTTTCTGCTGCAAAAGAGGTATTTTATGATCTCAAAGACACGTGTACTCGTAATTCCAAAAGATGCAACAAAAGATATAACATGAGTTGTCCTTGTAAAATAAGATGCTTGATCTACAAAGCATATATCCAGACTAGTTCTTATGAGGAAATGGAACATAAAGGAATTAAGGTTACCCCACACCTTTTGATATCCTATGGAATCTTAGACTCAATCTGGATAGGATTTAAAGAAAAGAACAAAGGTTATGGTCATAAACTAGAAAGCGTAATATCCTATGCTTTGCAGAAATCTAACTTTGCTATACAGATCAAGATTACATCTACACCTCCAGAATGGCATAAAGCACAAGTTGAACCTGGAAGACATTTGATCAAAGTAAGAACTTGTGAAACAAATCCAGAATATGAAAAGTATGAAGGAAATGATCTTTTCCTGGCAGAAAAATTTTTGGCAACACCCACAATAGATATCCCAATTGAAAAACAGCTTGACCACTGGAGAGCTGATATCCAAGCAAATGAATGGTCATGGGATAATGCAGTGAATTATTTTAGATACACTCTAGTTGGAGAAACAGTCACTCAAAAGATATTCCTGGACTCTACAATAGCCGATAACTATTTCTATAGTTTTTGGTACAAAACTAAACGAATTGATCTTGTTGAAAAATATAGGAAATTATCTTTTGAAGGCAGAAAAAGCATCTTCCAAAATATTCCTGAACGAGATGACCACATCTGGTATAGCTAAGGTACGCACTTTCTATCTCTACAGGTAACAAATTCGAAGACGAAAATTTGGAAGTATGGTGGGGCCCACAACACTGTATAAGTGAATAGTACTGCTACTATTCATACGTACGTCAAAGGACGGTTCTAGAAGATTATGTTCTACCAAGATGAGGAATCTTATCCTTAATGAGTCATCCACAATAATGGACATGAAAGTGATAGTTGTTGGAGAAAAAGTCTTCTTAAGTACTATTTGTAATTATTTGTTACTATTTGTAATAGTTCTTAAATAAACCATGGTATGGTGTGCTTAACCATGGATGTAAATGTTTGTCATTATCATGTAATCATGGGAGATAGCCTATAAATACCCCATGAGTGTGTGCTTGTAAGAGGAGCCAAGAAGAGCCAAGAGGGGCCAAGAAGAAGAGAGGAAAAGAGAGTGAGAAAGAGAGAAAGGAGTAGAGAAAAATTTAGGAAAGTAGTGAGAGAAAAAGAGAGAAAGCTCTCTCTCTTGTAAATAGTTGTCTAGTCCAAGTCTTGGAGTTGAGAAGGAAAACTTCTCAAGGTTTGTAAACTTTTTATCTTAGTTTTCTTTTTCCATATATTTTCTTTGAGCACTTCTTAGTCCTCCTTTTGTTACTTTTTTCTTTTTCTTGAGCCTTAAGAAAAATTATCTTTCTATCTTGGAGAGTCTCTGTCCAAAAGATATTATTTTCAGTCTACCAACAGACCAGTTCAGTCAATGCCCAAATTTGTTTCCCGTTTAAGGCAAGAAGCCGTTTGAGGGAAGTTTTAAAATAACTTTGTTATTTTCGGGTCAACTGCTTGGGTGAGGTTTTACAAAGTCCTGAAGTAATATCGTAAGATTTCAGACTGTAAATCTAAAGGGTAAAAGAACTCCAAAATAGAACTATAATATCAGAAGAAACACACGAAGAAGTATCCTTACTTCGGGTTAATATCATCATCATATCAAAATTTAAAAAAAAAAAAAAAAAAAAAAATCAAGAGAACGATTCTCTTCGAACTCCAAGGACTTCTAACAGGGAACTTTGAAGAACAGACCTACAGAGTCTGCTTGACTACTAACATTTGTTTCTTTCTTATATTTATTTTTAATTCTAGTTATTTTTTATTTCTGCAATTTTATTTTCGCTTAGTTTATGTAATTTTATTTTGAAGGTCGGCTAAGACGCCCCTTCTTTCCTTTATGTCATTTACTTTATGCAATTTTTATATTTCTTTTATTTCTAGCAATTTTTATTTCCGCTTGCGCTATACTATTATCTAAGCTGTTAATGGTTGGCGCTGCCACCTACAGCATATTTATATATATGTATCTATATTTCTGCTAACCATTTTGTGTTATTCATGTTTATTTATTTTAAGTTACTGTTCATCTTCTCATCTTCGCCAATGCTACTGTTTATCTAGTTGTTGTGAGTTGTTGTTAGTTTTATTTCGATGAACCCCCTGGTATCAGAGCAAACGTCCTTCCTGGCCTGTTGCTCTTCTTTTCTTCGAAAAGTGATACCATGCCGAAAAGTTTGGCGTTACAAGCCATGTCTGGCAAGGTTACTAGCTGAACTGAGAAACCGTAAAATACTGTTCATCGCCCCAAAGGGCCTGTCGCAATATTTTACTGTTCACTACAGTTCATTATTCCCTCTTATCTGTTGCGTTGTACTTTTTATTTTTTTTTATTTCTGTTCTTATCTCTTAGTGTACTTTTTATTATTACTTTATATTAATAGTTATCACCACACTGTTGATTGAGCTTATCACTTCACTGTAGCTCAAATAATATTTTATAATTCTTAATATTATTCCCCCAGCACTATTCCGCTGGTAATAATTTTTTTATTTTTATGAGTTGTGCTGAAAAACGCTTTGATTATCTAGATTTATCCATATCAGAAAAATCAAAGTGTGTTGTCTCTTTGGAAAAAGCAAAACATAATTGCTATTTCTCCAAAGAAGGTTTTTCTCACCAGCTACATAGCAAGGAAGCTCATTTGAACTCGCTTACAGATTTATTATTAAAGTTATCTGAAAATTTGGAATCTAATCATCAGAAGTTCTTAAATTCTTCCACTCTCTTCATAGAGAAATTGAAGGAGAAGAATCTGTTGATTAAGAACCTAAGTGATCAGATCGCTTATCTCAAAGCTTCTCAAGAAGATCTGTATAGTAAGTTCCAGCTTCTTAAACTGAACGATATACCTTCAAAAAGAGATATTCAAAGAATATCTGCTTTAATTGAGAATAATAAGCCTAAGGAGATTGAGCTTCAATCCCGTGAATTATTATTACAATTAAAGAAAGATATAAAAGATAATAAATCCCAGGTTGATCAACATATTGATCGGCTAAGAGATTTATTACAATATATTAAACAACTTCAAGAAAGCTGATGAATGAATTGAAATTTAAGGGTGCAGAATATCTTGCTGCTGTCTCTTACTCTTCAGTTTATTCAAAAGAAAAAGGTTTTGAAGGTTATATTGAGTCAGAATCTCCATCGAAAACTGATAGAATTACTACTCAGCAAAATAATACTATTTTAGCATTACTTAGTAGTTTGCATTATCGTTTGAGTGTGATTGAAAAAACTATAGAAAAACTTTCTAATATTCCTCCTGAATCCAAACTGGAGACTGAGCTAAATATTATCACTAAAAATATCAAAGCTCTTTCCCTGGGTAAGACAGAGGAAATTAGAAGGACCAAAAAGACTTTCCGATTTCTCAAATATGACTGAGCTCAGAACAATTCCATTCTCTGGACCATCTCAGACTATTACAGGAAGACACTCAGTGTCAAGCCAATCAAATAATTTGTCAACCACATGGTTAGACAGAGTATTTGATAGACCTGGTACCTCTAGAGATGATTACAGATTAGAAGAATTGGTCAATATTGATAAAGATCTTTCCACTTTTTCTAATGATCATTTAAATAGCTTAAATCCTTCAAGGTTGTACTCACAAGGTTACTTCAGTGCGAGTACAGGACTTTTCAGACATCATAGAGAAGTTCCACTTCATTGTCCAGATAATTCTGAGGTACGACTGAACCTAATCACTCCTGAAGCCTCAAAAGAAATAAAGAAAAGGCACAAGCATCGCTATATCCATATCGGTCTTGTTGTGTTTGGAATTCGAGGCCTGGTAAGAAAAAGAACTGGAGGAAAAGTTTTAATTTGTCTTTTTGATTCTCGGTTTAGTACCCCTAATGAATCTATGATTGGAGTCATAGAAGTTGACATGAACAACAACATTGAAATCACCTATATTGTTCCCGATATCACCATGACTGTAGAAGACTTTGAAAAACATGTTAAAGTCTTAGTACAGAGTAAAGGTTATGAAAATTTTCAAGGAAACAATATATGCTTAGATATAGTTGTTCTTGGCAAAACTATGAGTAGTATCCAAACCCGGTTCAAACTTAAGCTAGAGAATGTAATAGACTCTTTGACCTCCAAAGGAATAAAGTTTATTATGCCAAAAGAGGTTGACTCTGAAACACTTGCGGGATTAGAATGGAATATTTCTCCTCTTCGAGAAGAAAATTCTACTATAACCCCCACTGAATATTCAACCTTCCTGAATAATGATAGGAGTCTGTCCATTAGGTTTAGAAATTATAAAGCTTCAGACCAAAATGAAATTATAGATGAATCAGATCTAGATTTGATGATGATTGAGGATGATGAGGATGGTGAAGGTGAAGATGATGGTAGAGGCTATAAGAATAAAAGCGTTTATATCTCCTATTTACATGGTGTATACACTCACTGGAGAAATGTAAAAGCCCTACAAGATTACTACCAAAAGATCGGCAAGATTAGAAAAACTGATACATTCTATGTGGATACAAAAGATAATATCAGAATCTTGTATGGACCAGAAGATTCAGATTCTGAAAATGAAATACCGATCGAAAGAACCATAAGTAAATCAGAAGATAGGAAGGATCAAATAATTCAAAACTTGGATGATACAAATGATCACCAAACTCAAAATTCGGAAGATCAAATAGAAATCGAAAATGATATTCATTTTGAAAATAATTTAGAAAATACCAAAAATAGTTCTAAAAGTCATATTGAAGATCAATCTGAAGATATTATGGAAGATTACTCTGAAAATTTTGAGGATATGGAAAATCTTATGAATTACTTTGATGATTTTGAAGAAGAAAAAGAAGATGGAATTGAAGAAATAAACTCGGAAGTTGATAATTGTATGATTGAAAGAATGGATCATGTTATTGCAAACTCTGAATCACAAGATGTCAAATTAGAATTGATGGAAAGGTTCTTGGAAGATACAAAAGAAAGTATGACAGGAATTGATTTATATGATAATGAAGCAAGTTCTTCAAACTTCAACCCTAATCCTGTTCAAAGATATTATCCAACCACCGAACCTGTCCCTATGGAATACAATATAGGACATCCTCCCAGAACATCTGTGAAAATCTATGACAAAGAAAACCAGTTACTGCGAACAACTGGAAAAAGAGCTCCATTAGAAAAATCTTATTTTTCAAAGAATGAGGTTTTATTAAATATTACATCATGTGACCCTCAATTATATGATAACTATTTGGAACAATGGACTGCTCAAATGGCTAGAGACTATCAGAAGAATCACCAAGATTTGGTTGACAGTGGTGAAGAAATGATTAGGCGAGCTGAAAACTATCTAGGCGATGTAGCAAGAGCTGCTTGGGAATCTTACAAAAGGAAATTTCCAGAGGAAGTTGCAAATCTGGCAAGCCAAGGTAACAATATTCTAAACTTTGCCTATCTGATACATAGAATCTTGACTTCTAGAGATGCCAACACTGGATTAATATTTAAGCAAGCTACTGCTATGCGTGAACTCGAACAAATCCAAATTAGGAATTGGAAATATGTAAAGTATTTTGCGAATAATTTCTTAGCCTTAGCTACTGTATCTGGAAATTATTACTCAACTGAGCTAGGTGAGAGGTTATTTTCAAAATTGCCAGGTGAGCTTGGTAAAGAAATACATCATGCCTGGAAGCAACATGAAGTCACTCCACAATTTGACAATATAGGAATAAGGATCCAATTCTTGTTTGAAAAATTGAAGGAGAAATGTACTTACATTTCCATCCAAAAACAACTGAAAAATCAAAACTATGGATTTTGTTCTCAAATTTATACTCCTCAACAATATGGATACTCAAGTCTGAATAGGAAGCCGAGGAGAAAGCCTAAGCCTACAAAGAAGAATCCTTTGAAAAAGAAGTACTTCATTAGAAAGTCCAAAGCTAGAAAACCTTATCTGGACAAGAAACGACATGTTAGAAGATATAACTCCAAGAAGGTTTACAGTAACAAAATCTCATGCTTTGCTTGTAATGAAGAAGGTCACTTAGCTACCACTTGTCCTAAACGTAAGAATCTTTATAACAGAAATGCTGTATTGATTGATTGTGTCAATATTGATCTCCTTGAAGTAGATTCTCAGATTTCTGATACCTCATCGATCTATAGTATTATTTCAATGGAAGAAAATGAACTAATACCTAAGGACTATGGATTGATCAATGATATTTTGGAAACTGCTGATCTGGATAACCTATCTGATCTAGATGAACTAGAAGGCCTGCAATACATGAACCTTGATTTAAACAATTCTATTACTGCTGTTATCCTTACTGATAAGGAAAAATCATGCTGCCATGATTGGAACCTTGGGAAAGGTGATGACAAGATTAAATGTTCTTTTTGCCCATGGTACCCTGCTATTGATCGACGTTACACTTGTAACTTTTGCCTGATTCAAGCCTGTTTTAAATGTGTTAATGATAAATATTGTGTTCCCATTCCTAAAATGATTTCTACAGAACGAAGAACACATTCTCTTCTTGAATCCAGGATACGAGTGCTTGAACATCGAGTTTCTGATCTCGAAGTTAAGATGGAGACACTGGTAATCTCTCCACCGCCTGAACCGCCTGATCGAAAAGGTAAAGGTATTGTTATTAATGATGAAATCACCCTTGTAGATTTTCAGGTGCTCCATGATTACAAGGATCCCTTTCTGAATGAACCAGGTATTGAGCAAATTCCTATAATTTGTAACCCTGACGATGTTACCAATATTCAAATCCTTGCGAAAATCAATATACATGGTTTAGAAATTACTTTGCCTGCTTTTATTGATACTGGAGCAACATCTAATACAATTGATGCTGCCTTGGTACCGATTGAATTTGTTCTTACCAGTCCAACTCCGAAATATAGTGCCCAGTTCGATGGTACTAGACTCGAAATGAACAAATACATCCAAAACGTACATCTCAAATTTCAAACTCATTGTCAAGTGTGGTCTAAAGCCTTTCATGTTTCAAAATTTTGGGTTAGACCTCTTAATCATTTCCGTGTTCGTATGATTCTTGGTCTTGATTTTCTGTTAAAATCAAATGGTGGTTTGTTCCTGACTAATGATTATGTCACCATCTTTCGGAATTCATCAGTTTCACCTGTCATATCAGAGTGGGCTGAGGAGCGTGGTGGACACCTCTTAGTACCAAAAATTTTACCCCCGTTACCGAAATTGCCAAAGCCTCCTGATAACTCTGCTGACTTACACCATGAACTGCATGAACCATACACCAAACCTCCTGAACCTCATACTAGCAACCCTAAACACATCATGCAATACCAAGTTGCTAAGAAAAGACCTGATCCTAAACCTCCTGATCCTAACTGCCCTTGCAGCACCCCTGGACTTTGCAAGGCAACAAAACCAGTAGACCCTGCTGATGATGATGACCTGATTGATCATGCCTCTAGTGAGTTTGGATATGATCTAGTTACTCCCAAACAAGTCAAGAAAATCATAACCTATCATGACATAGAACAGTTTGTTTCTCGACTAGAAAAGTTAGAAGTCATAGGAGAAAATCCTATCAAATACTGGGACAAAGACAAGCTCTTTTGTGAACTGAAGATCATCAATCACGATATCAATATCCGAGGAAGTGAGATAAAATTTAACAATTGGGAACTACAAGAATGTAAACTCCATATTGAACAACTTCTGAAACTAGGTGTTATTAGAAGATCAGAATCTAGACACAGGAGTCCTGCTATGATAGTTATGAAAGAAAGCGAACAAAAGAGAGGACAGTCTAGAATGGTTTTTAATTACAAAAGGTTGAATGATAATACTGAATTTGACGGATACAAAATCCCTTCAAAAGACCAACTGGTAAACAAGATCCAGAATGCTAGATGGTTTAGCAAGTTTGATCTTAAATCTGGATTTTGGCAAGTTAGAATGCATCCTGACTCTATAGAATGGACTGCTTTCTCTTGTCCTGAAGGTCACTTTGAATGGTTAGTTATGCCTTTTGGATTGAAAAATGCACCACAGATATTTCAAAGAAAGATGGATAACATATTTGGTTCACTTTCTGATTTCACTTGCATTTATATTGATGATGTTCTTGTATTTTCTCATACCAAAGATGAACACTTCGCTCATTTACATTCTGTCTTAAACAAGTTTGAATCTCATGGTTTGATTATTTCCAAGAAGAAGATGGCTTTGTGTGTCCAGCATATCGAATTTCTAGGCTCTGAAATTGGCAAAGGTAAGATTAAGTTACAACCTCATATCTCGAAAAAGATTCTTGAAATGCCTGACAAACTTGAAGATATTAAGCTGTTGAGAACTTTTTTGGGACTCTTAAATTATGCTCGACCCTTTATCAAAGATTTATCAAAATACACTAAGCCACTCTACAACAAAATCTCTTTGAAAGGCACTAGAACTTTCAACAGAGAAGATGTGCTATTGGTACATCAAATTAAAGATTTGGTTTCTAAACTACCTGAACTAACTCTTCCCCTTGATTCAGATTACTTGATCATAGAATCTGATGGTTGTGAACAAGGCTGGGGAGGAACACTTATCAGAAAACCAAATAAATTTTTTGAAAAAAATGAAGAAAGGATCTGCAGATATGCTTCTGGAATTTATAAAGAGAAGGGATACTTGACTTCTCTTGACTATGAAATTCTTGCGATCATTTACAATCTTGAAGCATTTTATCTTTTCATCTGTGATAAAAATGAAATTCTCATTAGAACTGATTGTGAAGCCATTGTTAGATTTGCTAAGCAGAACAAAGAAGTCAAAAACACCTTAAGCTCACGAAGGTGGATAAAATTCTTTGACCATGTCATTAACAAAGGCTTATATATAAAATGGGAACATATCAAAGGAAAAGATAATTTTTATCCTGACCAGTTATCTAGACAACTGAACCTTGGAAAAGTATCTAATCTGATTTTACTTGCTGATTACTCTGACGATGAATTTGATCTTATGAATGTTTCTGACAGGATGGAAAACAATGACAAGATCATGAACTTTGGAGGATTCAAACTAAGGAAGTATGATGAATATGAAGCATATGAATCAGCCCAGAGACAGTATTTAGATGAAACACAACTTTGTCTCATTGATAATATTTGGAATATACATAACACTCCTTTCAATAAAGGACAAAAGAAATTAATCATAGGAGCCAAAAAGGAGCCAAGAGGAGCCAAGAGGAGCCAAGAAGAAGAGAGGAAAAGAGAGTGAGAAAGAGAGAAAGGAGTAGAGAAAAATTTAGGAAAGTAGTGAGAGAAAAAGAGAGAAAGCTTTCTCTCTTGTAAATAGTTGTCTAGTCCAAGTCTTGGAGTTGAGAAGGAAAACTTCTCAAGGTTTGTAAACCTTTTATCTTAGTTTTCTTTTTCCATATATTTTCTTTGAGCACTTCTTAGTCCTCCTTTTGTTATTTTTTTCTTTTTCTTGAGCCTTAAGAAAAATTATCTTTCTATCTTGGAGAGTCTCTGTCCGAAAGATATTATTTTCAGTCTACCAACAGACCAGTTCAGTCAATGCCCAAATTTGTTTCCCGTTTAAGGCAAGAAGCCGTTTGAGGGAAGTTTTAAAATAACTTTGTTATTTTCGGGTCAACTGCTTGGGTGAGGTTTTACAAAGTCCTGAAGTAATATCGTAAGATTTCAGACTGTAAATCTAAAGGGTAAAAGAACTCCAAAATAGAACTATAATATCAGAAGAAACACACGAAGAAGTATCCTTACTTCGGGTTAATATCATCATCATATCAAATTAAAAAAAAAAAAAAAAAAAATCAAGAGAACGATTCTCTTCGAACTCCAAGGACTTCTAACAGGGAACTTTGAAGAACAGACCTACAGAGTCTGCTTGACTACTAACATTTGTTTCTTTCTTATATTTATTTTTAATTCTAGTTACTTTTTATTTCTGCAATTTTATTTCCGCTTAGTTTATGTAATTTTATTTTGAAGGTCGGCTGAGACGCCCCTTCTTTCCTTTCTGTCATTTACTTTATGCAATTTTTATATTTCTTTTATTTCTAGCAATTTTTATTTCCGCTTGCGCTGTACTATAATCTAAGCTGTTAATGGTTGGCGCTGCCACCTACAGCATATTTATATATATATATCTATATTTCTGCTAACCAATTTGTTTTATTCTTGTTTATTTATTTTGAGGTACTGTTCATCTTCTCATCTTCGCCAATGCTACTGTTTATCTAGTTGTTGTGAGTTGTTGTAAGTTTTATTTCCGGTTGAGGGTTCCGACATCAGAGAAAACCCCAGTCTACATAGTTTGAACCACCAAACTATTCCCCCTGGTATCAGAGCAAACGTCCTTCCTGGCCTGTTGCTCTTCTTTTCTTCGAAAAGTGATACCATGCCGAAAAGTTTGGCGTTACAAGCCATGTCTGGCAAGGTTACTAGCTGAACTGAGAAACCGTAAAATACTGTTCATCGCCCCAAAGGGCCTGTCGCAATATTTTACTGTTCACTACAGTTCATTATTCCCTCTTATCTGTTGCGTTGTACTTTTTATTTTTTTTATTTTTGTTCTTATCTCTTAGTGTACTTTTTATTATTACTTTATATTGATAGTTATCACCACACTGTTGATTGAGCTTATCACTTCACTGTAGCTCAAATAATATTTTATAATTCTTAATATTATTCCCCCAGCACTATTCCGCTGGTAATAATTTTTATTTTTATGAGTTGTGCTGAAAAACGCTTTGATTATCTAGATTTGTCCATATCAGAAAAATCAAAGTGTGTTGTCTCTTTGGAAAAAGCAAAACATAATTGCTATTTCTCCAAAGAAGGTTTTTCTCACCAGCTATATAGCAAGGAAGCTCATTTGAACTCGCTTACAGATTTATTATTAAAGTTATCTGAAAATTTGGAATCTAATCATCAGAAGATCTTAAATTCTTCCACTCTCTTCATAGAGAAATTGAAGGAGAAGAATCTGTTGATTAAGAACCTAAGTGATCAGATCGCTTATCTCAAAGCTTCTCAAGAAGATCTGTATAGTAAGTTCCAGCTTCTTAAACTGAACGATATACCTTCAAAAAGAGATATTCAAAGATTATCTGCTTTAATTGAGAATAATAAGCCTAAGGAGATTGAGCTTCAATCCCGTGAATTATTATTACAATTAAAGAAAGATATAAAAGATAATAAATCCCAGGTTGATCAACATATTGATCGGCTAAAAGATTTATTACAATATATTAAACAACTTCAAGAAAGCTGATGAATGAATTGAAATTTAAGGGTGCAGAATATCTTGCTGCTGTCTCTTACTCTTCAGTTTATTCAAAAGAAAAAGGTTTTGAAGGTTATATTGAGTCAGAATCTCCATCGAAAACTGATAGAATTACTACTCAGCAAAATAATACTATTTTAGCATTACTTAGTAGTTTGCATTATCGTTTGAGTGTGATTGAAAAAACTATAGAAAAACTTTCTAATATTCCTCCTGAATCCAAACTGGAGACTGAGCTAAATATTATCACTAAAAATATCAAAGCTCTTTCCCTGGGTAAGACAGAGGAAATTAGAAGGACCAAAAAGACTTTCCGATTTCTCAAATATGACTGAGCGCAGAACAATTCCATTCTCTGGACCATCTCAGACTATTACAGGAAGACACTCAGTGTCAAGCCAATCAAATAATTTGTCAACCACATGGTTAGACAGAGTATTTGATAGACCTGGTACCTCTAGAGATGATTACAGATTAGAAGAATTGGTCAATATTGATAAAGATCTTTCCACTTTTTCTAATGATCATTTAAATAGCTTAAATCCTTCAAGGTTGTACTCACAAGGTTACTTCAGTGCGAGTACAGGACTTTTCAGACATCATAGAGAAGTTCCACTTCATTGTCCAGATAATTCTGAGGTACGACTGAACCTAATCACTCCTGAAGCCTCAAAAGAAATAAAGAAAAGGCACAAGCATCGCTATATCCATATCGGTCTTGTTGTGTTTGGAATTCGAGGCCTGGTAAGAAAAAGAACTGGAGGAAAAGTTTTAATTTGTCTTTTTGATTCCCGGTTTAGTACCCCTAATGAATCTATGATTGGAGTCATAGAAGTTGACATGAACAACAACATTGGAATCACCTATATTGTTCCCGATATCACCATGACTGTAGAAGACTTTGAAAAACATGTTAAAGTCTTAGTACAGAGTAAAGGTTATGAAAATTTTCAAGGAAACAATATATGCTTAGATATAGTTGTTCTTGGCAAAACTATGAGTAGTATCCAAACCCGGTTCAAACTTAAGCTAGAGAATGTAATAGACTCTTTGACCTCCAAAGGAATAAAGTTTATTATGCCAAAAGAGGTTGACTCTGAAACACTTGCGGGATTAGAATAGAATATTTCTCCTCTTCGAGAAGAAAATTCTACTATAACCCCCACTGAATATTCAACCTTCCTGAATAATGATAGGAGTCTGTCCATTAGGTTTAGAAATTATAAAGCTTCAGACCAAAATGAAATTATAGATGAATCAGATCTAGATTTGATGATGATTGAGGATGATGAGGATGGTGAAGGTGAAGATGATGGTAGAGGCTATAAGAATAAAAGCGTTTATATCTCCTATTTACATGGTGTATACACTCACTGGAGAAATGTAAAAGCCCTACAAGATTACTACCAAAAGATCGGCAAGATTAGAAAAACTGATACATTCTATGTGGATACAAAAGATAATATCAGAATCTTGTATGGACCAGAAGATTCAGATTCTGAAAATGAAATACCGATCGAAAGAACCATAAGAAAATCAGAAGATAGGAAGGATCAAATAATTCAAAACTTGGATGATACAAATGATCACCAAACTCAAAATTCGGAAGATCAAATAGAAATCGAAAATAATATTCATTTTGAAAATAATTTAGAAAATACCAAAAATAGTTCTAAAAGTCATATTGAAGATCAATCTGAAGATATTATGGAAGATTACTCTGAAAATTTTGAGGATATGGAAAATCTTATGAATTACTTTGATGATTTTGAAGAAGAAAAAGAAGATGGAATTGAAGAAATAAACTCGGAAGTTGATAATTGTATGATTGAAAGAATGGATCATGTTATTGCAAACTCTGAATCACAAGATGTCAAATTAGAATTGATGGAAAGGTTCTTGGAAGATACAAAAGAAAGTATGACAGGAATTGATTTATATGATAATGAAGCAAGTTCTTCAAACTTCAACCCTAATCCTGTTCAAAGATATTATCCAACCACCGAACCTTTCCCTATGGAATACAATATAGGACATCCTCCCAGAACATCTGTGAAAATCTATGACAAAGAAAACCAGTTACTGCGAACAACTGGAAAAAGAGCTCCATTGGAAAAATCTTATTTTTCAAAGAATGAGGTTTTATTAAATATTACATCATGTGACCCTCAATTATATGATAACTATTTGGAACAATGGACTGCTCAAATGGCTAGAGACTATCAGAAGAATCACCAAGATTTGGTTGACAGTGGTGAAGAAATGATTAGGCGAGCTGAAAACTATCTAGGCGATGTAGCAAGAGCTGCTTGGGAATCTTACAAAAGGAAATTTCCAGAGGAAGTTGCAAATCTGGCAAGCCAAGGTAACAATATTCTAAACTTTGCCTATCTGATACATAGAATCTTGACTTCTAGAGATGCCAACACTGGATTAATATTTAAGCAAGCTACTGCTATGCGTGAACTCGAACAAATCCAAATTAGGAATTGGAAATATGTAAAGTATTTTGCGAATGATTTCTTAGCCTTAGCTACTGTATCTGGAAATTATTACTCAACTGAGCTAGGTGAGAGGTTATTTTCAAAATTGCCAGGTGAGCTTGGTAAAGAAATACATCATGCCTGGAAGCAACATGAAGTCACTCCACAATTTGACAATATAGGAATAAGGATCCAATTCTTGTTTGAAAAATTGAAGGAGAAATGTACTTACATTTCCATCCAAAAACAACTGAAAAATCAAAACTATGGATTTTGTTCTCAAATTTATACTCTTCAACAATATGGATACTCAAGTCTGAATAGGAAGCCGAGGAGAAAGCCTAAGCCTACAAAGAAGAATCCTTTGAAAAAGAAGTACTTCATTAGAAAGTCCAAAGCTAGAAAACCTTATCTGGACAAGAAACGACATGTTAGAAGATATAACTCCAAGAAGGTTTACAGTAACAAAATCTCATGCTTTGCTTGTAATGAAGAAGGTCACTTAGCTACCACTTGTCCTAAACGTAAGAATCTTTATAACAGAAATGCTGTATTGATTGATTGTGTCAATATTGATCTCCTTGAAGTAGATTCTCAGATTTCTGATACCTCATCGATCTATAGTATTATTTCAATGGAAGAAAATGAACTAATACCTAAGGACTATGGATTGATCAATGATATTTTGGAAACTGCTGATCTGGATAACCTATCTGATCTAGATGAACTAGAAGGCCTGCAATACATGAACCTTGATTTAAACAATTCTATTACTGCTGTTATCCTTACTGATAAGGAAAAATCATGCTGCCATGATTGGAACCTTGGGAAAGGTGATGACAAGATTAAATGTTCTTTTTGCCCATGGTATCCTGCTATTGATCGACGTTACACTTGTAACTTTTGCCTGATTCAAGCCTGTTTTAAATGTGTTAATGATAAATATTGTGTTCCCATTCCTAAAATGATTTCTACAGAACGAAGAACACATTCTCTTCTTGAATCCAGGATACGAGTACTTGAACATCGAGTTTCTGATCTCGAAGTTAAGATGGAGACACTGGTAATCTCTCCACCGCCTGAACCGCCTGATCGAAAAGGTAAAGGTATTGTTATTAATGATGAAATCACCCTTGTAGATTTTCAGGTGCTCCATGATTACAAGGATCCCTTTCTGATTGAACCAGGTATTGAGCAAATTCCTATAATTTGTAACCCTGACGATGTTACCAATATTCAAATCCTTGCGAAAATCAATATACATGGTTTAGAAATTACTTTGTCTGCTTTTTTTGATACTGGAGCAACATCTAATACAATTGATGCTGCCTTGGTACCGATTGAATTTGTTCTTACCAGTCCAACTCCGAAATATAGTGCCCAGTTCGATGGTACTAGACTCGAAATGAACAAATACATCCAAAACGTACATCTCAAATTTCAAACTCATTGTCAAGTGTGGTCTAAAGCCTTTCATGTTTCAAAATTCTGGGTTAGACCTCTTAATCATTTCCGTGTTCGTATGATTCTTGGTCTTGATTTTCTGTTAAAATCAAATGGTGGTTTGTTCCTGACTAATGATTATGTCACCATCTTTCGGAATTCATCAGTTTAACCTGTCATATCAGAGTGGGCTGAGGAGCGTGGTGGACACCTCTTAGTACCAAAAATATTACCCCCGTTACCAAAATTGCCAAAGCCTCCTGATAACTCTGCTGACTTACACCATGAACTGCATGAACCATACACCAAACCTCCTGAACCTCATACTAGCAACCCTAAACACATCATGCAATACCAAGTTGCTAAGAAAAGACCTGATCCTAAACCTCCTGATCCTAACTGCCCTTGCAGCACCCCTGGACTTTGCAAGGCAACAAAACCAGTAGACCCTGCTGATGATGATGACCTGATTGATCATGCCTCTAGTGAGTTTGGATATGATCTAGTTACTCCCAAACAAGTCAAGAAAATCATAACCTATCATGACATAGAACAGTTTGTTTCTCGACTAGAAAAGTTAGAAGTCATAGGAGAAAATCCTATCAAATACTGGGACAAAGACAAGCTCTTTTGTGAACTGAAGATCATCAATCACGATATCAATATCCGAGGAAGTGAGATTAAATTTAACAATTGGGAACTACAAGAATGTAAACTCCATATTGAACAACTTCTGAAACTAGGTGTTATTAGAAGATCAGAATCTAGACACAGGAGTCCTGCTATGATAGTTATGAAAGAAAGCGAACAAAAGAGAGGACAGTCTAGAATGGTTTTTAATTACAAAAGGTTGAATGATAATACTGAATTTGATGGATACAAAATCCCTTCAAAAGACCAACTGGTAAACAAGATCCAGAATGCTAGATGGTTTAGCAAGTTTGATCTTAAATCTGGATTTTGGCAAGTTAGAATGCATCCTGACTCTATAGAATGGACTGCTTTCTCTTGTCCTGAAGGTCACTTTGAATGGTTAGTTATGCCTTTTGGATTGAAAAATGCACCACAGATATTTCAAAGAAAGATGGATAACATATTTGGTTCACTTTCTGATTTCACTTGCATTTATATTGATGATGTTCTTGTATTTTCTCATACCAAAGATGACCACTTCGCTCATTTACATTCTGTCTTAAACAAGTTTGAATCTCATGGTTTGATTATTTCCAAGAAGAAGATGGCTTTGTGTGTCCAGCATATCGAATTTCTAGGCTCTGAAATTGGCAAAGGTAAGATTAAGTTACAACCTCATATCTCGAAAAAGATTCTTGAAATGCCTGACAAACTTGAAGATATTAAGCTGTTGAGAACTTTTTTGGGACTTTTAAATTATGCTCGACCCTTTATCAAAGATTTATCAAAATACACTAAGCCACTCTACAACAAAATCTCTTTGAAAGGCACTAGAACTTTCAACAGAGAAGATGTGCTATTGGTACATCAAATTAAAGATTTGGTTTCTAAACTACCTGAACTAACTCTTCCCCTTGATTCAGATTACTTGATCATAGAATCTGATGGTTGTGAACAAGGCTGGGGAGGAACACTTATCAGAAAACCAAATAAATTTTCTGAAAAAAATGAAGAAAGGATCTGCAGATATGCTTCTGGAATTTATAAAGAGAAGGGATACTTGACTTCTCTTGACTATGAAATTCTTGCGATCATTTACAATCTTGAAGCATTTTATCTTTTCATCTGTGATAAAAATGAAATTCTCATTAGAACTGATTGTGAAGCCATTGTTAGATTTGCTAAGCAGAACAAAGAAGTCAAAAACACCTTAAGCTCACGAAGGTGGATAAAATTCTTTGACCATGTCATTAACAAAGGCTTATATATAAAATGGGAACATATCAAAGGAAAAGATAATTTTTATCCTGACCAGTTATCTAGACAACTGAACCTTAGAAAAGTATCTAATCTGATTTTACTTGCTGATTACTCTGACGATGAATTTGATCTTATGAATGTTTCTGACAGGATGGAAAACAATGACAAGATCATGAACTTTGGAGGATTCAAACTAAGGAAGTATGATGAATATGAAGCATATGAATCAGCCCAGAGACAGTATTTAGATGAAACACAACTTTGTCTCATTGATAATATTTGGAATATACATAACACTCCTTTCAATAAAGGACAAAAGAAATTAATCATAGGAGCCTTAACTGAATATTTCAAAAAGGTAAGAAAAAGTCCAAGAGAGAAAGACTTCATATGTTATGCTGTATTCTCACCTCCAAAGCCTGGAATCTATTCCAGTTGGAATGAAGCTAAAGAACAAATGGAAAAATCTACAATAACTTCATGGGAAGGCTTCAACAATTTTCAGGCTGCTCAAACAGAAATGAGAAAAAGAATAGGTATCAACTATTATATATCTTCTTCATTAATCTTTTATAATAATTTCAGGATTCTCAAAGAGGAAGAAGACAGAATCTATAAAGAAAAAGCCCCCCAAAAAGAAGTACGACCAAAAACAAATCTTAGTGAAACACTCGAAAGGAGAGATGATGCAAGACAAAATATCAAAAGACATTTGCCTCAAGAACTGAGAGATAGAATATACCACATACCTTATGCAACACAGGTAACAGAATTTATTATATTACAAGAATTTTTAAAATCTGTTACCAAAGGATACTTTCCAATAAAAGGACTTTCTGCTGCAAAAGAGGTATTTTATGATCTCAAAGACACGTGTACTCGTAATTCCAAAAGATGCAACAAAAGATATAACATGAGTTGTCCTTGTAAAATAAGATTCTTGATCTACAAAGCATATATCCAGACTAGTTCTTATGAGGAAATGGAACATAAAGGAATTAAGGTTACCCCACACCTTTTGATATCCTATGGAATCTTAGACTCAATCTGGATAGGATTTAAAGAAAAGAACAAAGGTTATGGTCATAAACTAGAAAGCGTAATATCCTATGCTTTGCAGAAATCTAACTTTGCTATACAGATCAAGATTACATCTACACCTCCAGAATGGCATAAAGCACAAGTTGAACCTGGAAGACATTTGATCAAAGTAAGAACTTGTGAAACAAATCCAGAATATGAAAAGTATGAAGGAAATGATCTTTTCCTGGCAGAAAAATTTTTGGCAACACCCACAATAGATATCCCAATTGAAGAACAGCTTGACCACTGGAGAGCTGATATCCAAGCAAATGAATGGTCATGGGATAATGCAGTGGATTATTTTAGATACACTCTAGTTGGAGAAACAGTCACTCAAAAGATATTCCTGGACTCTACAATAGCTGATAACTATTTCTATAGTTTTTGGTACAAAACTAAACGAATTGATCTTGTTGAAAAATATAGGAAATTATCTTTTGAAGGCAGAAAAAGCATCTTCCAAAATATTCCTGAACGAGATGACCACATCTGGTATAGCTAAGGTACGCACTTTCTATCTCTACAGGTAACAAATTCGAAGACGAAAATTTGGAAGTATGGTGGGGCCCACAACACTGTATAAATGAATAGTACTGCTACTATTCATACGTACGTCAAAGGACGGTTCTAGAAGATTATGTTCTACCAAGATGAGGAATCTTATCCTTAATGAGTCATCCACAATAATGGACATGAAAGTGATAGTTGTTGGAGAAAAAGTCTTCTTAAGTACTATTTGTAATTATTTGTTACTATTTGTAATAGTTCTTAAATAAACCATGGTATGGTGTGCTTAACCATGGATGTAAATGTTTGTCATTATCATGTAATCATGGGAGATAGCCTATAAATACCCCATGAGTGTGTGCTTGTAAGAAGAGCCAAAAAGAGCCAAGAAGAGCCAAGAGGAGCCAAGAAGAAGAGAGGAAAAGAGAGTGAGAAAGAGAGAAAGGAGTAGAGAAAAATTTAGGAAAGTAGTGAGAGAAAAAGAGAGAAAGCTCTCTCTCTTGTAAATAGTTGTCTAGTCCAAGTCTTGGAGTTGAGAAGGAAAACTTCTCAAGGTTTGTAAACCTTTTATCTTAGTTTTCTTTTTCCATATATTTTCTTTGAGCACTTCTTAGTCCTCCTTTTGTTACTTTTTTCTTTTTCTTGAGCCTTAAGAAAAATTATCCTTCTATCTTGGAGAGTCTCTGTCCGAAAGATATTATTTTCAGTCTACCAACAGACCAGTTCAGTCAATGCCCAAATTTGTTTCCCGTTTAAGGCAAGAAGCCGTTTGAGGGAAGTTTTAAAATAACTTTGTTATTTTCGGGTCAACTGCTTGGGTGAGGTTTTACAAAGTCCTGAAGTAATATCGTAAGATTTCAGACTGTAAATCTAAAGGGTAAAAGAACTCCAAAATAGAACTATAATATCAGAAGAAACACACGAAGAAGTATCCTTACTTCGGGTTAATATCATCATCATATCAAATTAAAAAAAAAAAAAAAAAAAAAAAATCAAGAGAACGATTCTCTTCGAACTCCAAGGACTTCTAACAGGGAACTTTGAAGAACAGACCTACAGAGTCTGCTTGACTACTAACATTTGTTTCTTTCTTATATTTTCTTTCTTATATTTATTTTTAATTCTAGTTACTTTTTATTTCTGCAATTTTATTTCCGCTTAGTTTATGTAATCTTATTTTGAAGGTTGGCTGAGACGCCCCTTCTTTCCTTTCTGTCATTTACTTTATGCAATTTTTATATTTCTTTTATTTCTTGCAATTTTTATTTCCGCTTGCGCTATACTATTATCTAAGCTGTTAATGGTTGGCGCTGCCACCTACAGCATATTTATATGTAGACTTGCCAGACATGGCTTGTAACGCCAAACTATTCCCCCTGGTATCAGAGCAAACGTCCTTCCTGGCCTGTTGCTCTTCTTTTCTTCGAAAAGTGATACCATGCCGAAAAGTTTGGCATTACAAGCCATGTCTGGCAAGGTTACTAGCTGAACTGAGAAACCGTAAAATACTGTTCATCGCCCCAAAGGGCCTGTCGCAATATTTTACTGTTCACTACAGTTCATTATTCCCTCTTATCTGTTGCGTTGTACTTTTTATTTTTTTTATTTTTGTTCTTATCTCTTAGTGTACTTTTTATTATTACTTTATATTGATAGTTATCACCACACTGTTGATTGAGCTTATCACTTCACTGTAGCTCAAATAATATTTTATAATTCTTAATATTATTCCCCCAGCACTATTCCCCCTGGTAATAATTTTTATTTTTATGAGTTGTGCTGAAAAACGCTTTGATTATCTAGATTTGTCCATATCAGAAAAATCAAAGTGTGTTGTCTCTTTGGAAAAAGCAAAACATAATTGCTATTTCTCCAAAGAAGGTTTTTCTCACCAGCTACATAGCAAGGAAGCTCATTTGAACTCGCTTACAGATTTATTATTAAAGTTATCTGAAAATTTGGAATCTAATCATCAGAAGTTCTTAAATTCTTCCACTCTCTTCATAGAGAAATTGAAGGAGAAGAATCTGTTGATTAAGAACCTAAGTGATCAGATCGCTTATCTCAAAGCTTCTCAAGAAGATCTGTATAGTAAGTTCCAGCTTCTTAAACTGAACGATATACCTTCGAAAAGAGATATTCAAAGATTATCTGCTTTAATTGAGAATAATAAGCCTAAGGAGATTGAGCTTCAATCCCGTGAATTATTATTACAATTAAAGAAAGATATAAAAGATAATAAATCCCAGGTTGATCAACATATTGATCGGCTAAAAGATTTATTACAATATATTAAACAACTTCAAGAAAGCTGATGAATGAATTGAAATTTAAGGGTGCAGAATATCTTGCTGCTGTCTCTTACTCTTCAGTTTATTCAAAAGAAAAAGGTTTTGAAGGTTATATTGAGTCAGAATCTCCATCGAAAACTGATAGAATTACTACTCAGCAAAATAATACTATTTTAGCATTACTTAGTAGTTTGCATTATCGTTTGAGTGTGATTGAAAAAACTATAGAAAAACTTTCTAATATTCCTCCTGAATCCAAACTGGAGACTGAGCTAAATATTATCACTAAAAATATCAAAGCTCTTTCCCTCGGTAAGACAGAGGAAATTAGAAGGACCAAAAAGACTTTCCGATTTCTCAAATATGACTGAGCGCAGAACAATTCCATTCTCTGGACCATCTCAGACTATTACAGGAAGACACTCAGTGTCAAGCCAATCAAATAATTTGTCAACCACATGGTTAGACAGAGTATTTGATAGACCTGGTACCTCTAGAGATGATTACAGATTAGAAGAATTGGTCAATATTGATAAAGATCTTTCTACTTTTTCTAATGATCATTTAAATAGCTTAAATCCTTCAAGGTTGTACTCACAAGGTTACTTCAGTGCGAGTACAGGACTTTTCAGACATCATAGAGAAGTTCCACTTCATTGTCCAGATAATTCTGAGGTACGACTGAACCTAATCACTCCTGAAGCCTCAAAAGAAATAAAGAAAAGGCACAAGCATCGCTATATCCATATCGGTCTTGTTGTGTTTGGAATTCGAGGCCTGGTAAGAAAAAGAACTGGAGGAAAAGTTTTAATTTGTCTTTTTGATTCTCGGTTTAGTACCCCTAATGAATCTATGATTGGAGTCATAGAAGTTGACATGAACAACAACATTGGAATCACCTATATTGTTCCCGATATCACCATGACTGTAGAAGACTTTGAAAAATATGTTAAAGTCTTAGTACAGAGTAAAGGTTATGAAAATTTTCAAGGAAACAATATATGCTTAGATATAGTTGTTCTTGGCAAAACTATGAGTAGTATCCAAACCCGGTTCAAACTTAAGCTAGAGAATGTAATAGACTCTTTGACCTCCAAAGGAATAAAGTTTATTATGCCAAAAGAGATTGACTCTGAAACACTTGCGGGATTAGAATGGAATATTTCTCCTCTTCGAGAAGAAAATTCTACTATAACCCCCACTGAATATTCAACCTTCCTGAATAATGATAGGAGTCTGTCCATTAGGTTTAGAAATTATAAAGCTTCAGACCAAAATGAAATTATAGATGAATCAGATCTAGATTTGATGATGATTGAGGATGATGAGGATGGTGAAGGTGAAGATGATGGTAGAGGCTATAAGAATAAAAGCGTTTATATCTCCTATTTACATGGTGTATACACTCACTGGAGAAATGTAAAAGCCCTACAAGATTACTACCAAAAGATCGACAAGATTAGAAAAACTGATACATTCTATGTGGATACAAAAGATAATATCAGAATCTTGTATGGACCAGAAGATTCAGATTCTGAAAATGAAATACCGATCGAAAGAACCATAAGTAAATCAGAAGATAGGAAGGATCAAATAATTCAAAACTTGGATGATACAAATGATCACCAAACTCAAAATTCGGAAGATCAAATAGAAATCGAAAATGATATTCATTTTGAAAATAATTTAGAAAATACCAAAAATAGTTCTAAAAGTCATATTGAAGATCAATCTGAAGATATTATGGAAGATTACTCTGAAAATTTTGAGGATATGGAAAATCTTATGAATTACTTTGATGATTTTGAAGAAGAAAAAGAAGATGGAATTGAAGAAATAAACTCGGAAGTTGATAATTGTATGATTGAAAGAATGGATCATGTTATTGCAAACTCTGAATCACAAGATGTCAAATTAGAATTGATGGAAAGGTTCTTGGAAGATACAAAAGAAAGTATGACAGGAATTGATTTATATGATAATGAAGCAAGTTCTTCAAACTTCAACCCTAATCCTGTTCAAAGATATTATCCAACCACCGAACCTGTCCCTATGGAATACAATATAGGACATCCTCCCAGAACATCTGTGAAAATCTATGACAAAGAAAACCAGTTACTGCGAACAACTGGAAAAAGAGCTCCATTGGAAAAATCTTATTTTTCAAAGAATGAGGTTTTATTAAATATTACATCATGTGACCCTCAATTATATGATAACTATTTGGAACAATGGACTGCTCAAATGGCTAGAGACTATCAGAAGAATCACCAAGATTTGGTTGACAGTGGTGAAGAAATGATTAGGCGAGCTGAAAACTATCTAGGCGATGTAGCAAGAGCTGCTTGGGAATCTTACAAAAGGAAATTTCCAGAGGAAGTTGCAAATCTGGCAAGCCAAGGTAACAATATTCTAAACTTTGCCTATCTGATACATAGAATCTTGACTTCTAGAGATGCCAACACTGGATTAATATTTAAGCAAGCTACTGCTATGCGTGAACTCGAACAAATCCAAATTAGGAATTGGAAATATGTAAAGTATTTTGCGAATGATTTCTTAGCCTTAGCTACTGTATCTGGAAATTATTACTCAACTGAGCTAGGTGAGAGGTTATTTTCAAAATTGCCAGGTGAGCTTGGTAAAGAAATACATCATGCCTGGAAGCAACATGAAGTCACTCCACAATTTGACAATATAGGAATAAGGATCCAATTCTTGTTTGAAAAATTGAAGGAGAAATGTACTTACATTTCCATCCAAAAATAACTGAAAAATCAAAACTATGGATTTTGTTCTCAAATTTATACTCCTCAACAATATGGATACTCAAGTCTGAATAGGAAGCAGAGGAGAAAGCCTAAGCCTACAAAGAAGAATCCTTTGAAAAAGAAGTACTTCATTAGAAAGTCCAAAGCTAGAAAACCTTATCTGGACAAGAATCGACATGTTAGAAGATATAACTCCAAGAAGGTTTACAGTAACAAAATCTCATGCTTTGCTTGTAATGAAGAAGGTCACTTAGCTACCACTTGTCCTAAACGTAAGAATCTTTATAACAGAAATGCTGTATTGATTGATTGTGTCAATATTGATCTCCTTGAAGTAGATTCTCAGATTTCTGATACCTCATCGATCTATAGTATTATTTCAATAGAAGAAAATGAACTAATACCTAAGGACTATGGATTGATCAATGATATTTTGGAAACTGCTGATCTGGATAACCTATCTGATCTAGATAAACTAGAAGGCCTGCAATACATGAACCTTGATTTAAACAATTCTATTACTGCTGTTATCCTTACTGATAAGGAAAAATCATGCTGCCATGATTGGAAACTTGGGAAAGGTGATGACAAGATTAAATATTCTTTTTGCCCATGGTACCCTGCTATTGATCGACGTTACACTTGTAACTTTTGCCTGATTCAAGCCTGTTTTAAATGTGTTAATGATAAATATTGTGTTCCCATTCCTAAAATGATTTCTACAGAACGAAGAACACATTCTCTTCTTGAATCCAGGATACGAGTGCTTGAACATCGAGTTTCTGATCTCGAAGTTAAGATGGAGACACTGGTAATCTCTCCACCGCCTGAACCGCCTGATCGAAAAGGTAAAGGTATTGTTATTAATGATGAAATCACCCTTGTAGATTTTCAGGTGCTCCATGATTACAAGGATCCCTTTCTGAATGAACCAGGTATTGAGCAAATTCCTATAATTTGTAACCCTGACGATGTTACCAATATTCAAATCCTTGCGAAAATCAATATACATGGTTTAGAAATTACTTTGCCTGCTTTTATTGATACTGGAGCAACATCTAATACAATTGATGCTGCCTTGGTACCGATTGAATTTGTTCTTACCAGTCCAACTCCGAAATATAGTGCCCAGTTCGATGGTACTAGACTCGAAATGAACAAATACATCCAAAACGTACATCTCAAATTTCAAACTCATTGTCAAGTGTGGTCTAAAGCCTTTCATGTTTCAAAATTCTGGGTTAGACCTCTTAATCATTTCCGTGTTCGTATGATTCTTGGTCTTGATTTTCTGTTAAACTCAAATGGTGGTTTGTTCCTGACTAATGATTATGTCACCATCTTTCGGAATTCATCAGTTTCACCTGTCATATCAGAGTGGGCTGAGGAGCGTGGTGGACACCTCTTAGTACCAAAATTATTACCCCCGTTACCGAAATTGCCAAAGCCTCCCGATAACTCTGCTGACTTACACCATGAACTGCATGAACCATACACCAAACCTCCTGAACCTCATACTAGCAACCCTAAACACATCATGCAATACCAAGTTGCTAAGAAAAGACCTGATCCTAAACCTCCTGATCCTAACTGCCCTTGCAGCACCCCTGGACTTTGCAAGGCAACAAAACCAGTAGACCCTGCTGATGATGATGACCTGATTGATCATGCCTCTAGTGAGTTTGGATATGATCTAGTTACTCCCAAACAAGTCAAGAAAATCATAACCTATCATGACATAAAACAGTTTGTTTCTCGACTAGAAAAGTTAGAAGTCATAGGAGAAAATCCTATCAAATACTGGGACAAAGACAAGCTCTTTTGTGAACTGAAGATCATCAATCACGATATCAATATCCGAGGAAGTGAGATAAAATTTAACAATTGGGAACTACAAGAATGTAAACTCCATATTGAACAACTTCTGAAACTAGGTGTTATTAGAAGATCAGAATCTAGACACAGGAGTCCTGCTATGATAGTTATGAAAGAAAGCGAACAAAAGAGAGGACAGTCTAGAATGGTTTTTAATTACAAAAGGTTGAATGATAATACTGAATTTGACGGATACAAAATCCCTTCAAAAGACCAACTGGTAAACAAGATCCAGAATGCTAGATGGTTTAGCAAGTTTGATCTTAAATCTGGATTTTGGCAAGTTAGAATGCATCCTGACTCTATAGAATGGACTGCTTTCTCTTGTCCTGAAGGTCACTTTGAATGGTTAGTTATGCCTTTTGGATTGAAAAATGCACCACAGATATTTCAAAGAAAGATGGATAACATATTTGGTTCACTTTCTGATTTCACTTGCATTTATATTGATGATGTTCTTGTATTTTCTCATACCAAAGATGAACACTTCGCTCATTTACATTCTGTCTTAAACAAGTTTGAATCTTATGGTTTGATTATTTCCAAGAAGAAGATGGCTTTGTGTGTCCAACATATCGAATTTCTAGGCTCTGAAATTGGCAAAGGTAAGATTAAGTTACAACCTCATATCTCGAAAAAGATTCTTGAAATGCCTGACAAACTTGAAGATATTAAGCTGTTGAGAACTTTTTTGGGACTTTTAAATTATGCTCGACCCTTTATCAAAGATTTATCAAAATACACTAAGCCACTCTACAACAAAACCTCTTTGAAAGGCACTAGAACTTTCAACAGAGAAGATGTGCTATTGGTACATCAAATTAAAGATTTGGTTTCTAAACTACCTGAACTAACTCTTCCCCTTGATTCAGATTACTTGATCATAGAATCTGATGGTTGTGAACAAGGCTGGGGAGGAACACTTATCAGAAAACCAAATAAATTTTCTGAAAAAAATGAAGAAAGGATCTGCAGATATGCTTCTGGAATTTATAAAGAGAAGGGATACTTGACTTCTCTTGACTATGAAATTCTTGCGATCATTTACAATCTTGAAGCATTTTATCTTTTCATCTGTGATAAAAATGAAATTCTCATTAGAACTGATTGTGAAGCCATTGTTAGATTTGCTAAGCAGAACAAAGAAGTCAAAAACACCTTAAGCTCACGAAGGTGGATAAAATTCTTTGACCATGTCATTAACAAAGGCTTATATATAAAATGGGAACATATCAAAGGAAAAGATAATTTTTATCCTGACCAGCTATCTAGACAACTGAACCTTAGAAAAGTATCTAATCTGATTTTACTTGCTGATTACTCTGACGATGAATTTGATCTTATGAATGTTTCTGACAGGATGGAAAACAATGACAAGATCATGAACTTTGGAGGATTCAAACTAAGGAAGTATGATGAATATGAAGCATATGAATCAGCCCAGAGACAGTATTTAGATGAAACACAACTTTGTCTCATTGATAATATTTGGAATATACATAACACTCCTTTCAATAAAGGACAAAAGAAATTAATCATAGGAGCCTTAACTGACTATTTCAAAAAGGTAAGAAAAAGTCCAAGAGAGAAAGACTTCATATGTTATGCTGTATTCTCACCTCCAAAGCCTGGAATCTATTCCAGTTGGAATGAAGCTAAAGAACAAATGGAAAAATCTACAATAACTTCATGGGAAGGCTTCAACAATTTTCAGGCTGCTCAAACAGAAATGAGAAAAAGAATAGGTATCAACTATTATATATCTTCTTCATTAATCTTTTATAATAATTTCAGGATTCTCAAAGAGGAAGAAGACAGAATCTATAAAGAAAAAGCCCCCCAAAAAGAAGTACGACCAAAAACAAATCTTAGTGAAACACTCGAAAGGAGAGATGATGCAAGACAAAATATCAAAAGACATTTGCCTCAAGAACTGAGAGATAGAATATACCACATACCTTATGCAACACAGGTAACAGAATTTATTATATTACAAGAATTTTTAAAATCTGTTGCCAAAGGATACTTTCCAATAAAAGGACTTTCTGCTGCAAAAGAGGTATTTTATGATCTCAAAGACACGTGTACTCGTAATTCCAAAAGATGCAACAAAAGATATAACATGAGTTGTCCTTGTAAAATAAGATACTTGATCTACAAAGCATATATCCAGACTAGTTCTTATGAGGAAATGGAACATAAAGGAATTAAGGTTACCCCACACCTTTTGATATCCTATGGAATCTTAGACTCAATCTGGATAGGATTTAAAGAAAAGAACAAAGGTTATGGTCATAAACTAGAAAGCGTAATATCCTATGCTTTGCAGAAATCTAACTTTGCTATACAGATCAAGATTACATCTACACCTCCAGAATGGCATAAAGCACAAGTTGAACCTGGAAGACATTTGATCAAAGTAAGAACTTGTGAAACAAATCCAGAATATGAAAAGTATGAAGGAAATGATCTTTTCCTGGCAGAAAAATTTTTGGCAACACCCACAATAGATATCCCAATTGAAGAACAGCTTGACCACTGGAGAGCTGATATCCAAGCAAATGAATGGTCATAGGATAATGCAGTGGATTATTTTAGATACACTCTAGTTGGAGAAACAGTCACTCAAAAGATATTCCTGGACTCTACAATAGCCGATAACTATTTCTATAGTTTTTGGTACAAAACTAAACGAATTGATCTTGTTGAAAAATATAGGAAATTATCTTTTGAAGGCTGAAAAAGCATCTTCCAAAATATTCCTGAACGAGATGACCACATCTGGTATAGCTAAGGTACGCACTTTCTATCTCTACAGGTAACAAATTCGAAGACGAAAATTTGGAAGTATGGTGGGGCCCACAACACTGTATAAGTGAATAGTACTGCTACTATTCATACGTACGTCAAAGGACGGTTCTAGAAGATTATGTTCTACCAAGATGAGGAATCTTATCCTTAATGAGTCATCCACAATAATGGACATGAAAGTGATAGTTGTTGGAGAAAAAGTCTTCTTAAGTACTATTTGCAATTATTTGTTACTATTTGTAATAGTTCTTAAATAAACCATGGTATGGTGTGCTTAACCATGGATGTAAATGTTTGTCATTATCATGTAATCATGGGAGATAGCCTATAAATACCCCATGAGTGTGTGCTTGTAAGAAGAGCCAAAAAGAGCCAAGAAGAGCCAAGAAGAGCCAAGAAGAAGAGAGGAAAAGAGAGTGAGAAAGAGAGAAAGGAGTAGAGAAAAATTTAGGAAAGTAGTGAGAGAAAAAGAGAGAAAGCTCTCTCTCTTGTAAATAGTTGTCTAGTCCAAGTCTTGGAGTTGAGAAGGAAAATTTCTCAAGGTTTGTAAACCTTTTATCTTAGTTTTCTCTTTCCATATATTTTCTTTGAGCACTTCTTAGTCCTCCTTTTGTTACTTTTTTCTTTTTCTTGAGCCTTAAGAAAAATTATCTTTCTATCTTGGAGAGTCTCTGTCCGAAAGATATTATTTTCAGTCTACCAACAGACCAGTTCAGTCAATGCCCAAATTTGTTTCCCGTTTAAGGCAAGAAGCCGTTTGAGGGAAGTTTTAAAATAACTTTGTTATTTTCGGGTCAACTGCTTGGGTGAGGTTTTACAAAGTCCTGAAGTAATATCGTAAGATTTCAGACTGTAAATCTAAAGGGTAAAAGAACTCCAAAATAGAACTATAATATCAGAAGAAACACACGAAGAAGTATCCTTACTTCGGGTTAATATCATCATCATATCAAATTAAACAAAACCCTAAACCCTGCCAGACATGGCTTGTAACGCCAAAATCTAGGTGGCAGCGCCACCTACAGAAATTGCAAGAAATAAAAGAAATATAAAAATTGTTAAAAACCCTAAACCCTAAACCCTAAACCCTAAACCCTAAACCCTAAACCCCTAACCCCTAAACCCTAAACCCTAAACCCTAAACCCAAACCCCAAACCCCAAACCCCAAACCCCAAACCCCAAACCCGAAACCCCAAACCCCAAACCCCAAACCCCAAACCCAAACCCCAAACCCTAAACCCTAAAACCCTAAACCCTAAACCCTAAACCCTAAACCCTAAACCCTAAACCCTAAACCCTAAACCCTAAACCCTAAACCCTTAACCCTAAACCCTTAACCCTTAACCCTTAACCCTTAACCCTTACCCCTTAACCCTTAACCCTTAACCCTTAACCCTTAAACCCTAAACCCTAAACCCTTAAACCCTTAAACCCTTAAACCCCTAAACCCTAAACCCTAAACCCTAAACCCTAAACCCTAAACCCCCTAAAAACCCTAAACCCTTAAAAACCTAAAAACCTAAAAACCTAAACCCTAAACCCTAAAACCCTAAACCCTAAACCCTAAACCCTAAACCCTAAACCCTAAACCCTAAAACCCTAAACCCTAAACCCTAAACCCTAAACCCTAAACCCTAAACCCTAAACCCTAAACCCTAAACCCTAAAACCCTAAAACCCTAAAACCCTAAACCCTAAACCCTAAACCCTAAACCCTAAACCCTAAACCCTACACCCTACACCCTACACCCTACACCCTACACCCTACACCCTACACCCTACACCCTACACCCTAAACCCTACACCCTACACCCTACACCCTACACCCTACACCCTAAACCCATAACCCATAAACCCATAAACCCATAAACCCTAAACCCTAAACCCTAAACCCTAAACCCTAAACCCTAAACCCTAAACCCTAAAACCCTAAACCCCTAAACCCCTAAACCCCTAAACCCCTAAAACCCTAAAACCCTACCCTAAACCCTAAACCCTAAACCCTAAACCCTAAACCCTAAACCCTAACCCCTAAACCCTAACCCCTAACCCCTAAACCCCTAAACCCCTAAACCCTAAACCCTAAACCCTAAACCCTAAACCCTAAACCCTAAACCCTAAACTCTAAACCCTAGACCCTAAACCCTAGACCCTAGGCCCTAAACCCCATACCCTACACGTAGACTCTATACCCTAAACCTAGACCCTATACCCTAGACCTTGACCTTTGACCCTAGACCCTATACCCTAAACCCAAAATCCTAAACCCCAAACCCCAAAATTCCTAAACCCAAAACCCAAAAAATCCTATACCCTAAACCATAAAACCGTAAACCCTGAAACCCTAAACCCTAAACCCTAAAATCCTAAACGCTAAAACCCTAAGACCTAAAAACCCTAGACGCTAAAACCCTAAATCCTAAACCCTAAACCCTAAACCCTAAAAACCCTAAACCCTAAAACCCAAAACCCTAAGCCCTAAAACCTTAAACCCTAAACCCTAAACCCTAAACCATAAAAATGCTAAACCATAAAAACCCTAAACCCTAAACCTTAAACCCTAAACCCTAAACCTTAAACCCAAAACCCTAAACCCTTAAACCATAAACCCTAAAAACTAAACCCTAAACCCTAAACACTAAACACTAAACCCTAAACCCTAAACCCTAAATCATAAACCCCTAAACCCTAAAAACCCTAAGCCCTAAAACCTTAAACCCTAAACCCTAAACCCTAAATCATAAAAATGCTAAACCATAAAAACCCTAAACCCTAAACCTTAAACCCAAAACCCTAAACCCTAAACCATAAACCCTAAACCCTAAACACTAAACACTAAACCCTAAACCCTAAACCCTAAATCATAAACCCCTAAACCCTAAACCCTAAACCCTTAACCCCTAAATCCTAAACCCTAAACCTAGACCCTAGACCCTAAATCCTAAACTAACCCTAAACCTTAAGCCCTAATAATGTGTTCTCTAATTATTTTGAATTGTAGGGGGTCAAAGAAGAAGGGAGCTGTCCATTACCAACATCATCTCATTGCTGACAATGGGATTATTTTTGTTGGTTTAATTGAAACCTAGATGGAGCCTATTGGAAGGAATGATATGGATAGATTGGTTTGGCAAATTTGGGATTATATTCACCAAGCAACTATTGATACATCAGGGGGCATCTTGTTTATACGTAACAAGAATTCTATCTCATTTCAGCTTACTGTATGAATAGCCAGTTCATTACCGGAGAGAGATTGGGATTAAATTTCATTGTAAGATCCTGATGAAATTCATCATCACTCCTCCACCATCAGCTAAACTAAAGGCAATAAATTTTTATTTTAAAAAAAACAACTATGCGCAAAATATTTAGTGCCAACGAACTAGTCTTCATTAAAAATTCTCTCTCATGATTAAGCAGGATAATTAATTATAAGAGCATACACCTATAAAAAATCTAGGATTAGATCATAGAATCCTCACAAAAAGGAGGGCAAAATCTGTAAATAATTTCTTATTTACCCACTAATTCATCTTCAGCACCTTTGACTCAAAGCAAACTCTCTTAGAAGAGCCAAATATGATTTCAGAAGCCCACATTCAAATAAAGGATAATTAGTCTTTCATTAAAGACTTGTAACGCAATATTCTCCCCCATAACCAAAACCCTACCGAAAGACTTGCACATTGTAGAATATTATTAAATACTCTCTAGTTTCTAGTTTCTAACTACGAAGGCATCATTGCCTACTCAATTCTCCCTTTGAGTACACCCGGAACCCAACAACTTCTGACGCACCTGTCCTCTCTTCATATGAGATGAGGATGGCGAGGCCTAGAAGTAGCAATCTGCCGACTCCTTGAAGTAATCATATTCTTTGATCGATAGCCAAATACTAGATACGAGAGAGGTCTTTTTAACCCAAAGATATAAACTAAACTAGAATCCCCCCTATCAAAATAATGCCAAATCAATATTGACAATGCACATATGATTGAACATGCATTCATCTTATTCCAGTATTAGCTTTATAAGGAAATACCAGTAAATTATTATTAAAAACAGCCTCTTACCCACACTTTTATTTTGCAACGGAGCAGCTGCTGAAAACATTCAGGTTGTACATAAACTTCGTTAAGTCATCTTATGAATCTCATACATGCTTAGTAGCCAAGAGTTCGTAGAACTTCTACGATAATTAAAAAAACAAAAGAAAAATCAAGTCATAAGTAATTTTATCTTCAGCTTCAATTTTTTAGCAGCATTTTTATAGCCATAAGTTTAACAAAAGCATATTTTACCAATCAAGTTTGTTTTTAAAGTATGAATCATAATGAGTAATCTCCTTGAAGATTAAAGTTGAAATTCATTAACATCAAGTGGTGAAAATTTTAGAGGATTACCCAATGTGATACAATAAAATATTATATTATACAAAACGATCTCATCGTCATTAAAAGAAAATAATATAATACAAAGGATGCATAGACTCAAACTAATAGATGGCATGCTTGATATATATTTACTTGGAGGAATGGTATTAACAACCAACTTATCGCTCCTTTAGACCTATTGAGGAGACTCGAGATTATTAAATAGAGAAGACGATGATTTTTGTTATCTTGTCCAGCATTATGATTTTTTTTTATAAGGATCATTATAATATATTTTTGGTGGTCATATGAGTGCTTTAGTAGGCATAGTTACTAGTGGAACAAGGGAAGGATGCCCCACTGGTGCAAGAAGCCTTGACCTGTAGTTACTTCAAGGACCAACAAACCAAGCACAGCAATCATGGCTGCCCTACCATTCCATGTCTCTGCGCTTCTTGTCCATCCCCATTCCCAAACTAGCACCGGTGGAGGAAGTTTTTCACGCTTGCTGTCATAGGCAGCCAATAACTCTTCTACGCTCCCAAGGGGTACCAATGACTGCAAAATATTAACATTTTATTAAACACTATACCGACATCCATCACACCTAAAATGTTATTGAAATGCTCCATAAAAATCAATGTCTTAACTATTTATTATAGGTTTGAAGGTATTGGTGTTTCCAGCATTCTGATCTGGCATGTTAAATCATGAAATTGCCTCAAGAATTGATCTTTTGAGGCAATTCAATCACTTAGAAGATCTCCATCGCCATTGACAAAACAAAATATTTATAATATGAAAGCTAAAATTGGCAGAACTCACCATAAACTTTTATATATTATGACAGTTACTTTCTCAGTTCATTGACTAGATTCTTAAGCTTTCAAGAGGAAAGCAAATCCACACATAATGAAACACCTACTACATAAATAAAGATAACTTTTAACTTGGTGAATACAACCCTTTGATACCTGACGAGCCTCAAGATTGGAGACGGCCATTGCTCCAACATAAGGAAGGCTTTCTATTACTGCATCAGCAAGATCAGCAATGAAGGTAGGTTCACATCCTAATGCAGGAACCCGTCCCCAGTTCCTAACACCAGACTTCATAGCCAACTCTTTGTACTCGACATCAATTTCTTCAAGAGTTTCAATGTGCTCACTTACAAAGCTGAAAAAATACAAATATGTTTGGAGAAATAAGACAGTTCAAAGCAAGTAAAACGTGCAACCTTCCCATGCTTTCAGATTATGTTAATATATTGCGCTGATAGAAATATGTTTAGGGTTTAGGGTTTAGGGTGTAGGGTTTTGTTATAAGATTTTTGGTTATAAGAAACGTGAACAAATAAAATGACCTCCCGCAATATTATTTTTGTGGATTCATAAAAAAAATAATTTGTATAATTCATTTAATATCATCCTCATGTTTCATTCTAGATTTTCATAATATCATAGTTTCATATTAAAAATTGTAAATAAAATATCAAACATCTAAATAGGCAAAGGGTTAGTAAACTAAATAAGAAAGCCAAAACTTAAATTAAAAAATAAAAAAATAATAATAATAAAAAACATGTCATACCTTATCGGGACAGCCAGAAGGCTTTTCACCCCTTTCTGTCCAAGCTCAGCAATAGCCTCATCAGTGTAGGGCCTCAACCATTCCACAGGTCCAACACGACTCTGTATTCCACTAAAGAATTTAAGTAAGCTTTTGTTAAGGAGCTGCAACCTTACGTAATCACACGTTCCTTTTAGCTCTCCCCTTTTTTAAAATTTGAAACTACTTTTTTATTATAATTGAGCTCCATCTCTTATTATTCCGAAAAAAAAAATTTATTGCTGTTTGTTGAACATTTCTTTTGCAGCTTCAAAAATGCAGGCGCTGATAATTTCAGAGATACGGAAACGGCTGTTTTCCTTCTCCTATCATTGTGTTTCTCGGCTAAAGCAAGAGTAATGCTATAAACCACTGTACAAACTGGAAAATTTTTGCTTTTAATAGCTAACACAGCTTCCAAACTTTCCACTTTAGTTTATCTTGCCTTATAATCTTTCTCAATAGCTATAGCATTACCCAAGATGAATTATAATGGATTAGAAAATACAAAACACTATCTTTAACAAAACTCTTCCCAGATATTCTTAAAACTGAAGCAAAAAACTTTTAGCAGTTTTTTTCTCTTCTTTCCAAAGAATGTTCTTCTACTGAAAGCCTTTTCTTTTAGAAAATTCTTTGAGAGCAATGTTCATCATCTCCAAATCATTCTTCTCTTGGACTAAAAACATCAAACAGCAAATCCATATCGTTTTGAGAGAAATACAAAGATAGCAATGCTTACATTGCAAATCCTCTTGAGGCTCTTTCAAAGGGTTGTAGGATCAAAAATATAACTTTTTTTATATAGCTCCTTCTATCGCCAGTGCAACAACTGTCGCCAACTCGCCGCTGAAATCACCTGTGAGACGCATGTCACCACCATCTCCTCTTCTAGCAAATGCATTTCCTCCTCAAGTATTATTCATTATTTTACAAATTTTGTTCCTAAAAATTGTTTAACCTATTTTTTCTTTTTATTTGTAACCCTCGTATCCTTTGATAAACTTGATTCAGAAATCCTAACTCAATTTAATTTTCAATTTTTTTAATTTCTTTTGAAATCATAATTTTTTAGAAACAATTAAATTTTTTTAACCCTTATTTTTTTTGTGCTTGTAACCCTAATGCCAGTAGTGATTAGATTTGTGTTATAATTTATATTAGATCATTATAATGATGTTGATTTAATTTTTGCATCAGGATTTAGATTAGTGGGTTTTAGTGCTTTGAAAATGTGACTTTAGTCAGGGCATGAAATGGAGGATAGGAGTTATTTTTCATTGATGTAGGTGCACATCCCTTGTCATGCAATAAAAAGGCAAATAAATGATAGATAGAACTCATAGAAGTTCGATAGTTTTTATTTGCTTTCAACGAATTTATGAGTTTGTTGTTCAGATATTTTATTTTTTCTGCAATATCAAATACTTGAACATAATTTTACACGTGCTTCCAGCAGCTAAGGGTGATCCAAGCGATGAGGTTAAGCCTACTATTTCCAAGAGGATTAGGGTGGGATTAGGGTCATTATACTACTTGATTTTTTAAAAAAATCGAACTTGAATTTTATTTTGCATACTAAATTTGCATTAGAACATTAAAATGATATAAAAAAGCATCGAGATTCAATGCCATCATTTTGATTTCATTATGCAATGTTTTTTAAATGTCAAATTTCAAATAATGTATCTAACCTTTATGAGCTACAATTTCATTGATCTCAGCTTATTATTGTAGGGTTTTGTAGAAGATAGTTAAAGCAATGATAAAACTATATCAAGTAATAGGAAGGACCCGACGTGAAAACATAGCAATCAAGTTGATGTAGGAGCCGGACACAAGATGTATGTGTATTTGAAATGTAATGATTGTGAGAAGGTGGTGAAGGGTGGTGACACTGGGAAGGAGCAGCTAGCTGCATCACACAAGAATGTCTCCCATTGTGCCAAAGTGCTTGATACTATGAGGGAGATCAAAACATGCATGATTAAGTTAGTAATGTCAAAACATAGCTGGTCACACTTGTAGTTTGAACCAACATCAATTCAATTATCAGCTTGTTTCCCCATGGATCAGTACATGGAAAACAAGGTAGAGGATAAACAGGAAGAAAGGCCTCTTCTACATCACAAAAGCTTACCCCAGAGAATACTAGAGAGGCGCGTATACAGGTATTCATGGATATAGAGAGATGTGTTTATGAGAATGCTATCTTGTTTAACGTTGCAACCTCTCTTTCTACTACAACATGATCCGTTCAGTTGGAGTCTATAGATGAGGGTTGAAACCTCTATCATGTATGATTTGAGGACATAGGTTTTGAAGGAGTTGACGAACACTGAGAAAGGCATTGACAAAATTAAGAAGATTTAGAGCCAGTTAAGGGTTACTATCATGTCCGATGGATAATCAGACATAAAGATCAGAAGCTTGATAAATATACTGATCAATAATTCTTACGACACATTATTCTTGAAATCCATTCATGCATCTGATCAACTAAAAGGTGTGTAGTTTATTTTTGGGATGCTTGATGGTTTTATTAAGGAGATCGAGGAGCACTTGGTAGTTCAAGTAATAACAAATAATGTCAATGCATATAGGGCTGCAGGGGTAAAACTTATGGAGAAAGTGAAGCATTTATATTGGACTCCCTATACCGCACATTGCATAGACCTAATCCATAAAAAACTTGGGGACCTATCATAATATAAGAATGCACTGACAAAATTAAAAAGATAAATAAGTTTTATATATAATCATTCTTAGGTTTTAGCATTTATGAGAAAATTTTCAAAAAAAAGAAATACTTAAGCCTGCAGCAACAAGATTTGCCACTGCTTATTTGATTTTGCAAAACATTGGGGCAAAGCAGCCTTTAGACCCTATGTTCACCTCAACATAGTGGCTGAGTTATGCTATAACAAGAAAATAAGAGGAGAAAGAAATTAGGAAGATTATTTTAAATGACAGGCTTTGGCAGAGTGTGTTTTATGCTATTAACACCACTAGATCAATTGTGCAGGTTTTGAGGATGGTAGATATTGAGAAGAAGCCTGTTATGGATTTCACATATAATGTTATGAATGAAGCAAAGGAGATGATTGCTAACAACTTATGAGGAAAAGAGGGCAGCTATAAAGAAATTTAGGATATTATTAATGAAATGTGAGAGCTACAACTTCATTTGCACTTACATACAGCAAGTTATTGTATTAACCCTCAGTTTAAATATGCAAAAAAAAGGTTAACGAATCCTGAGATAAAATTATGATTATATCATTGTATAGACAGGCTTATAGTTGATTCATCTAAGAGAACAAATATTGTCATGCAACTAGTACTTCTCAGGAATAAAGAGCTTTTTTTACTGCAACGGACAAAAGACACTATTTCCAAGCGATTTTAGGGAATTTGATTATTTCTTTAATGTTGGATAAAAATTTATATATAAAAATGATTTATTCTGCTTAATATACTCATTTATCTAAATCTCAATTAAGTGGTGGATACAATTTGGTGACAGCACTCCAAAACTACAACGTTTTGCTTTTAAAGTTTTGGGATTAATGTAATCTTCATCTGAATGTGAACCCAATTGGAGTGCATACAATCAAATGCACACGAAGGGGAGAAATCATCTAACAATACTAAGAATGAAGTCCTTGGTGTACATTATGTACAACAAAAGACTTAGAGACATAAAGTTGAAGAAGAAATGGATGAAGGATGATGAAGACCCTTAGGTTTGTGAGGACGTAGCATCAGATGATGAGTGGTTTGAGAATGATGAGTGATTTGAAGATGATAAGTGGTTTGTCAATAATGAAGAGGAAGTAACACCATCTGAATTACTAGATGAAGATTTGAATGTTGATTGTTTTGATAGTGATAGAAAAATAGCATCTACATCCACCACAATCCAACTACAAAAACAACTAAAGAGAAAAGGTATATAAAAAGAATTTATTTTTTAAAGCTCCTTTAATTTGGAGTATTACTCTCATCTTTATATTGATAAAGAAGAGGAAGATAACTAAAATAAATGAAGAAGAAATAAATTGGGAGGCATTAGACTCCACAGGTGATGAGAATGGGAAGAGAGCAATTCATTATAACAAAGACTCAAATGAAAACCCTCTTAGTAATGACAACACAGATGAATTTTGATTTTTCATACTTTTTTTAAGGAACTGAAAAAGAAAGAATATCAAGTTAAACTTGATGATATAATGTTATATGATATTGATAGGTTGGTGCCTATTCAGTCGACCCCACATGGGTCGGCCAAGGTCTACAGGAGCTCTAATCGCCTAAGCCATAGGGACATGGGCCCCTATTTAATTTAATAAAATATCCTATTTATGGCAAGGGGATTAATCTATTTGAATTAATCTAAGGAGGTTTGAATTAATCTATAAATAGGAATGAGAGGTGAGGGTTAGGGCATGCTTGATTAGTATTTTCTCTTGGAGTCTTTTGGGGTCTAGGGCTTTAGACTTATTGTCTAGAGATTGGGAGAGAACGATCCTCCTCTCGAATTGAGGATCAATTGTATCTTTGCTTATGTTTGCTTTGATTTATCTAATAAAATTTACTATTTTGGGTTGCTTTCATTATCGTCTTATGTTCTTTCTCGCTGTTTTTACCAATTTGTTGTTAGGGTTGCTTGCAAACTCAAGTATTTTCGTAAGGATTACTTGCGAACTCAAGTATTTCCTATCAAATTGGTATCAGAGCAAGTCTTGGGACCAGTGGAGGGCTGTCTTTGGCGAATTCCAGCAGCAATTTTTGGTCCGGAAAAGAGGAAAGTTGTTGTTTTTGGAGACCCAAATTCAGATTTTGTGAATCTACAAACTCCGGATAGAGATGGCGGCCAAAAAGGTGGATGCTTTGGAAAAGAGACTTGAAGGGGAGATGAATCAAATCAAGACAACGGTGGAGAAAAGGATTTCCTCCATGGAAGGATAAGTAGCCGATCTCCGGGACATGATGAAGAAAATGTTGAAAATCTACAACCAAACGGCGGCTTACGTGGCAAAAGAGGTGGAAGGGAAAAACACGAATTCTAAAATTCATAGGGAGGAAGATGAGGTGGAAATCATGGAAGGAGAAAGAAGAAGACCCCATCTGGAGCCTGTCCAGAGGGAAAAAAGAGGAGGTGAATATGGGGAAAGCCAGGAGAGATACTATGGCCGCCGAGGTGCTGATTTTGAAGATAGAATGGGGGAATTCGAAGGGGGTTTGGGCTATGGCAGGGCAAGGGAAGACCGGGAGACGTGGGGAGGGCCGAGCACTTGGGAGAGGAGAGGCTAGGGAAGAATAAGGGGGAATGGTGGAGATCAGAATGTGAGGAAGCTGAAAATGCCCATATTTGAAGGGGATGATGCTTATGGGTGGATTTATAAGGTGGAGAGGTACTTCGTCATCAATGGGCTGATAGAGGAGGAGAAGCTGACAGCGGCAGGCTTATGCTTGGAAGGGAAGGCTCTGTCATGATACCAGTGGAGAGACCAGAGGAGACCTATCAGGAACGGGAGGGAATTCAAGGACTGCATAATAGAACGTTTCCAAACTGACCGGGAAGGAGATTTCTATGAGCAGTTCTTTGCTCTGACACAGGAGGGATCAATAGCAGACTACCGGGAACGATTTGAGCATCTGGCCAATAGGGTGGAACGATTATCAGATACTATATTGGAGGGGAACTTCATGAAGGGGTTGAAGGTAGAGATCCGAGCAGCTGTGAAGGTTCTGATGCCTCGTGACTTGGGGGAGGCCACGAAGTTGGTACAGCTAGTTGCAAATCAGAGAAATCTGGAGAGAGGAGCCAGGATTAACAGCACAGGGAGAACTTACAGGATGACGACCATCGATCTAGCACCTAAAGGTCCAGCAACAAGAGGAAGTCGGAAGGCCACCAAGGAGAAGACAGTAGGAGGGAGTGGGGAAAATTTCAAGCGGTTGACAGAGAAGGAGATGCAGGAGAAGAGGGCTAAGGGGTTGTGCTCAGGTGCGATGAGAAGAATACGCCAAGGCATCGGTGCAAGGACCGAACTCTTCAGGTTCTCACTGTCGGTGATGACGAGGAACTTGAGGAGGGAGGTGAGGAGGAGTCAGAGGAGGAGATGGAGAAGAAGCTGCATTTGGATCTAGCCGAGGTTTCCCTGAACTCGGTGGTAGGATTCACTACGAATCATACCATGAAGGTGAAGGGGGAGATAGAGGAAAGGGAGGTGGTGGTGCACATTGATAGTGGGGCTACTCATAATTTCATTTCCACTCAGGTCGTCGACCAATTGGGAGTGAGATTGGTGGATAGTGGATACCAGTTGTTACGGGGTAATGATGGGGACGGGGAAGGTGGAGAAAGGTCAGGGGATTTGCAGATGAGTGCTACTAACTATTCAGGGGATTCAGGTAAGGGAAGATTTTCTTCCACTGGAGTTAGGGAGTACATATGTCATATTAGGGGGATGAAATGGCTACAGACTCTGGGAGAGACCAAGGTGAATTGGGGAGCACTCACGATGGAGTTAATGGTAGACGGAAGGAAGGTGATGATTAAGGGAGATGCAGGGCTATCCAAATCCATGATTTCTCTTAAAACTATGATGAGGGATATACAGTTGGCGGGTGGAGGATATTTGGTTGAGCTGCACAGTTTGGAGGGAGCTAGATTAGAAGAGGGAGGGGACATACCCCTCTCCATACAGCCGCTGATTCAGCAATTCCAAGAGGTGTTTCAGCCACCTCATGGATTGCCACCCCAGAGGGAGCAGGAGCACGCCATCATTTTGAGGGAGGGTGTGTCACCCATCAGTGTACGTCCTTATCGCTACCCTCAGTTTCAGAAAGATTAAATTGAAAAGTTGATTAGAGAGATATTGGAGGCAAGCATCATTAGACCCAGCGTTGGTCCCTTCTCTAGTCCAGTTCTATTAGTGAAGAAGAAAGACGGTAGCTGACAATTCTATGTGGACTACAAGGCGCTCAACAAGGAAACTGTACCTGACAAGTTTTCTATACCAGTTATTGATGAGTTGTTAAATGAATTGAGTAGAACAGTGATCTTCAGCAAGATAAATCTGAAATCAGGATACCATCATATCCGAATGAAGTAGGAGGATGTGCCCAAGACTACCTTTAGAACTCATGAGGGACACTATGAGTTCCTGGTGATGCCTTTTGGCCTCACCAATGCTCCAGCCACTATCCAAGCACTTATGAATAAGGTTTTCAAATCTTATCTCAGACGATTTGTACTGGTATTCTTCGATGACATCCTAGTCTACAGCAGGACAGAAGAGCAGCACTGGGAGCATTTAAAAAGGGTGTTAGAGGTGCTGCAGGAGCACCAGCTGAGAACCAACTTGAAGAAGTGCTGCTTCGCCCAAGCCAATGTAGAGTACTTGGGCCATGTTGTATCAAAAGAAGGGGTGGCGGCAGATCAGTCCAAAATTGAGGCAATACTGAAATGGCCAGTGCCTAAAAATCTGAAAGAGCTGAGGGGATTCCTAGGACTGACAGGTTACTACATAAGGTTTGTAAAGGGCTACAGCACCATAGCATGGCCACTCACTGAGCAGTTGAAGAAGGACGGTTTCCTATGGGGGGAGGCGGCCACATCAGCGTTTGAGAGCCTAAAGAAGGCTATGACTACGGTACCGGTCCTAGCTTTGTCAGATTTCACTCAGATCTTCATGGTGGAGGCAGATGCGTCCGGGTACGGGCTGGTGCAGTGCTTATGCAAAGTCATAGGCCCATTGCCTATTTCAGCCAGGTGTTGACTGCTAGAGCCAGACTGAAGTCAGTCTATGAGAGAGAGTTAATGGCCATCCAGAAGTGGCAACCCTACCTACTATGGAGGCATTTCATTATCAGGACAGATCAGCGGAGCTTGAAATACCTATTGGAACAGCGGATAGTGACAGATGAGCATCAAAGTTGGTTGTCCAAGTTGTTGGGGTACGATTTTGAGATTCAGTACAAGCCAGGAGTGGAGAACAAGGCGGCAGATGCCTTGTCCAAGTGTATGGGGGGAGCGGCAGTGGCACTATTTGTTCCTTTGATACTAGATTGGGAGGCCATCAGAGAGGAAAGTGCTAATGATGAGGATTTGGGAAAGATCAGGGCAGACTGCTATATCAGGTAAGGTTTGTGATACCCCGGACTTCGATCCACATCCCAAACTTACTCCAGGAGTTTCATGGGAGTGCTGTTGGGGGCCATTCAGGAGTGCAGAAGACATACATAAGGCTAGCTTCGGAGCTTTACTAGAAGGGGATGCATAAAGATGTAGAGGAGATGGTGGCCAGATGTGAGATCTATCAAAGAAACAAATACCTGGCTATATCACCAGGAGGACTACTACAGCCGTTGGCTCTACCAGGACGAGTATAAGAGGAGATATCCATGAACTTCATAGATGGGCTACCTCATTCAGAAGGTTTCACGGTGATTTTAGGGTGGTGGACAGATTAAGCAAGTATGCACATTTCATTCCCCTCCGACACCCTTACACTGTGGTGACAGTGGCTTCCGCTTTCATCAGAGAGGTGGTCAGATTGCATGGAGTACCAAAGGAGATAGTATCAGATAGAGATAAGGTGTTCATCAGCCACTTTTGGAGGGAATTGTTAAGATTACAGGGGGCAGTTCTGAAGAGGAGCACAGCTTACCACCCACAGACGGATGGCCAAACAAAAGTAGTCAACAGGAGTTTGGAGACTTATCTGAGATGCTTTGTGTCGGAGACACCTAAGCTATGGGCCAAATGGCTATCATGGGTTGAGTACTGGTACAACACATCTTTTCACTCTGCTTCGCAGATGACCCCATTCAAGGTATTGTACGGACGGGATCCTCTCCACTTGGTGCACTTTGGGAGTGCCAGTACTCTAGTTTCTTCAGTAGAGGAGTACTCAGAGGAGAGGGATAGAGTGCTAGAGGAGTTGAAGAAACATCTACTGAGAGCTCAACAGATTATGAAGAAACAAGCTAATGGGTATAGGAAGGATATCCAATTTGAAGTGGGGGAGAGGGTGTTCTTGAAGCTCCGACCATACAGACAGAAGACAATCGCCAACAGGAGGAATGAGAAGCTTGCTCCAAGGTACTTTGGATCTTATGAAGTGCTGGAGAAGATCAGAGTAATAGCATATCAGCTGAAACTACCACCAACGGCGACTATTCATCTGGTTTATCATATATCTCAGTAAAGAAGGGTCATTAGTGACTATACAGCCAACCTCGAGTTATCGGCGACACTTACTGAAGATTTAGAGGTGATTCTGAAACCCTTAGAGTTGATGGGGGTTCGCTAGAAAGAAGATGGAACTAAGGTAGTGTTGATCAAATGGAAGAACCTTCCTGATTACGAGGCCACGTGGGAGCCATACGAGAGGGTGAAACATCAGTTTTCTTGTTTTCACCTTGAGGACAAGGTGATTCTTTGGGAGGGCGATATTGATAGGTCGGTGCCTATCCAGCCGACCCCACATGGGCCGGCCAAGGTCTATAGGAGGCGGTTCAAACCGCCTCCTATCTAACCACCTAAGCCATAGGGACGTGGGCCCCTATTTAATTTAATAAAATATCCTATTTATGGCAAGGGGATTAATCTATTTGAATTATTCTATTTTGGAAAAGGAGGATTGAATTAATCTATTTGAATTAATCTATTTTAAAAAAGGAGGTTTGAATTAATCTATAAATAGGAATGAGAGGTGAGGGTTAGGGCATGCTTGATTAGTATTTTCTCTTGAAGTCTTTTGGGGTCTGGGGCTCTAGACTTATTGTCTAGAGATTGGGAGAGAACGATCCTCCTCTCGAATTGAGGATCAATTGTATCTTTGCTTATGTTTGCTTTGATTTATCTAATAAAATTTACTATTTTGGGTTGCTTTCATTATCGTCTTATGTTCTTTCTCGCTGTTTTTACCAATTTGTTGTTAGGGTTGCTTGCGAACTCAAGTATTTTCGTAAGGATTACTTGTGAACTCAAGTATTTCCTATCAGATATTTTTATACAATTCCTAAATTTTTATGTTATTTAGCTATTATGATATTTCTATTTAAATTCTATTTAATACAATTTATCACTTATCACTTTATGACTTGTGAAAGTTTTTGTTTCATATATATATCAATATGCCCTGCGAGCAATCTACTGGGCCTGTACAAGCCCAAGGGTGTAAGTGACTCAAGCCGTGAAATGGCTCGTGAACTGGGCTCATCAGACTCGTGAACTGAGCTCATCAGGCTCATGAGCTTAATGATCTAATGGTTGATGAACTGAGCTTGATGAGCTAATGAGTCAAACTTAAGTCAGCCCCGACTTGACTCATTAGCTCGCAAACTATCTCCTTTAGAAAATTTTAATATAAAATATACTTAAATATATTAGAATTTAGAATTTTAAGTATAAAGTTGTTAAAAATATTTAAAAATAATATCTCACTTTCTTAAATTAAATGATTCTTTGTTATTTTTTTTATTTCTCATTCTTTTTATCATTTTATTATAATAATTGCTTAAATTATAATCATTTTCTCTCTTAAATAATAAACAAGTCGGCTAGAACTCATAGTACTAGCTCGAGCTCAAACTCGATTAATCAAATCAAATCAAGCTCAAGCCAAGGGTGACTCGAGCTTTGCTCGACTCGTTTAAACCCCTATGCAAGCCAGATAAAAAAGTCGAGTGTAAAGGGCATAGTGGGTTCAATCACAGAGGAAGGGGAAGGGAGTGTTGTGGTGGCTAGGGTGGCTACACCATCTCTACAACATGTTAAAAGGGAAATATTTTGTTGTGTATATTCAATAGAAGAATACCTTAAAAATAGAGGAGCATATCATTTTATGAGGATCAATCAAATTAACATACACCTCGTACTACATCTAGTTAACCTTCCAATATGGATATTTTCCTACACGAGCAAAAGCATTGCCTATTGCAGAGTTTTAATACTATTTGCTAGGTTTTGTTGTACTACTGTAAGAATTACAGTGTCACTGCACCGTTATACTCACACACATATGTCATAAAATCATACTGTTTAGCTGCTCTGTATGCAAAACTATTGTTGTTTCTACAATCAACCGGTTTGCAAAATCATGATCAATTACAAGGTATTATCTTGCTTGGCGTCATGTAAATCTCTCCCAACAAAATTCAACATCAAGTAGGGGTGTCAATTTCGAGTCACGGGTCGGGTTCGGGTCAAACCCGGAATGACCCGGGTTTAAATGGGTCGACCCTAACCCGACCCAGGTAGGAAAAATGGGTTGGAAATCCGAACCCGGATCCCACCCGGCGGATTGCAGAGTTGACCCGACCCGACCCGGGAAGGCGGGTTCGGACAGAGGCGCAGACGCGGGCTCGGACGCGGACGCGGACTCGGACGCGAGCAGGCTCGAGCTGGCTCTGCCCCGCGGGCGGGTGCGCGGGCATGGACGAGCGCGGGCTGGCGCTGCCACGCGGGCTGGTGCGCGGGCAACAGCAGCGGGCGCACGGGCAGCCTTGGGCTCACGGTCGCGTGCTGGCAGACGAGGGCAGCTTCGATGGGCGCGCGAGCAGCTCCGCGTGCAGGCACGTGCAGGGGGTAGGCTCTGGCAGGTCCACGGGCAGCCGGGCGGCCGGGCAGGGGGCGGGCAGGCTCGGGCAGGTCTCCGGGTAGCTGGGCAATCATTTCAAATGGGTTTCCAGGTTGACCCGGCAACCCGTCGGGTCAACCCGAACTTGACCCGTTTTTCAAACAGGTCGAATCTGAGAACTCGTACCCGACCCGTTTTGGAAACGGGGCGGGTTCGGGTCGGGTTTTTGGGTCGTGTCAGATATTGGCACCCCTAACATCAAGTTTACATGTATTAGTATTCCTGTGATTTCTATACTCATTCATTTTATATTTTAAACACTGAGGACAGCATCTAGTTTGGCTATTATGTTAATTTAGTAGTTGCTATCAAATGCAGTGGGCACAGCATAAAAAGAAATTGAAAGCAAAAAAATTTTAAATTAGAATTATGACATTATTAGCAGAAGCAATTCATGACAGAATACTCTTCCTAACTGCAGATCCGTCTAACCAAATAGAATCTAATAAGCCAAAATCTTGCCATCAAGTGTGTTGTGGAGTATCGCAAAAAAAAAATACAAGATCCATTTAATAGCCAAGTGAATATATAGGAATCCATAAGCCAATAACCTTGCTATCTCAAAAATTAAAGTTCAAAGGCATAATTTTCAGATAGAAAATCCGATAGAGAGAGAACAAAAATATCAAAAAAGAAAAGTCCATGGTTTTGAAAATCAAACCGGACTGACTAATTCGACTAGTTCAACCGTGAACCCATCATATGGCCGGTTCAATCCTCACGAAAAACCAGCCCAACATCAAACTGGTGATAACTGATTTGAAACAGCTTTGAACCAGCCAACCATTGAATCGGTACTAATTTCAAAAAACCAATCGGTTCAATTCATAACCATTTTAAATAAATTAATTTAATATAAAATATTTGATTAAATATTAAATTAATTTAAATATAACACATTTTATTTAATAATGAGCTGAAATTTTTATAATAATTATATATCCATTAAGCACCAATAATTCACTCACATGGTCCCACCACCCCACATGAGCTCTTAACCCTTGAAAACAAAAAAAGCTATATAAACAACACAAGATAAAACTCGAGTGATGTGAGACTAAACAACTAGTTGAAAGTTCTTCTTTAAAACATATGCATTATATATTTTTAAACAATTTTTTTTAATAATGAGAATAATAGTTATTTTATTTAATTATATATTAATTATATTTAATTGTTTATCTATTTGATATTTTATTTTTTAAATATATATTATTAAAAATTAATTTTTATCCATTTATTAATTTTAAATAATCTAACAATAATGATTTATAGATATAAAATTCTAATGTGAATTTAATATATAATTTATGATTTTAAAATTTATCTAAATATATATCATAAATTAACAATAGTTTATAATAATTCATATTAAATTTAACATAAATTAGTAATAATTTAAATTAAATTTCTAAGTTTATATATAAACTAAATTTATTTTTAGTCACAAATTTATATCATTATATAATTATTATCTCATTTATTTTTTATTAAAATAATTATAATATTTATTATCCGGTTCAACCCCCGGTGCAACCCCGGTCGAATCATTGAACATTGAATCTCTCATATTTTCAATTCGACGCCCAATCTGATTTTCACAACCATGGAAAAAACACGTATAGAATACCAAAAAAAGGAGTAGAGCACCTGGTAAGCAAGTGTGTAGGCATTAGTGATATGTCGTCTCTCTAATTCTTCCATGATCAACTCTACACACTCCTCCATCTCCGCTTTGTATGGATCTCCAGCTTCTTCAACATATGCAAGTGGAACTCCGTGGGCACTAAAGAATATCATAACCTGAATTTCAACCAACCCACAGTGTGAGCAAATGAAGTCTGTCAAGCAACATGAGATATTTATCAGAAGTATGAAAATGAATTTTTGATACATCACAACAGGCAAAGCTCCACATAACTCAAAAGCATAAACACAAACTCCTTGTTATCTCTTATCTCTTACACTTCGTGTTTTCCAGTTTATTAAATTCACATACAAAGCATTGTCTAATTCTCTTAAAAAGTCTTCTCCAATTGACTCCCCTAAAACAGGCAACTTTTCATATTACAAATGACAAACTCCTAGTCAAGCGTATAACCAAACTGTGTTTACGCCAATTAACAATTCAACAGGACCTTGCACCCTACGCTGCATTATCATTCCCACAATAAATAAATAAATAAATAAATAAATAAAATAAACAAAAAAAAACATATAAAGATAAAAGTTGCAGATGTATCAATAGGAAATGGACCTTTTGACGGCTCTCAAAATTTTCCAACTCTTTTTCAATTAGATTTGCCATGGCTTTAATATATCCTTCACGCTGGTACCATGAGGGAATGACAGTATGCTGCATATTGACTAAATACTCATCCTCCCTTCAGAAATACAACAAATAAATAAGATTTTCATTTTATTTTAAAAGCATCATAATGGCATTTCAACCTTAAAGTCACGACCTGAAAATACTCTCTAGTAAACGAAGACTTGAACCACTGGTTGATATTGAGAATTGTGGATAAAGAGGAAGAACGACAAGTTTTGTGATGCCATCCCTTTTGATCTGCAGGAACAAAATCGTTAAGTTGCACAGTATCTTGCCATTAATTTGCACGGAATTTAATTTATTATGATATATCGACTAGAATGTTAATGTACAGCCAAATTTGAATTTCAAAACATCAGACGCAGTGAAATCTAGTCTGCAAGTAGAGATATTTCCAAAAAAAATAGCTGGAACAGCATTGATTCCTATTAATTAGGGATATTTCCTCATCCCAAAACTAGAAAACATATGAATTGCCAGCTGAGGCTACTAAAAAATCCCATAAAAAATAACCTGTTATTTGTAATACTCAATCAGTAATTGTATAGTAGAAAAAAAAATAAGCTTTTTTTAAAATTTCACAAAATAAAGCTGTCTATTATTTGCATTACAGGGAAAAGTCCAAAATAATCCTCCAACTATTTATATGTGAAAATTTTAGTCTCACAGTATCACACTTATTCAATTTAATCTGCCAACTATCAAAAATTTCATAAATGACCCCCCAGGGGGACCCAAAAGAGCTCACAAGCTCTACTGAAGATGAGATAGAAGCCAGGAGGGACGCTAACGAGCTTCATAATGAGATTCTAGAGAGATGCTAGAAGTGAAAGACCTTGAGCTGCTATCACTCAGGCCACTTGACCCAAGGACTAAAAGACTGTTTGTTCAAATATGCATTTGGCTTACAGCAGTTGAAGACTCTTGCTGAGCTGTTGGAGGTGGCCAACAACTATGTAAATGCAAAGGAGTACAACAGAGTGGTCAAATCTTCCTAGGGCACTTGCCCCCACATGACCGTTGCGAGGAGAGAGCAGCTATGGGGAAGAGAAGAAGAAATATTTTGCACCAGGGTTAGGAGAGACCAAAGAGAACTACCACCGCACGATCGTCATCGTGCTGAGCACTAGAGAGAACACATGCAACCAAGGCCACAGAGAATTATTGGACTGCCAATGCCAAGGGTGGAAGAGCCTCCACGTGCTACTCACTCATATCAAGAAGAATATGCCAGCCGACCATCTACCTACCCTACTTACACTCCATTGAGAGTGTCCATGGCCGAGTTAGTTGAGGCAATCCAGAACAAAGAGTTCTTGAGGAGCCTAGTGCCTATAAAAGCGACCGCCCACACCCGTGATGCCTCAAGATATTGTGTTTTCCACAAGGACAACAGCCACGACACGAAGTGTCGCCACCTACGAAATCTAGTGGAAGAATTGATTAAGACCAAAAAGCTAAAAGAGTACATGCTCACTGAGCTAAGGAGGAAACTAGCGAAGGCGTCCATAGAAGGAAGGGCGAACGAACAAGTGTTTACCTCGCGCGCTCCAACAGTAGATGTCGCCCTAATCACCTTCAGCGAAGTCGAAAGCCAACAAGAGGGAACCAGCATACCGACGCTATCGTCATCACCATGTTGATCGTCAACTATCAAATTGGAAGCATTCTGATAGACAGAGAGTTTTGTGAATATAATTTTCAAATGTGTTTCTAACAAGATGAATTTACTTGACTCTCAGCTCACCCATACTACAGGACCCTTGTACGGCTCTATAATGCACAGACACGGACACAGCGACACGGATACGACACGGGACACGTCAACTATTGAAAATATAGGACATGGACAAGGGTTGGACAAGGTATTATAATTTTTATATTTTAAAAATAGTGTATAAAAATTAAAGAAGTATAATTTTAAAAATAATTTAGAAATAATAAGTCATTTAACTAGAATTTGTGCTTAAAATGATTAATATTATGATGTCGAGAGTCGGGCGTCGATGCCATTTATTAGTCATCGAGAGAGGAGATGAAAAAACCTTCAATGCCAAAGAGAAATGAAAATGAGAATATTCAATGAATGGGGTATAAAGTGCGGGCGATTGATTTGGTATTATGAATAGGAAATAAGAAATTTAGTTTTTATATTTTAAATAAATAAAAATTTTAAATACAAGAAAATATATTTTAAAAAAATTCATGAAATATTTAAGATACGCGTGTCCAACATGTATTTAATATTTTTTTAATCGGACACGTTTTCTGCGTGTCCGACACATGTCGAAGGAGTGTCGGACGTGTGTCGTGTCGGATACGTGTCGAACACTGCACGCCTCTTTGAGGAGAAGTGTCGGCGCATCATAGGTATAGCTTTTCAGGAGAACGACAGGAGACAAATGGAGTGACCGCTCTGCCTGTCACTTGGGGAGAAGGCGACCATTAGTATACAAAAATAGTTGCTTTCAACATCGTCGACACCCCTGCCACCTACAACACCATATTCAACAAGCCCCTACTAAATATTTTCCAAGTTGTGGTGTCTACCTACCACGTTACGATGAAATTCCCAATTGGAGAAAGGGAGATCACTATAAGAGAGGACCTCACTCAGTCACATAATTGCTACCTAAGGGAGGTAGGGAATTTGGTGACCACCACTGAAGAGGTCCTACAACTAGACGTGGAGTGAGTTCCAAGCTTGGAGACCATAAAGGAAGTGGAAGAAGTGCCTATTGTTGATAGCGAGTTAGGAAAGACTCTTATAATAAGTGCTTCCTTTAGCGAGGAGCACAAAAGCGAGATAATCCCGACCCTCAGGAGCAACCTGGATGTTTTTGCATGGATCCCAATTGAGATGACATGGATCAGTGAAGAGGTCACATGCCATCAACTCAATGTGACGAGAGACATTCGGCCCACTAGACAAAAAATAAAAAAATGGCGGCTATACTCATCGAGCCTATTAGAGAAGAAGTGCAAAGCTTAAGGACGTTGACTTCATCAGAGAGGTCTGGTACACTGAATGGATCTCGAACGTGATGATAGTGCAGAAGGCCACCTGCAAATGAAGGGTGTACGTGGAGTTCATTAATTTGAACTCGACGCGCACCAAAGAGAGCTACCCACTGCATAAGAATAATGCCTTGGTCGACTCAGCAGTAGGTCATTTAGTTATGAGCTTCCTGGATGCCTTCTCGGGCTATCATCAAATAAAAATGCAACAAGGAAACTGTGAGAAGACTTCTTTCATCACCGCAAAAAGCTTGTACTACTACAAGGTGATGCCCTTTGATCTGAAGAACACAGGGCAACCTCCAAAAGGATAATGGATAAAAGGAGAGATATAGATGTATTTAGATGATCTCCTACTAAAGAGCAAATCACCCAACCAGCACATTGAAGATTTAAAGGAGACGTTTTCTACCCAGAACCCGCCTTCGAGGCAGGATCAGAAAAATTCCTAGAATTCCTCCTCACGCCAGAGAGGATAAAGGTAAATCCTGATAAGGTGAAGGCAATCCTAGAGATGCAGTCGCCCAAAACGGCCAAGGAGGTACAGCGACTCATTGAGCCAATAGTCAGGCTCAACCGTTTCATCTCCCTACTAGGCGAAAGGTGCTCGACCTTCTTCAATGTCCTCAAGAATGCAAAGTTCCCTTAGAATGAGGACAGCAAAGATGGCTTTCAATAGTTGAAACTTATCACCTTGCTGCCTCTACTTCAAAGTCCGCAATAAGGCACAGATTTGTTGTACCTAGAGGTAAGTGAGGACACCGTCAACTTTGTGCTTGTTAAAGAAGAGGGAGACAGGCATGTGAGCAAGATACTCAAATGTGCAGAGCAAATGTATCCCATCATAGAGAAGTTCGCCAAGGTTTAAAATTGCGCAATTGGGTATTGAGGCATTTTTCGTTCGTGAGGCGAGGCGTAAGCCTCAAGGCGTTTTGAGGCGTAAGCCTCAAAATCTAAAAATTGCGTAAAGTTAAAATAAAAGTTAAAAATAATTTTTTATATAATATCCAAATAATATGTTAAAGGATGACATTCACTTTTTTTTTAACTATGAAGTAACAAATTTACATACATATGAAATAAATATTTGTATAAGATGTAAAGTGTTAAGTGATAAATTATGTGAAATAGAATTGAAATCCAAATATTACAGGAATAAAACAACATAAAGTATATGAATTACATAAAAGTATCATATATCATTAAGTTCAGCTCTAATTTTTTTCTTTCTTAGTTGCCTACTCATCTACCTTTAGTTTCCTAAAGAAAGCTGAAATGATTGGTAACAACTCAGAAATCATCTGTACTATCATTACTAAGGGGATTTTTATTTGAGTCTCTGTCATAACAAATTGGTCACTTTCCTACCTCATTCTATAGGGTCCAATACCTCTTAATCTGCTTCTTCATTTATTTCAGTCATCTTTATCTTTTATAAATGTTTGTCATCAACATAAAGATAATACTCCAAAATTTTAAGAGGAAATGGTGATGACGAGCGGCTTTCTAGTGATCCCCTGTGGCGGCTACAACGGTGGTGGCTACGGTGAAGGCGGTGGGCTAGAGGTCGAGGCAATTGAGAGGAAGTTGTTGTGGTTTGGGGGTGCAAGAAGGCATGATTTTTTTGGTGCTTTTGTATAGGATTTAGGTAAGGTTTAAATAGAAAAAACATAAATAGAGCGAGGCGTACGCCTCATGCCAGCGAGGCGAGGCGCAACTCAAGGCGGGCCTCTTCCAAGATTAGGCGTAAGCCTCATAAAAAAAGCTTGAGGTGTAAGCCTCGAGGCATTTTTTACTGGATTTACGCTGAGGCAGGCCTCAAGGCGAGCCTCATATTGCGCAATTTTAAACAATGAAGTTCGCATGTGCCCTAGTAAGCTTGGTAAGCCAATTTTGACCCTACTTCCAAGCTCATCCAATTCAAGTAGTGACTGACCATCCTCTCAAGGCTATGCTAGCCAAGCCAGATTACTCAGGAAGGTTTGCTCAAGTGGTTGATGGAACTAAGTGAGTTCCAGATCACTTACATCCCAAGGACAGCCATCAGGCTCAGGCACTCTCCAATTTTCTTGCAAATTTTAATGATAAGGGTGCAAGGTCAGAGGTAATAACTCCACAGCAATATTGGACACGTTATGTGGATGGCACTTCGATACAGCAAGGGGTTGGTGCAAGCATAATTCTGAGGAGCACTACCAGAATCACCATTACCTAGACAGCAAGTATCAAATTCTAAGTTACAAATAACTAAGCTAAGTATAAGGCTCTACTTGCTAGTCTGTGACTCGCCTCTGGGGTGGGGGCCACTCAGTTGATGGTATTTTCTGATTCACAACTGATGATGAATCAAATAAATGATGGGCATGAGGTTAAGGACAAGCTGCTACGAAAATATTTATTCAAAGTGAAAGAAGGTATTGGAAATTGGAGTATCTTAAAATTTCGCAAATCCCCTAGGATCAAAATCAATTCACCAATCTCCTATCCAAGTAAGAAAACAGGGATGGACAACCAGCCGTACAAATTGCGAGGCTGACTATCGAGGATGAGGAAGTTATGCAGATCGAGGTCAATCGTCTTGCGAGTTGCGTAAACCACTTTATTGAGTACTTGAAGATGGGGACTATCAATGCAAAAGTTGGCGACCCACGGCGATTCAAGATCAAGGCTGCCAACTACATACTTTTGAGGGACGAACTATTTAGAAGGTCGTCAACCAAAGGAAGTCCATTCTAGCAAGTGTGATAGTCACTCCGGAGGAAGAACACTCATCCACAGGATTCCAAGGCAGGGTTACTTTTGGCCGACATTGAAGAAAGATGTGAAGGATTTCTCTAAGAAGTGTTCTCAATGCCAACGATTCGCCCCCATGCAACTTCAGTCTTCCCATAAGTTACAGCCTATCAGTAGTTATGGTCATTTGCAATTTGAGGGATGGGATTGCTGGGACCATTCCCACCTTCTACAGTGCAAAGAAAACTTATCTCGGTCATGGTCGACTACTTCACCAAATGAATTAAAGCCAAAACACTTGCGTGGACAACCTTCACTGCAATGAGAAAGTTCATATGAACTAACATTATCTATCAAAATGGTGTCCCCCTCACCATCATAACTGACAATAGGCCGTAGTTCGCCGACTAGAGCCTAAAAGATTTTTGTCACTCACAAGGGATTTGCCTCAAGTTCACATCAGTCCACCACCTGCAGACCAACAACCAAGTTGAAACTACCAACAAGCTAATCCCGAATCTCCTAAGGTGGAAGGTGCAAAGGGTAAATGGGTGGAGACACTTCCCTCAATCCTTTAGAAACTTATGAAAACCCCATTATCAATGACTAGGCATATGCCATTCTAGCTCTACCACGGCATCGAGGCCCTACTGCCTCTCAAGTTCAACTTGCACAACCAGCATATGGTAAATGCCATTAACTATGAAGGAAGAGAATTCACCGAGTGCAAGGCAACCAAGCAAGGACTACTAATGGCAACGAATCTACTATAAGAGTTAAGGGTGAAAGCCGACCTCAGGCAAGAAGAGGTGAAGAGAAGAATGACTAAGTACTACAATTCACATAAGGGAGAAGACCTTCCGACTTGATGATCTTGTTCTGAAGAAAGCACACGTGGTAACTCGCAGCTTAGTACTCGGCAAGCTGGCGAGTGCCTAAGAAGGACCATACATCATTAAGGAGCAAGTCGGACCAAGCGCCTAAAAGTATTCTCATCTCTATATCTTTGTTCTGTGTGAGAATCATATAACTACAAGCATAATCATCAAAAAATGCATGAGGCGCTCACCCCAATTTTCAATAATGCTTGGGGAACTCGCACTTCCCAGAGAAAGCAAGGAAAGGACTCGCTCATACATGACAGTCGTCCAAACCCTTGGGGAACTCATTTCTCTAAGCGTATGGGTGTGAAACCCTTTAAGTAAAAAAGAAGTTAAGCTCTTAAACATCGATGCGCATTTTGGTGTAATTGTTGAAATTTCATTAAAAAACTCCAAAGAGCGTGCTCGTGCAAGAGAAATTCTGGAATGGGTGACCTCCTAGGAAGTTAAAACAAAAGGATAAAACCGTAAGGCCGTTAGGCCAAAGTAGATAACACCTCGATAATTAAGAGTTTGGGCTATTACAATGGGAGCTTTAATGCAAAGCTTGAGCGAGTTCCTAGTGAAGCTAAGGACGAGAATTCATCAAAGCTTTTAGATACCCGATTATGCACTAATGAGGCATGATCTGGGAAGCAAGTTGAACTACTCCCTGAAGGAGAGTCAAGCCCCCCCCCCCCCCCCCCCCCCGGGCACCAAGATCTGTAGACGAGCCAAAGCCCCCAAGTGAAGGAAAGTCGCTGCTCAAGATAGGTCCACCCCTTATTGTCTAGCAAGTATCTACAACGCGTCATGATTCAAACACCTAAAATTTTTCTAGAGGAACTTGCTCAACTTAGGCAAACCCATTATCCTATTACCTATTGAGTCTCATCAGTGCTTTGAGATTCTTTATCCTACACAATAAATTCACTCGGCATATGGTAAAACATAAGATAAAGAGAGTGCTCAAACAAGATAGAAATACAATAATGATAATAGTTATAAAAAACACAATAAAAAAATTTCTTTCACTTAAAATAGGTACATATACAAATGCCTTTAATGGACAATACATAAAGAAGCTACAAAGGGAAAGCATGGTTTAACAGCTGATCCACTCACCCCACCTTTAACTTTTTCCTCTAGGTGCTTATGGTAAAGCAGTGACACCACAAGAGGGCTTTCGGTAGGAGCCTTCTCCTCCAGAAAGAGCTCGGTCTCCTGCGCTGCAACGATGCCACAATGTCCCCAAAGGAGTTTGTTCGTGCTCAATGTCATCTAACGAGAAGTGTCATGTTAGAAGAGACGCAAGTGAGCAGTCCCGCTGCTCTTCAGCACATTCGTCGAGCGACTCGACGACTCGCCCCCCCCCCATTAGGTATTCCTCCCTATGATAAAACAATTTTTATAAAATAATTGTTTCTTTTCCCTTTCCCACTAATCACAGGCCGAATCTTTGGCAGCATACTAGAACCTGTGACTACACCAACAGTCGCGAGCTCAATTCGCCCACAAGACATACTCTTTATGGAGACCTTACGAACACTTTCTAGGAAGTATGTGTTTCTCACCGGCCTCCTATTTATAAAAAGCTGCATAGGTATTGTCAAGTCATCACCAGTAAAGTGACCCGAATACAACCAACAACGCTATAGGGAAAAGCAGTGAAAAATTTCACAGACACGTAGTAAAAATCGATTATTAGGCACACTAATCTAATGTTCTAATAATTGGCAGCAACGTCTCATACTTACCCGGTCAGTTTCACTGCTTACCAGAAAGGTCAGTCGTCGAATTCCCACAACAAACCACCTAGTCACTATAGGCCGAATTCCCCCTTGCGACAAGATCCGCAATAAGTAATGCGTGAGTCCCCTATAAATGGTGAGTCTTAGTGATCGTGCACTAAAGGCGACAGTGAGTACTTAATAATTGTGAATAGTCCTATAGGACAACTCCATTTGCGACAAGATCTGCAATGACTAGTATGCAAGTCCTCCTACAATCAACAAGTCTAGGTGGTTACCTAAGCAAACACCACCATTCTGGCATAAGGTACAGCCCACCAAAGTCAACATCGCATGAAAGCAATGAGCCTACTATCATCAGAGTTAAAGCCAACTCACACAGACCGAAGTACTTTTACATAATTGTTATTAAATCCGCTTGGCCGAGTCAAGGACTATCTCATTAAAAATTATCATGGCAGTCTATATGCATGCCTATCATACTATCAAGTGAACAAATACCAAAGATCCAAATAAGGCCTAAGCACAGCACTATTCTCGCCAGGATCTACTACACTCGCCAAATGACTAGTCCGGCTTTTGTGAGCCGAAAGTTCGGCAAAAACACACATCCCTCGTTTTTAATATTTAATAAGTTATTACATATTACTTGCCAAGTTATTATTTATGTTTGACACTGACGAGTTAAGCTTATTATCTCAAGAATATATTCTTCATTATCGTATGGTCAAGGGCACTTATCATTTTTGTATTCTTCTTTATTTAAAACTCTTACGTTTTCTTTCCATGAGCGAGTGCCCTTACAATGCGAGTGCTCGTTACAAGCATGCATGAAAAGAAAAGGTGAATCCAAAACTTAGAAAATTTTCTTTACTCAAAAAATTCTTTAAAAGGTTTATTCGGCCAATCGGCCAAAAGAACAAAAAAAGAGACGGTGTCACATAGCAAGTCGGGTTTAGACGCCAACCCCATCCTCCTTGTCTGAGTCCTCCTCTACTTCCTCCTCACCACCAAACTCCCCGTGGAAAATAGAAGGCTCTTTGTAGTGAGGGTTGAGCTTGCCTTTGGTGACTAGCTTCCTTAGATAGTACTTCACGCCTGAACGAAATTTCTTGTTCAGGATTCGATCATACTCACTGCCTTCAAGGAAGGTCACCCACTCCTCAGCCTCCTTTGTCTCATCAATGAACTAGGCGACCTCCACCTCTACTCGATCCTTCACCTCCAATGTTGACTTGGCAAGGGCATTCTCTATAGACAACTTGACTTGGAACTCCTAGGTGAACTCAACTTCCAGCTCCTTCACTTTGTCTTCCACGACGAGCTTCACTTTTTGTTCATCCTCCAAGTTCCTTTAGAACTCCCCATAGACTCGCCTCAAGCTCTGTATATCTTCCCTAATTGGTTTCGGTGGCATTTAGATAGGAAGAAGATAATCTACCATAGCGGAGTAACAAAGCTTTACAGCGGGAAGTCTCCTTGAGGATCTCAAGCCTGTTGATATGGATGATGTCGCCCTGCTCGAACAGAGTTCGAGAGATGCGATGGTCCGCTTGGAGGTCAAACCAGAAGATGTACTCTTCTCACTTCCACTCATCGAGCAGTTTCTCAATGAGTCACTATTAGACAAGTAGTTGTTTGATGACTCGATGCTCATCCCGACTTGCACTTTTCCCTTCGCCAGCCTCTCTGCAATGATAGGCCCCTTCCTCTTCTCAACCCTCTCCTTCACTACATCCTCATCAATCCTTACGCCTCTAGTAGCAGGAGTTCAAGCCTTCTCTATGGGGATAATAGTTTCCGCTTGTTATTCCTCTTGTGCAAGGGGAGGTCACGCTTCCTTGGGCGCCTGTGGTCTCTTAACGATCGACTCCCTGCCCCGTTTCCAGCCTTGCCTTCTTCTTAGGAGGCTTCTCCTTCTTAGTGGACTCGGCGATTCCCTCAAGGGACCCCAACCTCTTCACCATTGCTAATGGAGACTCCCTTTAGAACTTCAGAGTCCTATGGGAGGTAACACCCGTCCATTTTCTCTGCAAAAACAAGCAAGTCAGCATAAGGCAAGTAAAAAACTAATAAAAACTCACCATAGATGTTGCAGAAGAAGTTGAAGTAATAGGCATGGCGAGGATGATCAAGGGCTCACCTTGATTGAGTAGAACACCGGCTACTCACTCGTAGAAAGATCGAGTACCTTTGCCTTCTTCCTCGCGAAGGCAACAGAGCAAGTCAGCATGGTCCACGAGACCACACTCTGTACCACCACGAACTTCGCCTTCCAATCTCAGACCTTATTCACGAGGCTCGTTGCTTTATCACGTCAACGAGAACTACACAAATCCATCCTTAGTCTCCTTGACAACGAAGAAATGGTGGAACAAATTCAAAGACCACTGTAACTTGCGCTCGCACAAGTATGATGCAAAGGAGATCATGGTCGCCATGGAGTTTGGCAACATCTGAACAAGGATGATCCTGTAATAGTTTAGTGCTTCTTCAAACACTATGTAGAGTGGGAAGCGGACACCCAGCAGGAAATGATCACAAGGCACGACCAGCGCATCATCAGCAAAATAATTAATGCGCTCACTCGCCTCCGCCGACCTCACAGAAAAGTTCTTGTGCCTAAAGCAATAAGCACGATACGTGAAGTCAGCAGCCTCATCAGGCAACCTCAACTCTGACAATCCATATAGGACAAAAAACACCCCAACGCACTTGTAGAGAGCAGCCATGAACTCCTCGCTCTCTCTCTCCCTCTAGGCACTCGCAAGGAAGGACTCATAACAAAGTAAAGCCTAAAGGCAAGTGGAAGATTTAGATCTACAATTGCATCCACGGGACCCTACCTCATCTATTTATAGGAAAAGCATCGTGAGCAAAATAGAGACGACGTCCAAATCACATTAAATACAAAGATCTTGTTTTTCTCTCTCCATCATCGCAAAAAGATTAGCGTATCATTCCTCCAACTCATCCCAAAGTCACTTGCACGCAGCAATCTGCTGCCCACTTGTCGAGTCAGTTGCATTGCCTGTTTAATTCGAATCATAAGCTCATTCGAAAATTTTCAAAGTCATTCACTCAATGCACAATCGGTCAATCATCACTTGTAATACTCAAAATTTTCAAAATAAAGGTAAGCATGGATTTTCTTCAAAATGGAAGTGTATTTAAATATGTAGTAAATGGTCAGTTATAATTGTAACCTTCTACTACTGTAGCTGTATTAATAATTAGCTAACAGTAACTTTATTTTCATTTGAACTAGTGGAATTTAATATATGATTATAACAGTAACTTTACTTTCATATAGCTGTATTCATAATTAATTAACAGCATACAATCATTTCATTTAAACCTGTGGGATTCCTCTAAACTGAACATGCATGGGCCTGCTTGGGATCTACAGTTGAGATGTGTTTAGTGGAGTGGGCTGAAATCTGCTTTGCTGAGAATTACCAAGTGCTGTAAGTTCCTGAAAGCTGGTTGCTGATTTCATATTGCAGAATTCAATTTTGGTTGGCTGAAATCGGTAAGAAAAAAGGGAAGGAATACTAAAATCAGTTAAAAAATCAATTAAGAGTTATAATGTTTGCTGATTTTAGAATTTGCTGGAATAATTGTTGCTAATTTCAACAAAGAGCAGGGTTGTGGTTGCTGGGAGAGGAAGTGGAAAGAGAGCTAAGGGAAGGAGTGGATTGAATGAGGAGAGATTTGGTGGAGGTGGTGTATAAAAGAAAAGGGAGACAGAATCTAGGAGAACAAAATCCTAGCAAAGTGAGATACCTAAACTATGGTATAGGAAATAGAAAAAATTTAGATAATTGTAAACTCACATAGTATATGATTTTAATGACATTAATTCCAGTTTCATTTTGTAGTTGAATAATGATTCATCAAACAATTATTGCAATAGTATATTATTATTATGATTGTTATGAAAATGTGAGATAGGTCATATATAGGGGATAGGCCCGCACAAGTAAAGGCAAAAAACCTGACGATATAAGCTTACACACTCTCAATTCTAAAAGTTGAAAATTTAGACCCAACTTTAAATGAGAGAGTAGCCTCAAATCTAAAAATTAGGAATACGGACCCGACCTTGATTTAGAGAGTTGTGAGTTTGCAAAAGCCTGTAGTCATCATATGATATGCATAAAAGTGTTGAACCATAAATAGAACAGAAAATGATGTTATGTACATCTTATGTCTATTATAGAAATTTTCATGTGTTTTCAATTAACTGCATACATGTTTATTATTTATTGTACATTGCTTCTGTATTTCATTGAGCTCTAGCTCATTAACAGTGGTTAGTGATATCAAAACGGGTCAATGGATCAGGTTCAGGCCTAACCATAATTGATCCAAGTCCAAACGGGTTGGCCCTAACCTGACCCGATTTTGCAATCAGGTCAGGAATTTCAACCCGAACCCAACCCGCGTAGGTTACCAGATTGACCCAACCCGACCTGTGAAATTGGACGCCCGAATGCGAGGGCAAAAGGCGTGAGGGCTGGGCGGTTGAGTCCGAACGCACTGCAGGAGAGGCCATTCGATCAGGTGCTGCAGTGCTATAGAGTGCAGGCGAGCACAGGGAGGCGGATGCAGGATGTCGGACGTGAGGGTGAGCGTGCAGGGTTGAGGCATTGAACCGCGAGTTGAGTCTAGGCGGGGACATGTTAGTCGTCACGCGAGCCTAAGCCACCGAGGCATGCGGGGGCAGGGCAACGGCTAGTTGCGGGAGCAAACTAAGTGGTACACATGACGCAATGAACGTGGGAGTTGGGATGGGTGCGGGAAGCGGTGCTCGCGGGTCAAACCCGGGTTGATTTTGGGTTTTCATGTCAACCTGAACATAACCCGATTTTATAAACGGGTTGGAATCTTGAACCTGAACTCGACCCGTATGGCAAACAGGTTGATCCGAACCCAGAATTTTTTGGGTTGAGTTTCAGGTCGGGTCAAATATTGACACCCCTAGCAGTAGTTATACTGTAGGAAATGGGAAGGAGCCTATGGGGTATTAGAAAAGACGGTTGATAGCCCTTTTTGTATATATACATTTTAGGCGTACATGGAAGTCAACGTAGAAGTTGTACACACTTTGGGTATATAAATGTTATTTAAAGTTTAGTAAAGCTCTGTATTTTACTTGAGGTGTTTACTAGATGTGTTTAAATATGCTTCCAGTTATGAAATATTGATTCTACTCTTAAGTTTTGAAAAAACTTGAAATTTTGGAAGAGTTTAGATTGACCATTTCCTACTCACTTGGTCCTGATAGAAGTATTTCAGAATAGGTATTAATAAGAGATAGGTCTGTTCAGATTCTCCCTCTATTACACTATAGATTGACTATAGAGGGTCAAATGGGATGTGACATCACTCGTCTCAGCGATCTCATTCCTAACACACATAATAAGCTTACTTGCCTTACGATATAGAGCTCATCATACAACAAGAGCAAAAAGATTAATAAATAAATAAAAGACATAATTAGAGAAAACAAATGAGCAAGCAATGATCATTAAATAAGCTTTATTACATGAATTACAGGTAAAAAAAAGTACATCACCAAGAGGGCAAGTCTACTAGCCCTCACGCATCATCTACACAAAGAATCACTCGACGCCTCCTATGTTAGCAAATTTACACTCTCTAAGTAATCCAGCATGAATATGCTGCCAAAGAAGAAGTTGGACATCTTCGTTTTCTACACAGCCACTCTCATCTCTCCCCTAGCAGCACCAACCAACGTCTTCATCACCTCATGATTGCGACTGATCCACCTAACCTTCTACTTCAATTCGAACACCTCCCTCCCCAACTCAGCGAGTCCCATAGACACTATCTGTCCTCGCTGGCCACTGGACCCACCAACGCTCTAGGGAGCTATCATTCACATAATGAAAATCCTCAAGAAGCACCACAAGCATCACCACGACAGTTTCGCCTACTCTCTCCTCTATGGTTGCCTCAACCGATGCTTCAACGATTGTGAATTCCAACTAGTCTACTCTGGCCTTCTTGCGGACACCCCCTTGTTCAACAACACCTCCCGCCCACCAACCTCGTCGAGCGCAATCGCCTTGACAGGTTCCACACTTTGAGGCTCCATTATGGTCGACACCCCCATCATCAACATTGAAAGCTCATCAGGATGCAACTCAAGAAATCTAAGGGGGACGATCAAAAGTTGATTTCGCAAGATAATCCCTCTATAAAGGTGTCATAGGTCACCCACTGATTCAAAGCCTTCATTTCCCGCTCACTTGGCAGACACTACAACAGCTCGCTCAAAAAAATGCAAACAATGGGCTCTCACACAGCAACTACCTTCTCTCTTAATAATGATATTTTTAAATAATCGAACTTGCTTTTCTTTGGCTTACTTGACCCTGGAAGTGGCGATACCACAACCACACTCTTGCCAATAGGGGGAACGTCTTTTGCACCCCCCTGCAGAACCTTCCCTAACAAGGATCACCTCCTCAATACTTGCAAGAGGGACTCATCGTCCTCCTCCATCTTTAATGAAGCACTCGATGGAGAGCTCACTTTCTCAACAGGAATTGACTCAACATCGTTACTCGCCACAAGTACCACCACAACCTCAACTACCACCTCGGTCTTAATATTTTTTACTAGAGGGGTTGTGATAAGTTCTACATACGCAATCTTCCTCCGAGTACTAACCACTCCAACGTCTTTGCTCAGCAAGAGCCCCATAATTTCAATCAACTCAGTCAGCAAGGTGACAACGGCATTGATCCCATGACCAACGAGATCTGGACAACCTGTATCTCCTTACTCAATGAGGCACCCGCAAAAGCAGTCACATTCTTCGCGATCTGCTCATCGAGTATTTCATGAAGGGCAACTTTCCTCGAAGCCTTCACATGAGAGCGAACTAACGGGATTCATCCTTCTCACTTAAGATCACTTGAACTCGCCTGATCTCATAATCGCCACAGCAATGTGTGATTCTCACAATGCACAAGCCGCCAATTTATAAGGCCAAAGTAGATGTTGTCGTCACGTCATCACCGCGGGGACAACGTAGTCTCCGAGGCTATAGTCTCTGAGGCTATACACATTTATTTATATGATTCAATCCCATTTAATTTCATTCACTTGTCATTTTCGTCACTTGCCCATCAAAGGGCCGAGTGGATCGAGGAACTAAATGTATATGTATAATGCCCTCACAAGAGTCATAACAGGCGATGGTCGGGTCATGATTAAAACACTTGCTCTCAAGACGAGATCCTTTAGACAGTCGCCCGAACCAACCAAGTTGTTCGCCCTAAACAAGGCAAGTCAAGGACGATCCATTAGGAGAATCACTTGTCATTTGTCGCTATCTCAGTCACCAACTCCCATTGTAGAAGCATCGCCCCTCACCTAAGCTCGGTTACAAGAAGGCTCTCACCTAAGACACACTACTCTCCCCACCAATGCTCACCACCACATCGAACCTTGACTTCCTCAACACACTCGCATGTTCTTCCACAGTGATCCATAACTCAATACAAGGCCATAACTCCTAACCAGTCTACCATTATAGAGTCCGTCCAACTTGTTGCCAACCCATAACACATCTGTCATCATCGAGCTCACCCTCTACGCTACTCGCCCATACCATCCCAGCATTGCTTCACTCACCCAAAGATGAATCCTCCGTCCTAGTTCTCCCACCAATCAGATGTCAACATGCATATATAATATGGTGTAGTGCTATACGTATAATAAGTCTAGCATTGTATTTTTATCATTTTTCTATGTAGCTCTTCATATTACCCCCAAAATCCTACAATTAAGGGGTGATTGGCACTATTCCAAACACAAGAAAATTTTTAGGAGAGGTCTCTTGGCTTAGTACGGAAATTCTACTTGCTTGAGATCTCTAGCCTTCCTCTACTCTCCTTATATACTCTCCATTTTTGCTTACAGGTTTTTATGGTCTTCAAGTAGACCTGCTAGTAAAGTCAAGTGTCGCTTACAAACGAATTTGGATTCAACAAGAAGGATCATCATATATTGTTTAGAAGAAAATATTTTAAACATTATAGCCTATTTTGGAATCATATAAATTAGCTTAAATTAAAAATTCAAAAGAAGCAATCAAACATTTGACTGAATTATTTAAATTGGAGCGGTATTACTTGTTTCTAATAAAGAGAGATTTTGCCTATGGATGAATTTTCAAGGATGGGAATTAGGAATATTTCTTTATGAGTTTCACTCTTTTAGCATAGCACTTCATATACTCTTTGTGCATACACACACTGATTCAATGAAAAGTAACTTTTAATCTCTAACAAAAATATGTCTAAAAGGAGTTGATGCTGTCAACTTTTGGATTGATTTACGAATAAACCACAGTTAATGTTTGTGAACCCTAACATACCATTTCCTATCTTTCTCTCCTATTCTCCTATATTCCCACCACCTTTCCAAAGCCTTAATCTAGTTCAACTCACTAAACCCGAGCCATACACCTTGCATAAAATCCTAAATCACCTTGTTCAGTTGTTGGTACCAATCCAATTAACCTAAAATCACCTTCATTAATTAGCTAACATCCCCAACCTCTGAAATGGAAGTCCCCATCCTTTTGCATCAAAGAAAACCTGACCAACCATTAAAAAAAAAATCAGCAATAAATCTGTCCAGATATCCTAAACAATATTCTTAGCTTTCCACCAACCCTAAATCTCCCACTACCACTAACTCCCCATCAGAATCTCCTATATCTCTATGTAGATGGAAAAATAGATCAGCAAACTTCAGCCACATTATAGCATGTGATGATGTTTAATTTTAAAGCCATAATTAGATGTTTAAATGCAAATAGCACGAGTTTTGGAAATATATGAATTGTCAATGCTCAATGTTCCAAGTTGTTCAACTACTTCAGAGCTTGGTGGTCAGAGCTTGGTGTTCAGAGCTTTGTGGCCAGTGTTTGGCCTCCCAGAAAGACCAGCAACAAACCTTATTTTACCTAGCAGTATTAGTTTCAACTTACTACTACACAACAAATGGTACAAAGCTGTATATAAGAGTACAAAAACACATGTCACGAAATAGTGTTACCGGCCTAAGCTTTGTGAAAATTAGATTTGATCAAATGCCAACCTGTTCAATAGCTTCTTCAGTGAAAGGGTGCCAGTACCGCATTCCAACATACACCTTTGCTGGAACATTTTTGTCACACAAAGCCTTCCTCAATTCTTCTGCCTAAACTACAAGCATAAACATCATTACCTCACCATTCATAACTTCAAAAAAAGAATCAATACTGCGTTATGAATTGAGAACTAAAACATAAAAAAAATTAACCATTAATTGCAATGAATACTGTTCTAGTCAGAAGTAGCAATCATGCCACAGTTGCATAAACATAATGCCAGCTCGCCAAATTGTTCAGAGCATCATTATCAATATCACAGGCATGAACACCGAGCAATAAACAAAATAATTTTTTTTCTCTCCACAAAATTTGGTTACTAAAAAACCATAGAAGGTACGTTTTTCAAAACATATACTGAAGAATGCAAACATTTTGTGCAGCCTTGAACTATATTGGGACTGAAATCATCCTCATCGCTCCTTCATAGCTAATTCTCTGGACTTACATTTAGAGGTTCTGCTTGCGGAATGCAGAATAAAGAAACGCATGCCAGTAAATGAGGCCATGTTAAGCTGCATTCACTTGTGAAGGAAATGAACTATGGAATCTAAAAAAAACATTCTTCGAGTCAAAAATTTTTAAAAAAAATGTACACACTTTATGCATCAATTTTTCACCAAACCCGACAGCCTCTTAAAAGGATACTCATGCATCTGTGCAAGCTCAATTTTCCACGTTATTGCACCAGAAAGTTAATGATATTGCCTCCAACTTGCTTGATAAAAAGTGAAGCTAGTATTTGATTTGTTGTAAATCATTTTGGTTTCGTGATAGGAAGCCTCTACTCTGTTTGCTTACACTGGCAGGAGTCTGGTTTATCAGAACACATTTAGTGTAAAGCTTTAATGAGAATATCTGAAGTTTAAATTTGTAGAACATAATTTAATTGGAGTAATCCATTTTCCTTTTTTTTTTTTTTTTTTGAGAACAAATGTCTATCTTAATGTGTTTAGTCTGGTCAAGGCGGACAGCATTTTTTAAAGTACTTATTACAGCCCTATTGTAAAAAAACATTTTTACACATTTTTTCACATGATAATTCAGTTCTTCTAACATCTTTTTTAATCACATTCCTTTGCAAATACCAAGTGTCACTGCCCTATACTTAGCATCAACACTGCTTCTTGAGACATATTTTTCTTCTTCAAATAACCAGATTTACCCATACATAGTTACAATAGCTAGAGGTGGATCTTCAAACTAATATGTCTCCAACCCAATCAATAACTGTAAAAATTTCTTTGTTGGATTACTTTTTTATAAAAGGAATTTTTCTTATATCATTTTAAGGCATCTTAGAATGCGATTAATAGCTTCTATGTGGTCTTGAGTAGGATTGTCCATATTGTGGCATAAAACACTAACAAGGAACCAATATCATAATAGGTGGGAAAGAGGCATATGAGTTTGTCCATAAGGCATTGATACCTATCTTTATCAAAAGGAGTGTTGTTAGTAGTGATCCCAATTTTCTTTATTGAATCCATTGAAATTTCTGAGGGGTACATCCTAGCATTCATGTTTCTTAAAAGTAAATCAAGAATATACTTACTTTGAGAAATAACAAAACTTCATTTTGATCATGTCACTTTCATAACAAGAAAATAATTTAGATTCCCAAGTTTTTTACCATAATTCATCTGCAAAAGACCCTTTCAATCTGATTAGCTCTTCCCTGAGGTCGTCAATCAATAACATCATCTACATACATGGTCAAAATGGTCCTTTTCCTATAGGTGAATACATGATAGAAAGAGTGTGATCAGCTCGACGCCGAGCGTAATCACACTTTTTAATATATTTGAAGAATCTGCCAAACCAAATACAAAGAGATTATTTAAGGCCATATAGAGTGTAGAAAAATATAAATATGAAAAACTGTTTTCACTTTTATTGCTCTCTATTCACATATTGAAGGTATGTATAGACTCCTCCAAAGATATTATATATTAAAAAGGTAAACCGATTTATACAAAATAAATAAATAATTCAAAAAAGGAGGGTCGGCGGCTAGGCGAAAGAAGAGGAGAATATGGCTTACAATGAAGATGTACACCAAAATCAACAATAAATTGACATGTGTACCCGATTGAATTTTTTACTTCATAAGATTATTGAAAGGATATATCTTATCATGCTCAAGGATAATCTTCTTAGCCCTACATAGCAGAGTTTCTTTTTTGGTAAAGGTATTTTAAAAATATATATACATACGTACATGTGTGTGCGTGTGTGTGTTTGTATATATATATATATATATATATATATATATATATATATATATATATGCCAAAAAAAATGAAGACATCGAGAAAGATGAAAAATATTACTTTCTGAAATTTATAAACAGGAGTTTAAAAAAAATTATTTTGGAAGAGGACAATGAAAAAAATATGAAACATGTGACAGATTCATCTGAAAATAGTGGAGTCAGCTCTATAAAAGACAGGTCCATATGAGATACTTATTGAAATTTGACAAGTTATGGGGAATTCTGCAATATTTTGGATAACAAATCATTTTAATGAAATTTTAAAGACTGCATGCAAATGATTGCAGAAGCATCAATTTGATAGCAATATTTAAGAACAAAGGATATGTTCAAGATTATGATAAATATAAAGAAATTAAGCTTATGAAGATAAAATGAAATTACGGGCAATGACTTGAAAAAATTAAATAAGTTCAGGATAATAAAGTAGGTTGCAAGCCATGATGATCTAATATGTGAGTTCTGGAGCAAACAAAGAATCTTTAAATAATTTTTCAATAATCTTGAGAAGGCAAATGATAGAATATCGAGATTTTTTTAAGCGCATTATAGAAAAAAGGGTTAAAGGGGTATTGAAGTTATCAAATATATGCGTGATAAATATTTGACTACTATTACTATTTGTGGAGTAATTAAAGAGTTTCTAATTATATATCAGTTATATAGATGCTTACAAAAGATATTCAAAGTAACTTAATGCCGCATTCAACAAGAGAAAGATATTCATCAAATAACATTTCCATTCAACAAGAGAAGCGTTAAAATGAAAAAAATAATAATAATTGAAAAAAAATATTTAAAAGATAAAGGGCTTAGAATTACTAGAGCAAAGACTTAGAGTTCAAAACTACAATTAGTCGGCTATATTATATAGATTTAAATGTTTGGTAAAAATAATGTCATTCATGGTTAAGTTGACATTAGCTAAACTCAAAATGTAAAGACAAATTAATGGCAAAATAAAAAAATTAAAAAATAAAAAAAGATGACTTAAGGATAATTAAATTAAAAGAATGGTTGGAGTGAAATCTATTAAATATAAGTAAGATGAAAATAGTGATTTAAAACTATACAACAAGGGGAATAAATATGCCAAATAGATGGATAGTGGAAATTAGTGTGGAATCATGCATTACGAAGTCATTAAAGTAAAGAAAAGGTAAAATAGGCAAAATGGGCAATAGGTTGCTCAAAATGATTGGTGAATAAGAGGTTTCACACATCAGATAACGCTTAGTAGAAAATAGTAGAAAATGAGAAATTATAAAGTCAACACCAAATAATTGGGATAAGGCTAATGTTACTAATGATTATAATAATGATGACAAAAAAGAGTAGAAGAAGTTGAGCAAAGAAAATTAATTTAGAAGAATAAGAAACTAAATGATGGACCAAAGGGATCATGATAACACTTAACAAGAATGCATGAATAATAAGCCATGAGGATTCATAAAGATGGTTCAAATAGTTTGGATGAGGCTAACGATGAGGATGATCATTATAATGATGTGTGTTTATGTATATCAAATCCAATTCAGTCCCACCATGGCCTACACTTAAAAATGTGGTCACCAACTTGGCTTAAGGCATGGCATCATTTCTTTGGAATTCTCAATTAATCATCATCCAAAGAAAAAAAAATAAAGAAGGCCTTACATTTTTGCAAGTATCAATGATCTATACACAATTCACAAGTAAATCAACATTCAAAAAATTAACTTAAGTGTGAAATACATTAATGTGCATAACAAATAAAAGCTATAGCAAATTTTCAATATACACACCTGTGCATCTGTTATCTGCCGAAGCGGAGAGCCACCTCCTATAGAAGCATATCCTTCTTTACTCTTTGGTGCTCTAACAATAGAAACAAATTGCGCCAATGGCTTCTGAAGAAACCGGAAAAGCCTAGGAAGACGAATGATGTCCTACAAATTTTTTGTAATTATGATGCACTGGATAGGAGGGATGAAATCTCGAAATATTAAATAAGGTTGTAAATGCTTTTATTTAATCTTAAACATGGCATAATAACCATTCAAACAAAACTTAGCACAAAGTTACTTGAAGTGTTGCATCACGATCAACTGAAACATAAGAATCAAAGCAAATTATTCGAGCGAATAAAAAATTGTGAAATTCTATGCAAGTAAAAGAATTAGATCTCAAAGTAGCAACTTAGTTAATAGTTAGTTATAATAGATCAATAAAACATGATTGCTCAATAACTTAATCATACAAAATAGGAGGGATGAATTCCTCTTCTCTCCTAGACCCATGCTGCCCATATAAAACCCTACCAGCTCCAAAGCTCAGCAATAAACAGCAAGAACAAGGATAATGATAGCAGAACCAAGCAAACGGCCAGCCATAACAGTAGACCATTGTATGTATCCAAGAAAAAATAATTTCTGAATATGTTTTAATTATGTTTCATATTTTAAATATGAATAACTCCCTCCCTCCCTCAAGCAAAATCATTAATACCGCAGCGCTCAAGTTTTGAACCCAAGACCTATGCCTTCAATATATTTATACATACAATAATTTTAACTCAAAGATTTCACTATTCAGTTTGATCTATAATATGAAAATTATTTATGGATAAAGTTTCAACAATTTTCTTAATAATTCAATAAATCAACATTAATAAAAAAAATAAGAACAATCAAACAGCACATTGAAGCCCAATTAAATTTTAATTTTACCCATGCATTTCAGTAATAAAAACTTCGAATACAATAAAAATATCATCAACAACCATGTATTTAATTCCAAATCATGTGATAATCTCTAGACATTTAAACCACAATCATCTTATAATTCAATTAAAGATATCATTTAGAAAATTTTAACTAGCTTTAATGATGCTAAAGATGATTGTAAATTTCAACTTCACAATTGAATGTCATAGTATCTGTAAATTCAAATAGGAGTAAAATGATGATTCCTTCTTCAAGGAGAGAAGTCCATCCTTAAAAAGGGATGTCCAAGGAGGGTTTATTACCGGATCTGCGAAAAGATTGAACAAGAAAGGCTGCACGTCCTCAAGGGTCTCAGGACCTCCAAGATTGAGTAACAATACGCCAAGTTTTTCATTTCCAACAAGGACATTACTCGCTGTTTCCTTTGTTTCAGATGTCATAAATGCCTCAGAAATTGATGAATGCCTTTTAATCATCTGCTTATGTGTTTGATAAGAATGGTAAATCAATCTTGGATAAAAATTTGCAAATAAAGACTTTAATTGAGATGATTTCCTCAAGGATTCCATATGAACAGCAGAGCAATTGTCAAGCATTCGAACTGCAAATACTGGCCGTGGAGAAAACCTAAAATCACATAAAAACAGACAAGTTTAATTTAATGCGTGAAAAGTTTAATTTATTTAAAAAAAAGAGCTGCACCAAGTTTGCAAAATTCAAGATCTTGAACATTGTGAGAAAAATCGACATTTGGCTCTACAGAAAAATTGGAAAATGATGAAACATAGTCATCAAAGGTCTAAAGTTAATTGGCTCCTTGAGGTGGACAGTAACACTTCTTACTTCCACAGAACAATCACCTCGAGCAAAAATCTAATTTCATTCATCATAGTAGAGCGGTGATATGCTTTTTGCTGATGATATTCTTCTTGTTGACAAGACTAAAGAGGGAGTTGAAGGTAAACTTGAAGTCTGGAGATCAACCTTAGAGTCTAAAGGTTTTCGCTTGAGTAGATCTAAAACTGAATATATGGAGTTTAATTTTAGCAGTAATAGACCTAGTGAGGGGATTGTGACTTTGGGCGATCAAGTCATTAATAAGAGTACACGTTTTAGATATCTTGGTTCTATTGTTCAGAGTGATGGTGAAATAGATGGGGATGTTATCAGTAGAATTCAAGTTGGATGGTTGAAGTGGAGGAATGCATCGGGCTTGTTGTGTGATAGAAAAGTCCCCCTTAAACTTAAGGGAAAATTCTATAAGATGGTGGTGAGACCTGCAATGCTTTATGGTGCAGAATGTTGGCCATTAAAAGAGAAGCATAATACTAAGTTAGGTGTTGCGGAGATGAGGATGCTTAGGTGGATGAGTGGATTTACTCTTAGAGACAGGATACGAAATGAGCATATACGTGAAAAGGTTGGAGTAGCTCCAGTGGAGGATAAGATTAGAGAGAGTCGCCTTAGATGGTTTGGTCACATAAAACGGCGGCCTTCCGATGACCCAGTTAGGAAAGTAGAGGTATTAGATTTGACTTATGTTAATAAAGGTAGAGGTAGACCTAAAAAGACTTGGTTAGAAAATATTAGAAATGATCTTTCTCTATTAGATTTAAACGAGAATTTGACTTTGAACCGGACACAATGGAGAAAAAGGATTCATGTTGCCGACCCCACGTAGTGGGACAAAGGCTTGTTATTGTTGTTGTTGTTGTATAGTAGAGCGGTGATATAGGGCCTATCGGATCTTGATGGTGAAAGCAACAACTTAATTGTTGTCCCCTTGGGATGGGGTAAGAATTATATGGGAAATGAGAAATAGGGTTCTTCAGGGTCTGAACGAATTTAACGCTAAAATTTCAAGGCTTAGCAAAGGTAAGTTTTACTTGGAGGAAATGGGTGAGGAATTATAAATCAAAAGTTTAGGATGTTAGGAAACTAATAATGGTGTTTTCTATGAGCTTTGGATTAGTGGTTAATGAGTTATGAATTTTTTAACCTTATTACTCATAATAGGAAATTGCTTGTTTGTGTTGGGCTTTTGATTAGGATATATTAAGGTCAATAGAGAATTAAGGCCTTGGAAAGTTCTAAGAATTGTGGGGGAATGTGTGGGAGAGTTTTAAATGGGTTGGAGGTGTCTTTGGGTTGAGGGAGGCTATGATTTAGGGTTGGCCAAGCTTTACGTGGAGGAGAGGGGAATATTTTTGGGAGCAAAGAGAAGCAAGAGTGGGAAAAGACAACTAAAGACACGCCAAAGCTGCATGGGATAAGCCATCAAGCTTAAACAAAGAGTAGAGCAACCACCAAGTATATCTACATAAAATTTGCATGAGCATTATATATATATACAATAAATTCAGAAGTACATAGGCTCATAAGCGTTTTACAAGCCTAATCAAGTTTGGAAAGCCGCAGGAGCAAGTAAACTACTATAAGGATTGATGACTTATCCTAGTACAAAGAGAAAGAAAATAAGCAAACTATAATAAGGTAGATGAAGTGGCCTTGAAATCTACAATCTTTGAAAATATTTGCCTTCTTAATTGGTGTGGACAACCTACCCATCATAAGACCTCAAATTAAGCTTTTTAATTATTCTCGAATGATTTAGGAGCAATGAGGTGGTTGTCCATGGGCTTGCTAAGAAAGATATGCATAATAAACAACCCAAATTTTGATGCAATGCCTTGGTTTAGGACCTTGTCCTTATCCTTTGTGTCAGTGTTGCATCAAGTGGACAATCAAGTTATCACAAATCAGCAATACATTTTTTCAAGTGGAATTTTCTTTTTAGAAAGGACTCTTCAGTGGTAGATATTCAATTGTCAACACTAATGTTGGTATTCATAAGTTGTATACTTTTGAAAACCTATAACTTCTTGCTAGCTTAGATTCCCCATTTTCTTTGGATGAATCAAGAGTATTTTGTTCTCCCTAAGTGCTGCTAAATCTGCAAAGTCATGATAGTTTCTGTATTATATTTTTCAAGAAATGTGGGATATCATCCATTTAGATTTGACTGCTATGTTTATGGACATCAATCTAGGTAAAGCTTCACTTTTCGGCTTAAATTCTTTTATTAGTTGTCTTATCCCCAAGATAGATAGTTGATAGTGATGAGTGAACTCAAAGACTCCAAAACCATTAAGCTTACTTAGTGGCGCTTTTACAAACTTTAGTAAAGTCCTTCCCAATAGAATCTAGGGGATTTTACCTACTTGGGTTGATGTTTCCCTAAGTGTTTTCATTGTTGGTAGATGTGTTATTGATAGTATTGCTGCAACTCATGAAATAATTTACTCTACCCTCAAACATAAGAAGCCTTCATCAAAGTACATTTTGAAAAGAACTTTGATACTCCAAATACGTACACTTTTAACTGTTTTCCATGTCAAACATGTCAAACACGAACTTGACTTACGTGCCTCAACATGTATTAGACACATTCAATACTATGTCAAGGTAATTTAATAGTAAAATTCAATTTTGATGCAGGCCAAAAATGCCCCAGCATGCTTAAGACATGCATAAACATGACGAGCATGGTGAACTATGGATTTTAAATAAGAAATTTTATCTTGTTCCCTAGCATGTCTGCCTTTTCTCATTTACCAAAAACTAAAAGATGAAAGACAAGCGAGTCAAGTGACTTTCACCACAACACCGTCTCACAAGTGACTCTCAACTTAAACAAAGGACCTAAACCGACAACAGCTTCCTAGTTGAAATCCTTTGCAAAGGATTTCGATAGGCAACACCTTCAACTTCGACACATGAGTGAGATGCTTGATGCTAATGCTCATCTTCAACTTCACAACGTGCTTCAGCTTGACTTTGATTTCAACATATTTTTTAAAATTAGTTCTTCTAATTTTTATTTTTTTTACTATAAGATTTTTTAAAGCCACCACTAACTAAAATTTAAGATTTAATTATAGCTTTTATTCTCATGATAAGTCCCTTTGTGTTTTTCAATTATCTTTTCGTCAAGGAAATTCTTTGATGGGGACATCCGATCATGGAAAGTATATAGGAGACGTGGCCGGCGATCTACGGTCACGATCACACCAATCTATTTTTGATTCATCATATGTATTTGTTTTTATTTATTTATGCATTTTCCGCTTTTACCCTTATTTAAGGGTCTAGTCATATGTAAGCCCTAGGGGCGAAAATTATCTTTTATTTTTTCCTCTTTGTATTGGCTATTTATAAGCCCTTTGTTGTTATTTTGAAGTTAATGAATGATGATATAAAAAAATTTCTGCAACCTTGTGTTTTGTGAGTGCTTGAGAGTTTTGGAGGAGAATCCCTAGGAGAGGGAAACGGATCACCCACCAACCTTGGAAGCGTCCGAATTCGTGGCTATTTCTCCCCTACCTTTTCTTCTCTCTCTCCCCCCTCCCTTCTTAGCTGTCGGCCTAGGGCTTCCAAACCCCCAAACCGCCGGCCAAACAACCCCACTCCCCAAATAGCCAATCCTCCAAATCCTTTATCTTCCAAGTCTATTTCTCAATTGTGGTTATATTACAAATCACGAAGATCATGTTAATTATCCTCCACTAAAGCTTAGTGATCTAGAGAGTTGAGCGAGGAATTCTTGTATAGTGACTAATCTCATTGTTAGTTTAGGGATTCTCGTTGAAAATCATCCATGTATGCAACGTTAGAGTAATTGATTATTTTGCGGTCTTAACTTTTATGCATGTGATTTAGCCTAAACTTGTTTTACCACTCTTTGTATTTTATCTCGTCGTTAAACAAATCACTCTAAGAATATAATTGATTTGCTCCTGAAATATTAAGCGTGCAGATTCCTAATCAAATCATCGTTGCATTTATGTCCTGCATCATTCTTCTTCACTACTAAGCTATTAACATTAAGCTTTTTTATTGTATAATAGGATAATGATTTTTGAAATGAGCATTAATATATTTGGTAAAAATTCCATAGAAGATGATACTAAACTTTCAGGGTATATGTTACAAAATTAGACAAAGTGGGAGTAATTGGAGCAAGAAACAAAGTTGAATTTTCACGTCATTTATCAATAAAAAATTAAGGGGACATATGCTAAGATGAATGCTCGCTAGCTCAAATGGACAGGCATTCAATTTTGCCATAAAATGACATCCACATAACTTTACGAAGCGTGAAAGCTACACATTAATTTTGAGCAAAAAAAGAACAATTCATTTAAGAAAGTTACCCTTCCTTCTTTTGGGTACGATAGCTCCAACCAATATTATATCTCTTAGTTCAATAGACATTTATTTAGAGTTAAAGATTATGATACAATAAAATAGGAAAGTATCAAGCACTAATGTTATTGAAAGAACATTTAATTTGCAATCTATAGGTCATTCGCACAAGCAACACATATTTTATTCACCAGCCCTTTTATTTCATTTAACAAGGAATACATATTCCTTTAGTGATTTCAAAGATGTAACCAATAGCACTATTACCAGATATATTCCTCCTAGTTATAATTTTTTGAGGATAACATTGCTTCCAAAGGACAGAGCAAATATTAAAAGAATGCTTGAACCAATAGAAGAGAGAAGGGGAATGAGAAGGGAGTTACTATTATTGATGATGGGTAGACTAATGCACAAAGAAAACCTGTCATTAATTTCATATAACAAAATCCGGGCCTGTGTTTATAGAGGCCATCAACGATGAAGAAAGATATAAGTTTCACGTCAAATCAAAAAATGATTATAGGGTAGGTTCAGATGAGGTGGTTTAAGTAATCACTGCACCAAAGTGCAAAGCTGCAGGAATACTAATTAAAAATCAATACCATCACATTTTTTGGACTCTTTGTGTTGTTCACACATTAAATCTTGCATTAAAGAATATTTGTGCTCCAAGAATATAGAGGATAATGAGATAACTTACCAAAAATGCAATTGAACAGATGTATTATAGGAGATGCCAACTTTGTAAAAACGTTCAACATTAATCATTCAATGAGATTGTCAATTTTCAATGAATTTGTGAAGTAAAAAATATTTGTTTTAATTAAAACTCATTTTGCTTCAATAATCATTATGCTTAGATGATTCAAACAACAAAATAAGAATTACAAACCATGGTAATTAGTGGAAGGTCAAGCATGCATAAAGAAGATGATATAAATAAGGCCAAATCTGTAAAGGAGAAAATATTGGATGATTTTTCATGGGACAAATTATAGTTTATTATTACATTTATAGAGTCAATAAATGACATATTAAGAGTGGTTAATAAATACAAGCATTGTCTCCATCTTGTGCATGACATGTAGGATTTTATGATTGACAGGGTGAAAGGATCATATATCGACATAAAAGAAAGAGGAACAATGACATGTTAAGAGTGGCTAAACAATACAAGCCTTGTATCCGCCTTGTGCATGACATGTAGGATGTTAAGGTGCAAGGATCATATACAAAAACATAACAAATATGGAACAAAAATAACACCCCCCTTCATTGATTATCCCACAATCTTAATCCAAAATAACATTTAATTTTTTCAGCAATCTTAACTTACCCCATTTGTAAGTTATTAATCTCACTTATTAGATGAAATATTTTATTAGATGCCACAGCCAACCAAATCATGTTGCCGCACATAAGATATGGAGATATCAAATGAGAGGAGCAATACTTGAAGAGGATTTTTCCAAATATTGAAGATAGATCTATATTTAATTTGGAGTTTGCCAGCCTCTTTGGATTTAATGGAGCTTTTGCTAATCATAATTGCATAGCTTCTATAGGAGCTATGGATAGAAAAGCTTGGTGGATGATTTATAGTGCTAGTTCCCCACAACTGTAAAGTTTGTCTTTAAATCGTTAACTCAACCATGCTACTCTTTTTGTTAGGATGCATAGTCCTTTATCAATTTACTTAAAAGGAATAAAATCACTCCTCAATGAGATGAAGTATACTAATCTCTATCTTTTATTTAGGATGAGCCCAAAATATATTCAAGGAGAGAATTAAGTTATGAGGCATTGATGGGGGTACATTAACTATAATAGATGATATTGAAATACTTTAAGTTGTCAATCTCTCTTGAAGATTCATCTTTAGAAACTATATTTTTTCAAGATGAAGGTAAAGATGTCATTAAAGAGAGTATGAGTGATAATGATAAACATAGCATGTTTTGTGTTAACTCAAATTAATGATGCTCATATAATCATATTTTGTTTGATTATCTTAAAAAGGGAATTGATTTTTACGTAGAGGTTATTTGATATTATGAAAGTGATATTGATACAAGCAAAACACGTCACAGCTGAGAAGGATAAATGAATGCTCATGTGAAAAAGCATTTAATTTATTACTAATAAAATTTTTATATAATTATAAAGTTTCCTTTATGAAGTATCTGCATATGATAGCATGCATCTAGTAATGTATTTAGCAAAAAATACTAGATACTCAACAATTTATATTAATAATTTATAAAATACAACTTCTCATGGTGTCATGTCCTGCTATTTATTTTGTCGTTTCATTATATCAATGCTATGTCCATATTCGTGCTTTGTAAATTTGATTACAATTGGAATTTTTCTCTTTTACACTTTCAAGGAATGATTTTTTTCCTCCAGCATTTATTTGTTGGATTTTGGAATCCATCACTCATTTAACTCTCAAGCTATTATGATGTTCTTGCTCAAAAGAAAGATGGTGCTTGTGGCACAAATGAATCCCACTTTGCAGTCAGAGGATTTCATTCTCCTTGAGACAGATTGTAATTAACTAGTTTTCCCCTAAAGGTGATATCAGGGTTTATTTAGATCCGGGTCCTTACTTCATATGAGTACAAGCCCTCATAATTAATTACCCCTCCTAGCGCATAGAAGAGAACTCTCGATTAAGGATGAATTAATGTTAGGCATGCAACAGTTTTAATTTCGGTTGTGGGGGATGGAAGCAAACCCGATTAATATCCCATGGTTCCTTCATCCCAGGAATACCGAAGGTTTCAGTTTACCAACACTAACAATCATTAATTGTAGCATCTAGGGTGTTGACGTATATTTTCACATCGACGCAGCCTCGATTGAGCCGATTCGAGTCTGAGTGGGCTCGATCTACTAAATCGATCGTCGTCGAGCGTCAATTAATTCAAATTGGACCCAAATTTAAATAAATTAAATTCAATTTAATTAAATTAAAATCAAATTGATCGAATTGACCCAAGATCAATTCAAATCGAACCCAATCGAGCCTCGTCGAGCCTTGTCGAACCAAATTCAACGCAATTCGGCGTCGATTCAAGTTTAATTTCACAAAATTAACTTGATCGGACCCACTCGGACCCGAATCGACCAAAATCGGTTCGGGTCGAGTCCGATTCGGACTCAATTTCAGCCCTAATTGATCAATTGGGGCTAAATTAAATTTCCCAAATCAAATTTCTTGATCAAGGGTTGAGATTTCACTTGAAATCCCACTCAATTTCTGCCATTTTCCTTCGTTTCGCGCGAGAAGGCTCCGTATTGGAGCGTTTGGGCGGTGGCCTGCTCCGTGCGTGGCTCTCAAAGAAAACGAGAGGGAGAGGCGGGGAGCCAGAAGGCTCCCCTGTTGTTTTTCGTTCGGCCCCGTCCCGAGAGAAAGCAGAGAGCGAGAGAGATAGCGAGAGAAAGGAGGGAGTTCCCGTGCCTGTCCGTCCCGAGCAAAAGAAAGAACGGGAGAGAGAGTGAGGAGCCGAAGCTCCTCTTGCTTGCGGTCCGTCCCGAACCAGGCGGAAGTAGGAGCCTGTTGGCTCTTGCGGTTCGTGCGTCCAGGCGAAGGAAAAGAGGCCGTCCAGCGGCCTCTTGCGTGCGACTCGGCCGGGAGGAAGGGCCGGCCGACTGCTATCTTCCCTTTCTTTGGACTAAAAGGAAAGTTTCTATAGCTGCCATTGCTTTCTCCCTTCAATTGGAGTGCAGAAATTCCCTCTCACTACTGTTGGTGAGCTTCTCTTCCAAAGTCTAAGGCAAGGGTGTGCTGGGATCAGTCTTTGCTGCAACCAAGTAAAGATAGGAAGCCTCTTCTTCCTTCCTTTCTCAATTCCGGCAAGCTCGTGGTGGTTGGAGGCTGTTGGAAGCTTCCAAACAGCAAGGGAAGTCTTCCAAACTGCCCAAACGGTAGTTTGGAGGCTTGAGAAAGCCTTGGACAGCAACTTTCCTCCTCCGGAAAGTTTTGGACAGCAGCGGCGACGTCCGGAAAGCCTTGGACAGCAGCTTTCCTCCTCCGGAAAGCCTTGGACGGCAGCTTTCTCCTTCCAAAACGCATTGGACAGCAGTCTGGAGTCATCAAAGGAGCTTGGACAGCGATCCGGAGCTTGGGAGCATTCGGAGCTTGGATTGGAGCACTTGGATAGCATACTTCCTCGCCTTTAGCTAGGCGAGTGCATTGTGTCTTGCGCCGTGACAACCCGGCGAGGTAAAACTCTAAAACTTAGGGAAACCTAGGATCCCCCAAGGCCCATGATTGTATGGTTGACGATCCAAAGCCATAGGTCCATAGAAAACCTTAATTTGTGCTCTCCCAAAACCCCCTTGTTGGCTGTCCACTCCGTAAAACAGTGAAAATTTGGTTATTTTCACTTGTTGGCTTTCATGTGAGGGCCCGGAGAGGATTTTGACGCGTGTAGAGGTGTTGGATTGGTATCCAACACCTCTCAAATGCATGATTTCGCATTCATATTGCATCTCAACCATCGCCTACAACTAAACCATAGGATAGGTGATTACATTTGATCCAAAATCAAATGTCGAGGTGTAGATCTTTCTAAGTATTGTGTAGCATGCATTACTTCCTTAGCAAATCACAAGTTATGCCAAAAATAACTTAAAGATATAGGAGGTTTTCATTGCTATGACATTTGTCATTTTCTCCAAATTTGTTAAATGTCTAAGTATGTGTTTCAATTAATTTGTAAAGCTCACAATTTGTGGGGTCTTTCATGAACATTGATGTTTGTGTCTCAAATCCCATGGTGAGTAGATTGATTGAACATCCTTGACATCTCTCCAAATTTAGAGAATTTAACAAACTCGCAAAAGTACCCAATCTAAATGTTTGCATGCTTAGTCAAATTAGTTTGCATGAATATAATTACATTATTCGTATCTCAAACGAATGCATATTGTGGGTCTTTTGCTAGCTCATTATTTACTTAAGTTTGCGAACCTATAAGCATGCTCATTTAATTTTCAAATGCTTGTAAAGCAAAGGTGATGTATTCCATGACATTCAAAGGTCTATGGATCATACACCACCATACTTTGAAATTATCTAAGCATAATTAGTATGATTCGCAAATTGAAAGGTTCGAGTGCAATGACAAATGATGTAGGCATTCGGTTTTATCCCAAATGACAAACCTACGTGTGCACGCTCTTAGGTTCTTCTTAGATCATACCCAATTTGATCTTAAAAGCTCCATAGAAATCATCGTAGGAATCAAATTTTCACCTCCAATTGAGTCCAAAATACTCTAAAAGACATAGGAAAATTTCTTCCAAGTGCGCATCCCCTAATCATGCCAAAAGTGATTAGGGAGTCCCCCAACACGTCGGGATTTCTCTTGTGGAGTCTTCCCTTCCCCATGCATGATAGATTGGAGCATCTCAAGATTCCAAACACTTGATTGCATGAATTGTTGTGAGTTAGGATCAAAATCCTAAGGTTCATAGTACTTTGTTTATTGATACAAAATCAACAAACAATTACCTTTTCTTCATCATGCCTTGTACTCATGGATTTCTCCAAAATCCTAAATACATGCTATGAGCTTTTGAACTTGAAACCAAATTTCATGTTCTTTCATCATTTGTTTGTTGAAGCATAAAATCAACAAACATTTATACCCCCATGTAAAATAGTGGGAGCACCCTGAATGCCCCAATTATTGTATTGCATGGACCATTTGAGCTTGAAGCCAAAATTTCAAGCTCTTTTACTATGTTTGTTGGAGCACCTAACCAACAAATACTTCCCTCATGTGTGGTATTTGGAGCATTTCCAAGGCTCTAAATGCTCCTACACATGAATCGTCATAGCTTAGAACCAAATTCTAAGCTATTCACCCTCTCGTTGGAAGATAAAACCAACAAACCATCTCCTCGTTTTGTTTGTTGAGATACAAGAAATCAACAAGCAATCACTTCTCTTCCCCCATGTATTATATTTGAAACCCCCTCAAGGTTTCAAATGTTACATTACATGAGTCATTGGATCTTAGAACCAAATTCTAAGCTATCCATTTCTTGTTTGTTGAGACAAAATCAACAAGCAATCATTTCATTCCTCCCTCAAGTATTGCAAGTGGGGCCTCCTCAAGGTTCCAGGTGCCATGATTTGGAGCTTCTCCAAGCTCCAAATGTTCTATGCATGAATCATTTGAACTTGGAGCCAAATTTCAAGTTCTCCCACCTTGTTTGTTGAAACACAAGATCAACAAACCATCGCCCAAGTCTCCTAATCATGCCAAAAGTGATTTAGGAATCTTTTCCAATACATTGGAAGCTTTCTAGTAGAGCCTCCTCTTCCTCATGCATGATTATTTGAGACTTCTCAAGTCTCCAAAAAAAAGCATCATTGCGTAAATCATTTGGAGCTTAAAGCTAAATCCTAAGCTCCTTCCTTCGTTTGTTGAGTAATAAAATCAACGAACGAATCCATATAACCCATCTTTATCATGTATTGTATTATGGATTTCTATAAATCCTAAATACATCATGTCATGAGTTTTTGAACTTAGAAGCGAAGTCTAAGTTTATCCCATCTCATTTGTTGGAGCAAGAGACCAACATATGATTTTCCCCTTCATTTGCCTAGACTCAAATTAGGCAAATATACATTCCTCTTTGGACGCCAAATGTCCAAAGAATATCTTCAATCCACAACTTCTAAGTTGTGTCATCTTCTCCTACCTTCTACAAACCAAAGGTGTAGAACATCTCCTCATTCATTCAACTCAAATTGTATGAATGAATATTCTTTCTTTGAATACCTAATGTTCAAAGAAACTCCTTCAGTTTGCAATCTCTAGGTTGCATCTCCCTCTCCATTTTCTACGATTCAAAATTGTAGGAAATTCTCTCCATTTTACTTAGCCTAAACTAAGTGGTCATCTCTCTTTGAACACCAAATATTCAAGGAACTTCTCCCAACTTGCAATCCAAAGTTTGCTTGTTGCCTCCCTCTTCTTACAACTCAATGGTTGTGGGAAATTCCTACATTCACTTGACCCATATTAAGTGAATCAAACATACCCAAATCAATTCACTTGTTGAGCCAAAATCAACAAGTAATTTCATCTCAAGCATAGGATACAAAAGTTCTATCTTCTTTTCACCCTTCCAACCCAATACGGAAGAGTGGATTCCTCTCGTTGAACATTTGAAAGTTCAAAGAGAATCCATGGTGGCTTGTAGTTCAAATCCATATACCACCTTCTCATATTTACCCAACACAAGTTGGGTAGATTACCTTCTTCCTTTATCTCTTTCCACAACTCAAAAGTTGAAGGAAACAATCTCATTCCCCTAAGGCTCAAAATTAGGAGAATGTACATTCCTCTTTGAACACCAAATGTTCAAAGGATGTTCATGAACTTGCAATCCATATGTTGTATTTTCTCTCTTCCTCTCCACAAATCCAAATAGTGGAGAGTTTCATCCTTCCACCCAATTTGGAAGAATAAATTCCTCTCTTTGAACACCCAAAAGTTCAAAGAGAATCAGTGGTGGCATGTAGTCCAAATCTGCACATCACATTCTCCCGTTTACCCAATAAAAGTTGGGTATATGATATCCTCACTTTGAACATCCGGTATTCAAAGGAGATCCATAAACTTACAACTCACAAGTTGCATTTCCTCCTCTCTTTTCCACAATCCAGAATTGTGGGGAGAGCCTTCCTCCTACAACTCAAAAGTTGTAGGAAATTGCATCATTCTCCTAAACCCAAATTAGAAGAGTGTACATTGCCCCTTTGAATGTCAAATATTCAAGGGGCTTTCATGAGTCTGCAACTTCCAAGTTGCATCTTCTACCCCCCCACCTTTCCAATCCAAATTGGAAGGGTGCAACAATCCCTTTGAACATCAAAGTGTTCAAGGACATTCATGAGTTCGCAATCCATAAGTTGCCTATTCTCCTAACTCTCCTCCAATTTCCAAGGTATAGGAGATTTCCCCTCTCTTTGGCTCCAAAAAGCTAAAGAGAGTTCTCCAACATTTAGCCTAAAAGTTAAATGTTGGATTCCTACATCTCTTTCTTAGCTCCAAAAGCTAGGAAGGATCTCCCAACATTTAGCTCCAAAGTTAAATGTTGGATACCTTTCCTTCTCCTTCTTTAGCCTCAAGGCTAAAAGAAGCTTCTTCGTTCTCCTCCTAGCTCCAAAAGCTAGGGAGAACTCTCCAACATCTGGACTAAAACCTTATGTTGGACACCCTTCCCTTAGATCCAAACTCTAAGTGGAATACTCCTAGTGTGACATACCACACAAGCCCTTCACACACTTAGGTGCACAGCCCCTTAGGCATACTAGGATTAGGATTTTTCTTTGTGTGCGCATGTGGTTGATGTTTTGGTGTGAATGCCTTTTGGATTGTCTGCGTGTGGGCACTTGCCCTTAAATGATTAGTATAGAAATATATACATGTTTTTCTGTGCAGGTGGCCATGTCTAAAAAAGGGGGGGGATGCTTAAAATCATAAATAATAAATTGCTTGCATGACAGGTACCGCTTGAAACCCCCCCCCCCAAGATGTGGCCAATAGGATAGAAGTAGATGCTTGGCACCTTAAGTGCTAGGCAAATTTTGAGTGTGATGTTATTATATAAACTGCCTACTCACTCTGTTTTGCAGGCTTGAGTCTTTTCTTTTCAAATATGTATTTGATAGAATTAGGATGTAAAACTTATGGGGGTTTGGAGCAAAAAAAAAAAGGAAGTGGACTAGAAGGATGTACCCGCCAAAGGTGAAGCCCTATGTCCATTCAGAAGTCAAGAGCTTGAAGATCCCCCACAAGTAGAGTCTGTAACATATTAACTGGATTGTATAATGGCAGGCGACTCAGCTGCCAAAGCTGTTTGTAATAACTTGGACTCTATTTACGTTTCCTGCACTTGTTATATATATACATATGCATGTGTTGTTTGTTTACTGTGTGCGCACTAAAATAGCATGCTTTTCCTAGGTTTCTTCACTTGTTTGTGTGGGTGTGGCTTGGACTATAATGCGGTAGGCTCTTAGGATAAAATAAATTTTCTACCCATTAAAACATAAGCAATCTAAAAATAAAATTTATGCTCCACGATTTTCTAACAAAAAGAAAATTGCATGGCTCTCTTTCAAAGAGCCAAGTTTTCAAAACTCAAAATGATCATGCATAGCCAAAAAAGAGTCACATGTAGAAGCCCTCATTTAAGGATTAGATAACAAAAAAATCTGCATCCGAGTCAGCATTCTGCATACCTTGCATACCTAGGCATTTTGGCCTCAAAGCCAAGTTGTAAGCCCTACTTTCTAAATAATAAGTCCCTACCACTCTTCATATGCATTGAGACCAGAAAACATGGTTTTAAAAGCGATTAGGAGGAGTCTAGCTGGTAGTCCTTTCCAGGCAGGACAATAAATCCAGGGGTCGGGCTGGTTGTGCCTCTTGTGAGGTGCAACTTGTAAGTCCTTTTGCATCCGTTAGATTTAGGTTCGAGGCCCTACCTCTCAGTAGGCCTCACCTTAGCTTTAGGGTCTGAGGCAATCAGTTGATTTCAATCACTTTGTAAGCCCTCAACTCTCGAGCAATTCCTCCAACAGGCATTGTTGGAATGTAAGCCCCAAATCTCTAATGAAAATATCAATTCGAACAAAAATTAGATTTCTAAAACATAAAGCCCAACATAGGGTAGTTTGAGCACCTCTGAGTTTCCCTCAGAATCAAGTGCTCCTACTTCATTCCCCTTGGCTCTCATTTCAAAAATCTGATTCCAAATCGATACTCTATTCCTTGAAACTCCTTAAGGACTAAAAATCCTTCAAACAAGATTTTCATGGATTTTCAAAATCAAAATCAAACTTTAATCAAAATTAAAATGACTCTCAAAAATAAGAGGAAACCACTAATTTAATCAAAAGTTTTCTCAAGTACCAAAACTTGAGATGTAATTAACCATAGGGGCTTGCTCCTATGGGGCATCTGTACCCCAGAATAAATAAACCCCGTTCAACCAAATATTGAACGGGGGAATCTCTGTTAAATTGTAAATTTTGTCATTGAGTCCATAAGGAAACGATATTTTTATCCTTTGGGGTAATATATCGTCATTCTTATGCCGTACTCAATCATAAAGTATGCAATCCGTTAAGAGGAACACAAAATTCTCACAACATAGGGAATCTAATAAGTAGCCATGGGTTGTCTCTTCTCAGGAATCCCGAGTAAACTGAAGTGGATAGATGTTATGATGATTGGTTTTAGGTTGGGACTTGCGGCTCCTAGAATTGCGGCTCCTAGAAGTTTAATTCTCTCCTTGAATATATTTTGGGCTCATCCTAAATAAAAGATAAAGATTAGTATGCTTCATCTCATTGAGGAGTGATTTTATTCCTTTTAAGTAAATTGATAAAGGACTATGTATCCTAACAAAAAGAGTAGCATGGTTGAGTTAACAAAAATTCCAATTGCAGGAAGAGGGCCTTCAAACCTTGTGGGCTCTACCTGTGCACGTGCGGACCGAGGCAAAAGTGCATGCGCTCGACCGGAAGGAGCGAACCTCAGTATTAAGTAGATGCCTTATGCGCTCGACGGGACGGAGCTGACCTCGTGTCGCGTGCACTCGACGAGACAGAGCGGGAATTCGACAAGCATGAGCGGGAAAATTGGACAAGTCAAGCCCGAGTCGCTAGACAAGCAGACCTGCAGTGAGACGAGTCGAGCTCAAGCTCGTCTTCTGAGCTCAACTCGAGCTCGAGTTTGAGCCAAAGTTCTGAGTGACGAGCCAAGCTTAATAAGGCCACTACTCGACTCGACTCGACTCGTTTGCACCCCTAGCTGGATCTATAATAGGGTTATCAAAAGATCGACATTTTATGTGACCAAACCATCTAAGAATCTCTCTCTAATCTTATCTTTCACTGAAGCTATTCCAACCTTTTCACATATATATTTGTTTCACATTATAGCTCTAAGTGTAAAGCCACTCGTCCATCTAAAGCATCCTCATCTCTGCAACCCTTAACTTAATTTATGCTTCTCTTTTACTAGCCAACATTCTAAGTCATAAAGCATTGCAGGTCTCACCACTATCTTATAAAATTATCCCTTAAGTTTGAGAGGTATTTTTCCATCACACAACAAGCTTGATACATTCCTCCACTTCAACCATCCAACTTGAATTCAACTAATAATAACCCAATTAATTTTATCATCGCTTTGAACAATAAACTCGAGATATCTAAAACGTGGACTCTTGTAATTACTAGATCACCTAATGTCACAATCCCACCACTATATCTATGACTATTAAAATTATACTCCATGTATTCAATTTTAGATCTACTCAAACGATAATCATTAAACACTAAGATTGATCTCCATAATTCAAGTTTTTCATAAACTCCCTCTCTACTCTTATCAACAAGAAGAATATCATTACCAAAAAGCATACAACAAGGTACATCCTCTTGCAAATGTCTAACAAGAACAATCATGACAAAAGCAAAAAAGTCAATCAGAAGTAACAAATTATAGAGGAGACTTGTTTACCGACTAGACCTTCGGCAAGTTTATGTTGTATTTTTTTTTTCAATTTTTTATCATTTTTCTAGTTTTGGTGCGGCTTTCTATGACCTTAATTTCTTATTGGTAATTTTCCTTGTTTAAAATTGCGCAATATGAGGCTCGCCTTGAGGCCCGCCTTAGCGCAATTTTAGTAAAAACGCCTTGAGGCTTACGCCTCGACCTTTCTTTATGAGGCTTACGCCTCATCTTGGATGAGGCCCGCCTTAAGGCGCGCCTCGCCTCGCTGGCATGAGGCGTACGCCTCACTCTATTTATGAATTTTTTTTATTTAAAACTTCCCTAAATCTATACGAAAGCCCCAAAAAATGTTATATGCTACTTTTATGCAATTCATATATTTTATATTATTTTGTTCCTATAATATTTGGATTTCAATTCTATTTCTCATCATTTTTCATTTAACACTTTACATCTTATACAATTTTTATTTCATATGTATGTAAATTTATTACTTCATAGTTCATTAGAAAGATAATATGTCATCATTTAACATATTATTTGGATATTATATAAAAAATCACTTTTAACTTTTATTTTGACTTTACGCAATTTTTAGATTTTGAGGCTTACGCCTCAAAGCGCCTTGAGGCTTACGCCTCGCCTCACGAACGAAAAACGCCTCAATACCTAATTACGCAATTTTAAACCTTGGTAATTTTTATTATTATTGAGAAGGGTTCACCTAGCCTTTCACTCAATAAAAAATTAAACTATTCCAAGGTGTGTATATGCCTCCTACTACACAAAGGAGAAGAACTCTACTTCCAAATTATTAAAGTGCTAATCCTTGCAAAGAAGCAAGAGGACACATCAAAATAAAAATCATGCAGGGAATTTCTCTTTAATTAATGTCGTTATTGCTTAGGTCGATATCTTCAGATAAGTTATAGTTGTGGCAGGTATGCACTTTTGTTGCAAATTAATATCATGCGACACTCATTTTTGTGGGTTGTAATGTTAACCTTCCTTTATTTTTCTTTCATCTTGTAAGGTTGTATGATGTTTAATGTTGCTAGGCTATAATAACTTGTAATGGATTCTTCTTCTGTTATTTTGCACAAAAGAAAGTTCTATTAATCAACTCGGACCCCATCTTTGGGTAAAAGTTTAATCTGAAACTTGTGCAGCTTTTACTTTAGGAACATGATATAGATAAAAAAAACAAATGGACTAAAATGTCATTTTCTAATCGATATATCCTCTTCATAGAAGAACTACAACGTCATATTTAAGTCACACATAATTTATTTTTAGTTTCAGAAATATCTATGGTTTAAAATTGCGCAATTAAAGGCCCGCCTCAATACAATTTTGAAAAAATAAAACAATGAGGCGTAAGCCTTAATGGGGGTGAGGCCCACCTCAAGGCATGCCTCAGTGCAATTTTAAAAAAGCATAAACCTCAAAAATTAGTGTGCAGGTAATTTTAAATTTTAGTTTTACTTTATATATTAAATTAAACCTATTTACTATACATAATCAAACAAAACTCGTAGACGCAAGACCCTCACGCCTGCACCGTATCCTCTTGCGTTACCATCATTGTTGTGCCATTGTTGTTGTTACACCTTCACTGCTTCTCCTCCATCGCCTCTCCTCTTGTTATTGGAAACTCATTTCCTAATTTTTAGTATGAAATATGAAACAAAGCAATTAATTATAATAGTAATTCTAAAGAAGACTTTCTAAATGATGAGAGTAGGAGGAATATTGAATTCATAAATTATGACCCAAGATTGCTTGTAAGTTGACTAGAAGGAGAGACTATTTAGTTATCATTTTTGTAGCCTTGTATGTTTTTTAATGGCCTTACTTTGACTTTTTACGATTTTATTTTAATATCTTACTTTGATGTTAATATGTTACCTATTATTTTATATTTTTTCTTAATTTAATGGTTTAATATTGAGGTTTACACCTTAAAATACCTCTACGCTTACACCTTGACTCACAGAAAGAATACACCTCAATACTCAATTGTGCAACTTCAAACCCCAAAAATATCCATTCCTTTATTTTGATAAAAATAAAATCTATGCAATCCATTGCTTAAATGTCAATCATTGATGCCGCTAGAAACATCCTACACTCAATCTCATGACTCTAAAGCTTTCCAACCAATAAAAATGCTATTGTTGGGATACATTTGTTGAAGATTGGGATTAAGCATAATTCTCATTATTGTGGTTTGTAACGCTAGCCTTTATTTATTTTTCTTTCATCTTGTACGGTTTAAAGACTCTGATGTTCAATGCTGCTAGGTTTTACCAGCTCGTAATTGACTCTTCTTTTGGTGTTATGTGAAAATTAAAGTTCTCTTGTACAATTTGGACCCTTTCTTTGGGCATAAGTTTAATCTGAAACACATCAAGCTTTTAGTATAAAAACATGATATAGAAAAAAAAAGTGGGCTAAATGTCATTCTCTAGGAAATATATCCTGACATAGATGAATTACAATGTCACATTTGAGGCATAAATGGCTTTTTATGTTTCAAAAACATCCATGCATTTATTTTCATACAAAAAAAAATACATGATATCCAAAAATGTTACCAAAGTCGCTAGAAACATCCTTACACTCAATGGCATAACACTAAAGCTTTATAACTAATAACAATGCTGATACTGGGAATCCAACAGTAAAATGCACTCTCAACTTCATGCACATAGAAATTAATCATCATAAGAAGTGCTCAATTCAAGCAACAAGTTATACCTTGCTTGCAGAGATGTTGACAGACTGAGAGATCCCACGTCCAAACTGCCCATCTCAGTTGCACCAAGATTACTTGCTCGATGATATGATGACAATATCTTCCATACAAAAAGGAATGAAGGTAAGAATTAATAAGTTCTTGTTATTCACCTAACCTATATGCTCTATACATAAAAAGGGCAAATGCCGCCAGAAATTCTAAAGCAGCTAAGGAGGTACGACGATTTATTCCCAGCTTCCTCATTTGAAATATGTCGGACAGGAATCCTATGTTTCATCAAAAAACAGAACCATAGAGAACATAATCGCCAAGAGACCACCTGAGCTCAATTGCACAGAAAAATAGCTCCTTTAATTTTTTTTAAAAAAATGGTTTGACGAGCTTCCCTTAATCAACTCCCATATAGTGAAATAGTAAGTGATCTCCAAAGACTGCAGCAATAAATCAAGTTGAGTTGGGACAAAGGACCTTATATCGGGTTGCCAGATAAAGAACGTATAGTACCAAAACTGCTATCCCCGTCTAGATAATATATGGTAGAAATAAGAATAGTGTCACAACAAATGAATGTTGTTAGCATTAGCAAATACAAATAGCCAATTTTAGAAGACTAGGAGCCACAAAATCCCTATATACTGCCAACCTAACAATGGGTCTACTGCCAACCTGATTATTAACACTAATATCCCAACCAAAATGAAAAAATTTTAATAACAAACTTCTAATACATAAAAAGTTTTAAGGCTTTTACTCAAAATAGTATAATGTTTCAAATAAATTAAAACAAAAATCTAATAAGAAGTATTAAACTATTGTGTGAAGAAATTGGACCCTTGAGAACTGAGCTTGGATATCTTAGTTAATACACATACACAAGCAATCAAATTAAGCAAAATTTATAAAAGGTATATAAAGTAAATTTTGAATAGGTAAAATTCAAGAAATCTTGCCCAATTGAATAATTTTGCTAGCATAAAGGGTGTCAAAAGGTGTTTCCCTGCCTTGTAATTGAAGATAGTGCCCATATAATGTAAAAGAACAAGTTGTTGGTTCAATTAGCAATAGCCACGTAAGATGGTGATCTGCATATTTTGAGGTAGCTATGACAAGTCTCACAAGAAATTCTCATGATGCAAGTCTTTGGAGATGCCTCCACAATGCAACTAAAGGGTCTTGTAAGCAACGGAAATAACACGCCTCTACTTTAAGGCAAGTGTTCGTGCAACAAATGGTTGAAATACAAGAAACAATTGTGGCATAGATCACTGTTTAAAATTGCGCAATAAGAGGCGCGCCTCTGCGCAATTCTGCTCCTGGACGCCTCATTGCTTAAGCAATTGGGAGAACTGGTGAGGCTTACGCCTCACGGGCTCTGAGGCGCGCCTCAGAGGCGCAATTGCGCAATTCTTAGTGAGGCGTAAGCCTCATTGAACCGGTCCCACTCACTTAAGTGAGTAATAAAAAAAAACCCTTCCAAACCTCTCCCCCGTCCCGACCCTGGCGCTCCGTTTCCGCCAGATCCCGCACGCTCCCGCTCGGCCGTCCATTCTGCCGCCTCTCCCGCCGGCGCCGCCTCACGCCGGTGAGCATAGAGTGTCCGACCGCCTTCTACGACAACTCCTCTATGCATTTTAGGTTTTTTTTTAGTATAAGGGAAGATTTTTCAAGTTATAGGAAATCTAGGGTTTTTAATATTTTGAAATTTTTTGGTTAGTTTTCCCTTTTTTGCATTAGGAAACATGGTTAAAGGAAAGGAAAAGACAAATACGTCATTGCGGCGTGATCCTTCTTGGAAATATAGTGTGCAAGTTGATGTAGGAGGCGGCGAGAAAACATGTGTATTTAAAATGTAATTTTTGTGATAAGGTGGTGAAGGGAGGAGTTACTCGCATGAAGAAACACTTATCCGGTTCACATAAGAATGTAGTGCCTTGTGCGAATGTACCAGATAAGGTGAAGGAGGAAATTATTGCTTACATGAAGAAGAGTACCACGGCTAAACATCTACAACATGAGCAATTTGATGAAAGGGTCGAACAAGGTTCTTATTTCGGAAGCGAGAGTGGAAAAGAATCTTCCTCCACTATACATAATAGAGGTGTGAGGGGTCCTATGGATCAATACATGATAAATCCAGGAGAGGATAGAGGAGAAGCACAGATGATGCCTGCAGCTGGTACCAGAGAGGGTCGACGTCAGGTTTGCATGGATATTGACAGATTTTTTTTTTAAAATGACATACCTTTTAATGTTGCAACATCACCGGCCTATTTCAATATGTTGCAATCTGTTGGGTTGTATGAGAGAGGGCTGAAGGCACCTTCCATGTATGAGTTGAGAACATGGATTTTGAAGGAGGAGTTGCAAAACACAGAGCAGAGTATATATGAGATTAAACGGACCTGGACTGAGACTGGTGTTACTATTATGTCAGATGGATGGTCTAACATGAAGAGCAGGAGCTTGATTAATATCCTTGTAAATAATCCCTATGGCACAGTGTTTTTACGATCAGTCGAAGCTTCAGATCAGGTTAAAAATGCGGAATTCATTTTCAATTTACTAGATGGGGTTGTTGAGGAGTTTGGGGAGCAATTGGTAGTTCAGGTTGTGACTGACAATGCCAGTACATACAAAGCAGCAGGCCGCATGTTGATGGAGAAGAGGAAACATCTCTATTGGACCCCCTACACAGCACACTGTATCGATCTCATATTAGAGGCACTTGGTGATTTACCTCAACACAAGAGCACCCTCTCTAGGGCGAAGAAGATCACAAAGTTCATCTACAACCATTCATGGGTCTTAGCCTTAATGAGAAAGTTCTCAAAGAAGGAAATCATTCGCCCTGCTACCACTAGGTTCGTTACTACATTTGTGCACTGCAAATCTATTTCAATTTCTAATGCAACTTTATTCTACAGGTTTGCCACATCTTATTTGACACTGCAGAGCCTACTCGATGTGAGACAACCTCTTGAATCAATGTTTACATCAACACAATGGCTTAATTCAGCGTGGGGCAATAAAACTGAGGGAAAGGAAATAAGAAGGATAATTCTAAATAATAAATTTTGGGCAACTGTGACATATGCCATATTGAGCACAAGACCCTTGGTACAAGTTCTACGTTTAGTGGATGCCGAGAAGAAACCAGCAATGGGTTTTATATATAATGCAATGGATGAGGCAAAGGAGTTGATAGCACATAACTTGGGAGGAGAGGAGGCAAATTATAGAGAGATTTGGGATATCATTGATGCTCGGTGGGAGGTCCAGTTACACCGTCATCTACATGCAGCGGCGTATTATCTCAATCCTCAATTTCAGTATTCAAAGAGGAAATCCTCAAATTCAGAGGTGAAGCTGGGTTTGTATCATTGCATGGAGCGACTAATACCGAACCTGAATGTCAGGGAGATTGCAAATTTACAACTTGTTCTATTTCGGAATAGGGAGGGATTTTTTGGTCTACAAGCGGTCAAATCTACTATTGCAAAATGCTCTCCAGGTATACTTCTTTTTGCAAAGTATTTGTACATGCATAACACTTTAATATGTTCTGATTATCATTTTTCTTCTTGAAAATAGTTGAATGGTGGATCCAATTTGGTGATTCCACCCCTGAGTTACAGAGTTTTACAGTTAGAGTTTTGGGCCTCACTTGTTCTTCCTCTGGGTGTGAGCGAAATTGGAGCACGTATAGTCAAGTGCAAACTAAGAGAAGAAATCGACTTTCAACACTTAGAATGAACTCCCTTGTATATATTATGCACAACAAGAGGTTGAGAGATAGGAGGATGAGGAACAAGGGGTTGAAGGATGATGAGGATCCTTTGGTGTGTGATGATGTGGCCTCTGATAATGAGTGGTTCATAGATGATGAGACAGATTTGCCATTATCAGACCTGCAGCTAGAGGATCTAAGTGTGGATGTCTTAAGGGGCGAAGCAGATCAAGTGGGCACATCCACTACTACCACACCACACACATTTACAGTTCTGCAGCACAACAAGCAAATAAAGGTATCTCACAATTTATTTTATGCTATTATATTATATATATATATATATATGCAATTAAGATGACATTAATCATTCTTATTAAACAGGGAAGAGAAAAGTGGATAACATTGAAGATGATGAAAGTTTGACATTCATAAATACAATTGGAGAAGAAGATTCCCTTGATGACCAATTTAGTGATAGGACATGATTGGATTTTATATGTTCTATCTTGTTTGTAATTTGGGAGAGTTTTGATAGACTAATATTTTGTGGTTCTGTATTTGAATTATACTATGAGATGCATATATTGCATATGTTTTATTGTTTTCCACTAATTTCACTTGTCATTTAGATGTTTTTATTGTCTGATAGACTCCTACTATTATTTACCTGCTAAAATTCTTAAATTCTCATTTACGCAATTCTTCGTCCATGAGGCTTACGCCTCACACCGCCTCGAGGCTTACGCCTTGCCTCACGGACCAAAAATGCCTCGAGGCTTATTTACGCAATTTTAAACCTTGGCATAGATCATGGTGCAATGACTTTTATAGCATAAATGATTCACGGAAAGTCTTATTGTTTCAATAGTAACTTGGGAATTCTCAAACAAATTGGGCAACCTTAAAAGTTTGAATTTTTTCCTCCAACAAACTAAATGGGCAGCTATTTATAATTTTCGTGAGTGATATTTCAACTTTTATCCAAATTATTTCTTTTATTCATTAATAATAAATAGCGCATGTCATGCCCTCCAATGATCAAAATATAATTGCATAATACTACCTATAGACTAACTTGGTCAACCAACCCTCCCCCTGTTGAAAAAATGTCAAGTAGGAATTCAATGTCCCATCAAATGGAAAAACCATAGCAGATACAGTGATAGAGAGCTTGTTATAGTTGGGGTTCATCTCCACCCCCGGTCATCCTTTAGAATTCTGTTTTTTTTTTCCCAATCAAAGGGAAAAAAATACCTTAACTGGGCCAGTCCAATTGAACCGAGCTGGTTCTTTCATGGCTCTACGTGGGGCAGTGGGCTAGCGTTCTTTTAAATCAAACGTGGATTGCACACGTGGATATTCATTTGTATTTCATTTTTTTGTCTTGTTGTTGTCTTATCAGCCCAACTGACCCGACCCACGGTTTTTTGGGTGCAAATTTGAATGGCGCGGAGAATTTTCACTTTTCACGGCATTCACTTTTTTTCTTCCGCATTCCCTTTTTACCTTACATCTTCGACATTCGTTTTTCTCCTTTGCTCACTACTCATTTGCGCTAATGTTGACGTGCTTTTCGCATTGACCTGGTCTCGATCAAGCCAATTCGAGTCCGACTTGGCTTGATCGCGCTCGATCAACTTGATCGAGAGTCGTTGAACACAAATTGACCCAAATCGAACCCCAATTTAATTTAATTAAGCTCAATTAATTTAAGTTAAAATCAAATCGATCGAATCGACCCTAAATCGATTCAAATTGAACCCAATCAATCCTCGTTGAGCCTCATCGAACCAAATTCGACGCAATTTGGCGCCGATTCGAGTCCAATTTCACTAAATTGGCTCAATAGGACCCAAATCGGTTCGGGTCGAGCCAATTCGGGCTCAATTTCAGCCCCAATTGATCAATTTGGGTTAAATTGACTTCCCAAATCCAAAATTAAAATCTAGGGCTCAGATTTCATCTGAAATCCCGCCCAATTTCAGGTTAAATCCTTCGTATCGCGCAAAGAGGGGGTTAGATTGGCCCATTTGGGCTACGAGCTTGATGGCTTCGTGCGTCCCCAGGCGAACAAGAGGGAGAGGTCGGCTCTCCCGTGTATGTTTTTTTTTTTTCGTCCATCCCAGGCAGAGGGAGAAGGAGGCAGAGGCGGGGGACTTCCGTAGCCTTTGTGGGTCCGATCCGAGAGGGAGAAGAGGCCTCTTGCATTCGGCCCTTCAAAGCGGACTGAAGCCGCTTGCGTGCAGCTCTGCCAGACGGAACCGTACGTCTCTCGTGCGGCTTTCCTGGATGAAAGTGGAAAAGGTGTTGCTATAGCCTCATCTTCTTGTTTCCCGGCGAAGGCGAAGGCCGCTTCCATCATCTTCTCCAACTCTAGTGACTTCAAAGAAACAAAATCAGCGGTTTGAAGGATTTCGGACAGCAGACTCAGCACCCAGAAGCTTTCAAACAACAAAATCAGCGGTTTGGAGCATTTCGGACAGCAAACTAAGCACCCAGAAGCATTCAAACAACAGAACCAGCAGTTTGGAGCACTTTGGATAGCAAACTCAGCACCCAGAAGCTTTCAAACAACAGAACCAGCAGTTTGGACGTCTTGGACAGCAGTTTCAACCTCTTCCTTTCACCGTTTTCTCGCTTTTGCAAGGCGAGTGAAGTGTGGCTAGCACCGTGACAACCCGGCGAGGTAAATCTCTCCAAACTCAGGGAAAGCTCTAGGTCCTCAAGTCTTGGTTGTGTGCATGACGCTTCAAAAGCCATAAGTCCTTAGATACCTTGCATTTAAATTTATGAACCTAAAATGCCCATTGCCTTCTCCGTAAAACAGTGGAAATCCGATGATTTCCACTTGTTGGTTCTCATGTGAGAACACGAAAAGGATGTCGATGCGTGTAGGGTGGCCGGATTTGTGTCCGGCAACCCCCAAATGCATGATTTCGCATTCATGTTGCCTCTTAATCGTCACCTACATCTAAACCATAAGTTATGTGATTTTATTTGATTCAAAATCAAATGTTGAGGTGTAGGAATTTTCCAAATCTTGCAAGCGATGCTCTCCTTTCCTCAAGTCAAGTGTCATGATAAAATTGACATAGAATTAGGAATTTGCATATGCTAAAGCTTGTGGATTTCATCATAACTTGGCTAAGTATCCAAAATAGGTTTGATAACTTGTTGTAGGATCTCATACAAACCCCCAAATGTCTGTTTTGTAAATCCTAGAGCAAGCAATGTTGGTCAAACTCATTTTGGGTATATTGCAAAGCTTATGGGTAAAATAACAAGTAATAAATTGCTTTATCGTGCAAAATCCCTAAAATTGGAAACTCATCGCCGTGCTTTGACAAAATTGATTGGGATGTTCTTAGAAGCCTTAGATGTGTTTTCCTAACTTAGCATGAATCAAAATCATGTGTCTTAGATCTCTTGCTAGGATCGCTAAGCCTCCAAATTTCTTAATCACGACAAAATTGATTTAGAAATCTCTCCAAAGCATTAAGGAAACAATCTTCCCTCTCTAAATTGAGTCCAAAACACTCTAAAAGACATAGGAAAATTTTCTTCCAAGTACGCATCTCCTTCATGTATGATATTTTGGAGCATCCCCAAAGCTCCAAATGTTCCATCACATGGATCATCAAGGCTTTAGAAACATATCCTAAGTCTCCCTTTCATTTGATAATAACACAAAATTAGTAAATGAACATGTCTCCCCTCTCATGAATGATGATTTGAGTTCTCTCAAACCTTCAAACATATCATTGCATGAGTTCTTCAAACTTAGGGCCAAATCCTGAGTTTACTCTCTCATTTTTTAAGACATAAAATTAACAAATGATCTATTAACCTTAAGACCAAATCCTAGGTTCATTCCCCCTTTTTTTTATTGAGACACAAAATCAATAAACATTCATCCATCCTTCTCATTCATGTTGATTTGGAGCATCCCAATGCTTCGAACATTTTATTGCATGATCAATCCTAATTTCCCCTCCTTCTCATGTATAATGATTTGAAGCCTCCAAAAGCTCCAAACAAACTTCATTACATGCGTTGTTTGATCCCTTATTCGTTGAAACACAAAATCAACAAGCATTTATCCATCCCTCCCATGCATGATGATTGGAACCTCGTCAAGGCGCCAAATATATCATGTATGACTTTTGGAGCTTCCTCAAAGCTCCAAATGTTTCATTGCTCGACTCCTAGCATGCCTTAGGAGTTATCACCAACCCTTCTCATGTATTGTATTATGGATTTCTCCAAAATCCTTAATACATCATGTTGCAAGCTTTAGAAACTTATAACCAAATTCTAAGTTCTCTTATATCTTTTGTTGGAACCCCAAAACCAACAAATTTCCTCTCATGCATGATGATTTGAGATTCCTCAAGCCTTCAAACGTATCCTCCTAGCATGTCTTAGGAGTTATCACCAACCCTTCTCATGTATTGTATTATAGATTTCTCCAAAATCCTTAATACATCATGTTGCAATCTTTAGAAACTTAGAACCAAATTCTAGGTTCTCTTACATCTTTTGTTGGAACCCCAAAACCAATAAATATCCTCTCATGCATGATGATTTGAGGTTCCTCAAGCCTTCAAACGTATCACTATATGAGTCCCTCAAGCTTAGAGCCAAATTCTAAGTTTCTTCATTTCATTTGTTGAAACACAAAAATAACAAATGGTTTCCTTGCTTGTTGCTTTCCAAACTCATATGGAGGTTTCCCAAATAACCTCTAAAGAACCTAGAGAAAGCACTAGCAAACCTCAGAGTCAAATCCTAGGTTCATTTGATTTCTTTGTTGAAACATAAAATTAGCAAACAACAATCCATCTCTCTTTCATGCTTGATGCTTGGAGCCTTCTAAAGCTATGAGTGTTAGACTATATGAATCCAAGTATACATTAGAAGCTCTCTAGTGTATCCTCCTCCTTCTCATGTATGACGGTTTGGAGCACCTCAATGCTCCAAACACTTCATTACATGAACCATTTAGCCTTATGACCAAATCCTATGTTGATGATTTGTTTGTTGATGCACCAAAATCAACAAACAATAATCTCTCCTTCCTCATGCATTGCATGTGGAACCTCCTCAAGGTTCCAAATGTTACATTGCATGAGTCATTGGAACTTGGAACCAACTTCTAAGTTCTTCCACCTCATTTGTTGTAACATAAAACCAACAAATATCCTCATCGTGCATGTTGTTTTGAAATATCCAAAAGCTTTAAATAAATCATTGCATGAATCATTTGAAGATGGAACCAAATTCCAAGTCTCTTTTATCTTATTCATTGGAATACAAAACTAATGAGTAATCTTCTAGACTTAGGATTCAAATCTTAATCCTCCTTCTCCATTCACTCAACCCAAACTAAGTGAATGATCACCTCTCTTTGAACACCAAATGTTCAAGGGATTTCCCTTAACTTGCAACCCACAAGTTGTATGTCGCTTCTCCCTTCTACAACTCAAAAGTTGTAGAAAACCCTTGCATTCTTCTTACCCAAATTAGGAGAGTGTACATCTTCTCTTTGAACATCAAATGTTCAAAGAACCTTCATGAATTTGCAACCCATAAGTTGCATTTTCCACATTCTTTCCTCTACAAAGCCAAAAATTGTAGTAGAATATTCAAATCTTTTTTTTCTCTCCTAAACCAAGATTGGGAGAGTATATATCTTCTCTTTGAATGCCAAACATTCAAATAGCATTCATAAGTTTGCAACCCAAAGTTACACACTTCTTCTGCCCTTTCTACAACTCAAAAAAAGTTATAGGAAAACTCTCTTTCACCCAACCCGAGTTAGGTGAATGAGCAATGAATGTTTCTTGACTAGTAGTTCCAAAACTATGGGTTATTTATCATTTCTATGACACCAAAAGTCCTAGAAAACACTCTAACTCCTTAGCCTCAAAGTTATGAGTTTTGTTTCATTTCCCTTGGCTCCAAAGCTAAGAGGAAATCCCTCTTCCCTTAACCTCAAAAATTATGAGAGAGTTCACATCCAACGAATTCTCTTGTTGGATCAAAATCAACTCATATTCCTACACCAAACATAGGAATATTAATCCTATTTCTCCTTTATTCTCCTAAACCAAGTTAGGTGAATAAGCTTTTTTCTTTGGACACCCAAAAGTCCAAAACATCCTTGATTTGTAGCCCAAATCTACATATCATTCTCTTATGTTTGCTTTACCTATGTTTAGCAGAATAAATATCCATCATTGAATATAAAAATTCAATTACAACTCCTTGATTTTTAATCTCAAAGTTGCAGATCTTCCTCACCTATTGAGCCTAAATCAATTGGTGAACCATCTTTCTTCTCCAACCTCTAAGTTGTAGGGGATCTCCCTCTCTTTAGCTCCAAAAGTTCAAGAGAATCTTCTCTCCCTAACTCCAAAAGTTAAGGAGAATTCTCCAATATTTAGCTCAAAAACTATATGTTGGATTAGGGAATCTCTCTCTCTTTAACTCTAAAAGTTGAAGAGAATCCTCCCTCCCTAACTCCAAAAACTTTGACCCACTTCAATTTTTCTTTTTAAAAACATGCAAGTGATATATGCATTTGATAGCATCCTTTACATTTCAAGATAGAATCTTGTGCATCAATCTATCCATATATCAAAATATTATGTGCTATTGGAAGAAAAGATAAAAACTGCCTGCAATCTTTAGAGCTTAAATAAAAAGAGGCCTCCACTTCAAATTAAATTTTTCTAGACTTTTTTCAAAATTTTAATCTTGCTGGCGGGAAGAGAAGTTGGTTTTTTTAAAAACGTTAAAAAAAGTACGGGTGCAAATGAGACGAGTTGAGCTCGAGCCATAACAAATTCGGGCTCGACTCACAGAATTTACTTGAGGCTCAAACTCGGGCTTCAAACTCAACTCGAGTTCAGAACTTAGAGCTCGAACTCAACTCTTGCCTCGAAACTCAGGCTCAAACTCTACTCATTAGCTCGAGCTCCAATAAACTACTCGCGCTAGTTCGATTATAGGCTCGATAATAGAAGGTCCTTGCCATTTTTTTTCCAAATTCCTTCAGTCTTAACATACTCGTCAAAGAGGATGCAAAATTAAAAAGCTGGGACTTCAGAGCTGCTAAATCTCCATAATACAAAAAAAATTGCAACCAAACAGCATCTAAAATGCTATTAACTATCATCAAAAGCACAAGTTCAAGGGGCTGTTTGGTATCGGATTTACAGCGGGATTTAAGTCGATTTACGCTAAATCCAGCCAAATGGTTTTTGTATGCGCATAAAATCCAGGCGATGCGTAAATCCCGGATTTAAGGATTTACGTCTTCAATCCAGGATTTACTAAATCCCTCGGTTCGGCGGATTTATGGGATTTGGCCGAAGAAGCGCGCGAAAGGTAGAAAGTTACCTTCACAGCCAGCGAGCTCCCGTTGTTGCTTCCGATCAAAATGTCGTAACTTCCTATCCGACAGGAAGGGAAAGTCGTCGAAGGAGCGAAGTCCAACAGCCACAAAGGAGCCGAAGAAGCGAAGCGTGCAATCTCTACGCTTCCTGCGAAGCAACGAAGCCGAACAGCAACGACGAACAGAGAAGATGAAAGGCAAACCTAGACGAAGTTATTATTGATCAACTTAAATAATATAATTTAAAATATTAATAATTAAGTAAATTAATTAAATAATTAATAGTATAATTAGTGCATTAGTTAATTATCTAATTTATCTTAATTGAATAATTAGTAATATAATTAATAATTAAATATTAATATAATTAGTTTAATTAATATAACTTAAAATATATATTATAAATATATAACTAATAGCGTAAATAATAATTAACAAATAATTTGTACTTAACATATTATTAAATTCAAAACATATTAATTTTTTTTCATTATAAATTTATATTTTAATTTATATTTATCTTCTTCATATTTAAATCCCTAACTGTTGATACGTCATCAAAAATTGTTTTAATCGAGCACGAATCTCGAGACATATTCAAGTTGGAAACTTTCAAAATTAAATTTGGGATCATCTGAATTCCAATTTCAGCAAACTTATAGTCAAACTGAACGTCTCAAAGAGGCGAACCTAACAACACCAAAATCGGTCCGACCCAAGCCCAAATGGGTCCAGATCGGGGGCTCGAACCACATTTAGAAGGTTCAAAGCATTATTTGGATGCGAAAATGATATCCAAATATGGCATGCTTATAGTCAAATCAAGCGGCTCAACGAGACGAATCCAACGAGCCCAAGATTGCTGAATTCTAACATCGTTAAGGCACATAAACATTGAAAAACTATCTATAATCGGGGGAATTAATACGAGCCATTCGATGGAGCACTTCGAACTTGTCCAGGATCTTCTCTATATTTACGGGGTGTGCTACTCATGAAAATCTATAAATAGACCCCCACTCTCTACATGAGAAGGACCTTTCGCTGGAGATTGGAGAGAGCTCTAAGGCTTCCGGAGCTCCAACGCCACCGCCAGCAAACCCCCGTCGGCCTTCGTCGAACCACCGCCCGGGCGTCGACCGTCGCCAGAATTCAGCCCGACCTTCGTCGGACCACCGCCCAACCGTCGACCGCCGCCGGACTTCAGCCCGACCTTCGTGGACAACCGCCCGGCCGCCGAGCGCCACCGGACTTGAGCCCGACCTTCGTCGAACAACTCAGCTGCCGACCACCGCCGGACATAAGCATGGCCTTCGTCGAACAACCCTGCCGGCGACCACAGCCGGACATCAGCCCGACCTTCGTCGAACAACCCGGCCGCCGACCACCGCCGGACATCAGCCCGACCAACGTCGGACCACCGCCCGACCGCCGACCGCCGTCGGACATCAGCCTGACCATCGTCGGACCACCGCCCGGCCGCCGACCGCCGCCGGACTTCAGCCCGACCTTCATCGGACCACCGCCCAGCCGCAGACCGCCACCGGACTTCAACCCGACCTTCGTCGGACCACCACCCGGCCGCCGACTGCCGCCGAACTTCCACCCGGCTGCCGATCGCCGCCGAACTTCCGGCTGGCACTTCAGCCCGACCTTCGTCGGACAATAGCCCGGCCGCCGACCACCACCAAATTTCAGCCCAACCTACATCGGACCACCGCCCGGTTGCCGACCGCTGTCAGACTTCCACCCAGCCGCGGACCACCGCCGGACTTCAGTCCGACCTTCGTCGGACCACCGCCCGGGCGCTGACCGACGCCGGACTTCAGCGCAACCTTCGTCGGACCACCGCCCAGCCGTTGACCGCCGCCAGACTTCCACCCGGCTGTCGGACTTCAGCCTGACCTTCGTCGGACAACCGCCCGATCGCCAACCGCCGACGGACTTCCACCCGACCGTCGAACTTCAGCCCGACCTTCGTCGGACCACCACCCGGCCACCGACAGCCGTCGAACTTAAGCACGACCTTTATCGGACCACCGCCCCGCCACCGATTACCGCTGGACTTCCACTCGACCACTGACCGCCACCGTACTTCCGCCTGACCTTCGTCATATCATTCCCCGTCAGCTGAACTTCCGTCCGAATGCCGTCGGACTTCCACCTGAACATCGTCAGATTTTTGTCTAATTCTCCAAGCTACTGTAATTTGACCACCTCTAAGTCGAGGGATGGGTCAACCCTTGTAATTCACTCAATTTTAGTGGAATCTTTTCATCTTGGCGAGGCCCTGTGGTTTTTCCCTCTTCGGGCTTTCCACGTAAAAAAGATCGGGTGTTTTACTTCTTTCTTTCTATTTGCGTGCTGGATATTCTTGCATTACTAAGACAAAAATTTTACTCACTCTACCGCCGCGAATCTTCTAACCCGCAACAGTTCTGCGCCGTCTGTAGGAACATCGTTCCCAACTGGAGGATAATTTTTGCTCCAACCTCAAAAGGTCATTCATGTCAACTTCCTGACATCAGCTCTTGCTACATCAATTTCATGAGAATCAGATATGGACTGGGGGGCAACCTTGACTCCAACTGTGGTCAAGAAGATTCCTCCAATGCTTTCAATATCAAGATGATATTTCATAAAATTCCCAATAAATGCAAGGATGCTTCCAATAAATTTCAAGTTTCATAGTCCCTAGCTGGACTTCTACTCTTAAGACAGGGTCTTAATCTTGACCTTAAAAAGGCAGTATCGGTCTAAATGTGGACCATTCTTCACCCTTGATTCGGGATACACGTGGCATTCACCCTCTCCCAATCAAGGCAAAATCAATCCCAGGGGGATTCGATTCAACCTCTTCCACACATATTAACATCATCGAGTAATACTCTGACATACAACCTCAGATAGATCATACATCCTTAGTGGATTCTCTCGACCTCTTCCATATAGGTTAAATGTTATCGAGCAACGCATTGACATACAACCTCAGATAGGTTATACATCCTTGGTGGGTTCTCTCGACCTCTTCCATATAGGTTAACGTCATCGAGCAGTGCTCTGACATACAACCTCGGATAGGTCATACATCCTTAGTGGATTATCTCGACCTCTTACATATAGGTTAACGTCATCGAGCAATACTCTAATATATAACCTCATATAGGTTATACATCCTTGGTGAATTCTTCCGACCTCTTTCATATAGATTAAACAACATCGAGTAACGCCCTGACATACAATCTCAGATAGGTCAAATCACCGCCCAGCCGCCGACCGCTACCGGACTTCAGGCCGACTTTCATCGAACCACCCGGCCGCCGACCGCCGCTGGACATCAACCCGACCTTCGTCGGACCACCTCCCGGCTGCTGACCACCACAGGACTTGCACTCGGCCACCGACTGCCGCCGGACTTCTGCTCGACCTTCGTCAGACTTCAGCCTGACCTTCGTCGAACCACCGCCCGGCCGCTGGACTTCAGCCCAACCTTCGTAGGACCACCGCCCGGCTGCGACAGCCGCCGGACTTCCACCCGGCCGCCGACCACCGCCCGGCCGCCGACCACCGCTGGACTTCCACCCGGCAGCCGATCGCCTTCGGACTTCAGCCCGACCTTCGTCAGATCACACCCCGCCCACCGATCGTTATCGGACTTCAGCCCGACCTTCGTCGGACCACTCCGCCCGGCCACCGACCACCGCCGGGCTTCACCCTGACCTTCGACAGACCACTGCCTGACCGCCGACTATAGCCAGACTTCCACCCGGCAACCGGACTTCAGCTCAACCTTCGTCGAACCATCGCCCGGCCGCCGATCTCCGCCGGACTTCAGCCCGACCTTTGTCGGACCACCGCCGGGCTTCAAGCCGACCTTCGTCGGACCATCGCCCGACCGCCAACCGCCGCCAGACTTTCACCTGGCAGTCGGACTTCAGCACGACCTTCGCCGAACCACCGCCCGGCCGCCGGACTTCAGCCCGACCTTCATCGGACAACCACTCGGCCGCCGACTGCTGCCGGACTTCAGCCCAACTTTCATCAGACCACCGCCCGACCACTTACTGCCGTCAAACTTCTACTCGGACACTGACCGCCACTGTACTTCCGCCCGACCTTTGTCTTATCATTCCCCGTTAGCTAAACTTCAATCCGGACGTCGTAGGACTTCTGCCCGAACATCGTCAGATTTTTGTCTAACTCTCCAAGCTAGTGTAATTTGACCACCTTTAAGTCGAGGGATGGGTCAACCCTTGTAATTCACTCAAGTTTAGTGGAATCTTTTTATTTGGGCGAGGCCCCGTGATTTTTCCCTCTTCGGGCTTTCCACGTAAAAAAGATCAAATGTTTTACTTATTTCTTTCTGTTTGTGTGTTGGATATTCGTGCATCGCTATGACGAAAATTTTACTCACTCTGCCGCCGCAAATCTTCTAACCCGCAACAACAGTCATAAATCCTGAAATATGTTACCAAACAGTTTCTCGGGATTTAACATTTGTCATACCAAACAGTATTTAGGATTTAACACCCTCAAGATTTACTAAATTCGAATTTGTAGGATTTACTAAATCCCACTATAGTTAAATCCCACCTGTTGCCAAACAACCTCGAAGGAAAAAGAACCTAAGAACTAGTTCTAAAGGAATTGTAATTGCTCAACGCATTCCACATAACTTTTGCTGCGAGGAAGATGAAAATAGTGAAAAATCTTCCTTCCCATAGATCTAGATGTCATTGAATAAATTAGAAAAATTTCTTGGTGAAGATGGAATGAATAAAACATGAGAATCACAAAATACCATAGGATGTTCGAAGCTAGAATGAAGGATCCGCGACCAGGCCCTGGAACAAACTTGACTATGGAACGAACGCGATGCGCGAACGAAGGAATAACCTTCTGCCTATGTTCTATTTCTTTTGGTGAAAACTCTAGACCCGATGTCCGCTTGCCTCATAAACACTCGGTCCCGCACTCCGGCAGCCCCGCTCGTCTGATTAGACCGAAATACCGGATATTCACCTCTGTGAACCGACTATTCAAGCCGCTCCACGGGGCTTCCAAGTCGAGCAATTCTTTGATCAAGCTCAGGCTCGATGAAGAGCTCGAAATATTATTGGAACTCAGCTCAAAATTCGATAAATTTGGCTCGTGAGCTCATTATCGGATCGAGCTCAAGTAAGCTCGCAAGGCGACTGGACTCATTTGCACTCCTAAGAAAAAGAACCAGTTACATATATTAATATAATAATAAAGATGAATACTAGCTATGGGAGTTTTAAAGCCTAGGGTGAAAAGAGAGATTCATTTCAAATAAGGTTTAATTGATTCGTACAGTTATTATTCTTTTTGTAAGAATAAAATAGCTTTTATTTAGAAGTATAAGTCATAAAAAAGAAAAAATTATATCTGCATAATCTTTCTAATTTAGCTAAATAACATACTAATACTCTTTTAATTAATTCGTTTTATCCTTAATTAATATAAAAACAAGTTCAAAAGAACTTTTCTCTCTCAAATATTAGAGTGCCTAGTTTTTTTATTTGATATACCCTCAAAACATTATAATAATTTGTCTGTTTTATATTAGATTATATATTGTCATCATTTATATTGTAGCAATAGGCACATGAAATTTTAAATTTAATAATTTTTTTTTCTAAATTATTATATAACAATATCTAAAACTATCATAATTAATAATATTTTTACCTATCTCTTAAATTTTATGAGGCACTTTAATAGAAATAATCATAAACATTTAGAAAAAATTGGAGATGAAAAATAATTTTATTGTCCCCAGATCTAATGTCAAATTATAGAGAAGAATTATTGGATGCGTATTTGAATCCACTAAAATGCATAATCATGATTTTCAGTCTTCCACATTTGAAGCGGCATTCTCTATAAAGAGCAAGAGACATTTCTTTTCACACAAGATAAGAAATGAAGAAAAATGAGAACCAACCACTTAAACTGGGGATCACGATCCTATTAATACTTTAATTCTATTTATTTTATTTCAGCCTATCATTAAAATAAAATATTTGATCTCTACACAATATTTAATTCCATTAAAAATTAAATGAGACGTTACATAAGCCAAACAATAATAATTTAATTCTTGATTAGATGACAAATCTTAGTGGCTTAATTTTAGATAACAACTAATGTATAATATTTTATTTATGTGTGTGAGTGTGTGTGTGTGTGTATATATATATTCAACAATCTCCCACTTGGGCCACATGTATATATACTTATAGTTATACATTATTAAATAATCATAAGAGCTCAATATTTACTATCTTTATGGAAGAACATCTCTAAACGGTCCACTAATCATATCATATAGAATCAAAGCGATCTTTATTACAGTTCTTTGTAACAAAATTCATCAATGTTCACTATATTAATATTATTCATAGCATATATCAAGTATAGATATGTAGCATAAAAATTTTATGTAATGTAATCTCATAGCATGACTATTTTCAACTTATCTAATATTATAACCTAAAAGAGATATCATCAAAGTTTTAGTACTTTAAGTTAAACTATAATTGAAACTAAGTAATTTTACTTCAGAGTTTTCCATAACTAAGATAAAAATAAAACTTTAATCAGATCAAAACTTATATTTATAACAATTGAACAATACAAATAAGCTCTCATTATGCTAGCATATCATCAAAACAAATTGCTCTCGTACGAGTCACATGCTCACGAAATACCTTAGAGGGTAATTCTTTTGTAAGTAGGTCTGCAATCATAAAATTTGTACAAATATGTTCATGTGGGCTCCGACAATTGGCAACCCAGCCTCTCCGCGACCCCTTTCTTTTCTTCGGATCGTCGAGGAGAGTTTTAACGCTTAACTTCCTAGGCAAATTTTTAGAAGGCATATTGGGTTTTAAATAAGACACTACCCAGATATTTTGTCCTCATTTATGCGAGGACTTTATGATCTGAGTTCTAGTTTCCTATAAGTGCAAGCCCTTATAGTTAATTACCCCTCCTGATAATGAGAGAAAACTTTCGATTAAGACTAGTCGTCAAACAAATACAGAGTATGTGGCGTATAATAGCAGCATGATTTGGTATTTGAAAATTTAATATTTAAAACTTGAAATTTAACAACCTCATACTTAAAGCGGATGGTGGGGGAGAGATAACGAACCCGATCAAGATCTCATGGTTCTATCATCCCACGCCATCATGGTCTTTGGCCTAATTAGTTAGAAGAGGTAGTCGACCCAACTTGACAGAAGGTCCTTGTCGGCAGCCAGGGATTGCTTCATCGAAGGGTATCTTATAGACCTAGGGTGAATGTTTGTCTAAGGGGACAAGTTTGAATCCACTTTAGCTAACAAAGAGTTTTGTGCCCTATCGATCATATTCTATTAATTTAATGCTCAAAGAATTGAAGTCGTTGGGGGACATACGAGCTTTGACCATGACTATAATTTAGTGGTGCCATTTGGCTGCAAAACCACCCGTATTAGAGGGTCCCGGTCATAATTGTTTATCTATGGTGCCATTTGGTGGCAAAACCACCGGATAGAGGGCACGCGCCACATCCTTATTGACAAAAGACTATTTGAGAAAGAATCCTAGTAATATTCTCAACTAGACATTTTCAAATTTATCCACCTCGACAAACTATTACGAATGATAAATAAATTTTTTATTTAAGCATTTTGTAATTAATTTCAGTTTTAAATATTTATATTTTGGTATTTTTAGAATTTTGGACTTTTCATGGGCATTTGGGAGGCATTTTTGAGTGTTTGAGGTCCCTTCTAGTTGAGATTTTCTGTCACAGCCATCATCGAGATATTTATGGGCATTTTTTTATTTTATTGGTTGAATCTTATCGACTTTATCTACTTGATGATAGAGGATCAGATTTGTTATCGATTTTATATCTTTATTGGTAAATTTCTTATATTATAGATCATGAAGGCCTAATATGAACCTATAAAATAAATATTCAGGTCGATGCCGCAACCATATATTTGTTCAATAGTTTGAACCGTGTCAAATCCTATCTAATCATGTAGAAGAATTAGGTTTGGCTTAAATTTATTTATTGACCCGCACAACATCCTTAAACATCATGTGTGTGCATACAACATGCTCGTCGGGGCCTATGCGAGCAATTATATTTTAATATATGAGGGATATTTTTCAATAATCAGATGAGCGAGCAACTGTCATTTAGATGTGCACAACGTTCTATTTGAGAGCTTGTAAAAGCCTTCTATCCGCTTGTACGAGTGTTACAGATCTGATGGTGTTGCATCGCAGGTGTGAGTTGCATGTTGCTTTAAGCATGTAGTTTATCATGTACTAATGAAGCTCTTGCAATAGTCCATAGATATTTACATTTGCTGCATTCCTTATGCATTTTGCAGCAATATTCGGTTTTATGCCTATAGAAGATCCATCATATTGATGATATATTCACCATCATTGCTTCTAGATAAAATTGATGTACGCATTACAAGCCCTCTACCATTATATGCAGGTCTTTTAGTACTTTTTTGTAGGTGTTCGCATTTTATGCATGTGAGAGATTTCCTACAACACTCATGGGAGCTCGTATGCATTCGTTGGATGCTTAATTGATGTTGATTATGAGCGTGCTGCAACATTCCAACTCCAACAGCTTGTAGGTGCTTTGTATATGCCACTCGGCATCCACCTTTATTTACAATGGATTAGTGTATTTGTCCGATAATGACCTATTATTGTTTGCAAGGATGATCTAACGTCTACTGCACATTATTCATCATCATCTGCAGTTGGACTATTGCATGCATGATAATCCTTCTATAGCTACTTGTAGATAAGATATAGTGTCCTTTACCATCTATAATCCTTGATCAATGTCTGCATGTGGGTATAGTAGGGACTACTGTGTCTCTTTGCATGTATTTGTAGGATGGCCGTCGTATAACATATTCAATACTATTATTCATGGGCAGGTTATTCCGCACATGATAGACCTGTTATTGTTACTTGTAGGTACCATTGATATGAATATTACACATTGGCTACTTGATGTTTGCTATTCTTGCTTGCATGGAACATTATCAATTACAGGCGGGTTTTATATGTCAATGTCAGTTGTTGGATGAGTTGCACTCACTATTAACTTCTTCGTGTACATTAGCTAGCATATTAATTTTTTTTAGTGTTTGTAGGGGATTGTAGCTTTCATTAACTTGATATTGCATAGTATGAGTAGCAGGGATGTTATTGCATTCATCATAATTTTCTCATCATAGAATGCATCGAAACATTATGCTAGGTGTTTGGTTGTCATTGGATGTAAAGGTATCTTTGTGGCCATTACATATATATTGTTGCCACTTATTGGTGGCTGTTCATCTGCCATTGTAAGAAAGCTGCTTCATTAGCTACAAGTCTACTTACTTTTAATCAATGGGTGGCCCATTGTATATATCACGAGGATATGGGTTGATATATTCATCACAGGTAATCTGTTCTTTTTTATAAGTGGATCACCACACTTCTTCAACAAGTAGATTGTCACACTTATTGCAGATGTTTCATTGTTATTCCTTAGTCATAAATAGATGTAGGTAAACTCTCGTTTACACTACATGTTCATTACAAGTCTCCTACATACGCTTGTAAGTAAATTATCACAATCATTGCATGTTGCTTATTCATATCCATAGAAGACTTGTTTTGTTTTTTTACCAATCATTTATATTTTCTGATCTTATTTTATTCAAGTTTTAAAATTTAATTTTAGGTCCAGTTTCCTATAGTGCAAGTTCAGTTCCCTGTGGTTTTATTCAAATCTGGTCCCCTACATTCTGAATTTCGATAGCCTCCCGGCATCTCCACCGTTTATGGGAAAATCTGGGAGTCTTAGCCTGCCCACCACGTCAAAGAAAGACATGAATGGTTGGTGTCTGAGGACACTATGGCCTAGGTCTTCGATCATGTCATGCCAGAGAAAGGCGTGCACGGGTCTTTGAGGGTATATATTTTGAAAACATAGTTTTTTCCCATGCAGGCACTAAGGCACACATGTGCACTCAATTTTTATCCCTCTACACATGAGAAAAGCATGCACGAGGCTCACCTGCCTCGCCACAGGCGTCGCATCGGGTTCCCTCCCACGACGCTAAAAAAAGCGTGCATAAAGGGCCCCCTGTCGTGCTGCGAATGTCGAAAGCAGAATTTTAAGTTTAGAAGCTATACCTTTGCAAACAGAGGCACCTGTGAATGTGTCGAAATGACGAAAAAAATGTTCAAAATTTTCCCCCTTTTTGGATTTTCTTTTCCTCTTTTCCCTTTTTTTTCTTTTTTTATTGAATTTATCCTTTTTTCTTTTTTTTTTTACTTTTCCTTTCTCTATTTTTTTTTAAATCTCTCCCCTCTCTGTTATATATATATATATATATATATATATATATATATATATATATATATATATATATATATATATATATATTAGTAGATATAATAATAATAATGATGATGAAAGTTGATATATCGCCAAAAAATCATCTTGATCGGGCACGAATCTCGAGGAAAAACTCAAGTTGGAAACTTCAAAAATTATTTTGGAGACCATTTAAACTCCGATTTCAGCAAACTTATAGTCGAACTAAGCGTCTCGGAAATACGAATCCAACGACACCAAATTCGACTCAATCCGAGCCCAAGTGAGTCCAAATCAAGTACCCGAAGCGCTGTTGGAAGCATCAAACAGCTATTTGAGTTACCAAACGGTCTCCGATTTTGACGAGCTTACAGTCGAATCGAGCGGCTCGACGAGACGAATCCAACGAGCCCAAGATCGTAGAATTCTGACATCATTAAGACCTTCAAATGCTTGATATACGGTTCATGATCAAGGGATTCAATATCGGCCGTTCATCCGGATCACTCCCTATTTGCCCCTGATCCCTCACATATTTACGGGCTATGCCACTCCAGAAAAACTATAAATAGCCCCTCATTTCTCCTAAGAGGGGACCCAAGCCAAGAAGAGAAGAAGAGAAGAAGAGAAGAAGAAGAGAAGAGAAGCCTAGGAGGGAACAGCTCCTCCTCGACCACCGCCGGAACTCCGCCGAAACACCGCCGGAACTCCACCGAAGCACCACCAGGCGCCCGAGGGACGCCGGAGCTCTGCCCTACACGGGAGCAGCGTCGGAATTCTGCCCGACGCCGGAATTCTACCCGACGCCCGAGTGACGCCGGGTTTCTTTCAAAGTGACGCCAGAATTCTGTTCGACATTCCGAGTGACGTCGGAACTCAGCTTGTCCTTGTAACGGATACTCATTGTAATCTGATCGCCCTTGAAAGCGAGTCAGTCCCCTGTAATCTGCTCAAGTTCTAGTGGAATCATTTCAACTGGGCGTGGCCCCGTGGTTTTTTCCCTTTCCAGGGTTTTCCACGTAAAAATTCTGGTGTTACTTTCTCAATTCTGTTTGTGTGCTGGATATACGTACAACGTTGAGACGGAAAATTAAAATCTATCGCCGCGTATATTTGAGTCCGCAACAGTTTGGCGCCGTCTGTGGGAACTTCCATCCCACAACTTCAAGTATTGCTACGATGGTCAACAGGCGCAGCAGTCGTATCATTGGAGCTTCTCGCTCCAACTCCCACCAGTCCAGAAATCAGTCTGTGAATCATAGACGTCCGATATCTGCCTCCTTATACCCCGGGGGGCAAAACGCACCGGGAGAAGGGACCTCGGGACCCTCTTTAGAAGAGAGAGTTCGAAAGATGGAAGAATCTCAAAACGAGATCCTACAACTCTTGCGAGAGACCCGACAGCCGATCCTACCACCTCAGGAGGAGGTCCTTCTCCCTCGAGATCCACCCCGTGTCGAAGCTGTTCAAATTGAACATCTTCAGGCTGAGAATCCTCTTCCTCCACCCAGGAGGCGTTCACAGTCACATCAAGAGAACGAGCTGGCTGATACAGCAAGTTCTACCCATCCTCCGCATGCAAGTCAGCGATCTCGCCTTCCTCAAGACCTTCCTGAGGAGCTAGCCCAACCTCACATTGCTGAGCTCCCTCGCAATGCCCTACGCCACGAACTGCGACAATTAGTCCGGGAGGAATTCCCTACAGGAGGCATAAGGCCACCTCTTCGTCAGTGGGATTTCCAGGAATCGTCACCCCTGGCAGAAGCCATTCTTCAACACCCTATCCCGGTTGGCTTTAAGCTGCCAAGCATTGAATCCTACGATGGGACATCCGACCCGTACGAGCACATCGACCATTACAGGACCATCATGCATATTCAACGAGCTTCAGATGCACTCCTTTGCCAGGTTTTCCCTGCTACTCTTAAGGGACAAGCTCGAACATGGTACTATTCACTTCCAGCCGGAACGATCCCCACATTTGTTAAATTGGCCAAGGTGTTTGTCGAGCAGTTCGTAGCCAACCGAAGAATTACTAAGGATTCTTCTCACCTTTCTGGGATTCGTCAAAACGAGGGAGAATCGTTGAAAGAATACTTTCGACGATTTTCTATCGAGGCTCGACAAATCCCAGGAGTAGACCCAGAATTGCTCCGAGGGGTCTTTCTTGGAGGACTTCGTCCTGGCCCCTTCTATTCGGCACTCATGCGCGATACTGTTCATTCATATGCCGATCTGATCCATCGTGTGGAAGCACAGATATCAGCAGATGAGGCAATAAACGCTCACAGAAAACAGTTCGAGCAACCCACTGGGAAGCGCAAGGGAGCACCTGAGATGGATAATCCGTCATCACAACGGAAAAAGCAAGGGAAGAGCAATCTACCTCCTAGACCCCCAATGCCACGACGAGAATCCCGACAGGAGAAGGAGTACACTCCGCTCAACACCTCTCGAGCAAATGTGTTGATGGCGATTCAAGATCAGGACAAAGTGAAGTGGCCGCATCCTTTAAAGCAGAATACAGGAAACCAAGATCAGTACTGCCACTTTCATCGTAGTCGTGGCCACACTACTGAGTCATGTAGGCAACTTAAGGAGGAGATTGAAAGACTCATCCGTCAGGGCTATCTTCGACAATTTATTGGGAATCCACCTACCCGAGAAGAAGCTCGTCCCGCTGGGGGGCAAAATCAATCACAAAGACAACCAGCAAATAACCGGGTAACGGTGGGCGAAATTGAAACAATCGCAGGAGGCCCCTTACTATCCGACCAAGTCTTTTTGACCATGGAAGAAAACCCAACTCCAAAAAAGGCTCGTATCGATCATTCCATCACGTTCGATGATTCCGACCTGGAAGGAGTAAAGACCCCCCATCAAGATCCGCTTGTCATAAACGCAGGCATTGGTGACCCGTATTACAATGTCAAAAGAATTCTTGTGGACAACGGAAGCTCCGTAGATGTTCTATTCTACTCTACTTTTCTCAACATGGGTCTCTCAAGAGAAAAACTTCAACCTGCTGCAGGTCCTTTATATGGATTTGATAATCGACCTGTACAAGCAGAAGGAATAATCAGTCTCCCGGTAGTCCTTGGAGAATTTCCTCGACAGACTACACACTCCATCCAATTCATTGTGGTGAAGTCAGAATCAGCTTATAACGCCATCTTCGGGAGGCCGCTCCAGTCAATTTTTGGGATCATCGCATCCATTCCTCACCTCAAGCTGAAGTTCCATACCCCATCAGGAGTCGGTGTAGTATGCGGAGATCAGCAAATAGCACAAACCTGCTATCTTAGGCAGATCAAGTCTCGTCCAACGGTTACCCTAAGCATCGAGGACTTTGATCTGCGCAGCGAAGATATTCCTCAGAGAGCTTCCCCTGTGGAAGACCTTACTACTGTATCTATATCTGAAGAGCATCCTTCAAAGACAGTGCGAATTGGATCACTTCTCTCAGATGATGAGAAGAAAAACTTTACAGCTTTTTTGCGAGAAAATCAGGATATTTTTGCATGGAGTCCAGCAGATATGCCTGGAATTGACCCCGAAGTGATCGTTCACTCTCTCAAAGTCAATCCAACATGCAAACCGATTATCCAGAAGAAGCGAAACTTTGCACCAGACCGCCAGCAAGCAATTGAACAAGAAGTTGATAAACTTTTAGAAGCCGGATTCATACGAGAGGTGCACTATCCTACTTGGTTAGCAAATGTTGTCATGGTACGGAAGGGGAGTGGAGCCTGGAGAATGTGTATAGATTACACTGATCTCAACAAAGCTTGCCCGAAAGATAGTTTTCCGCTCCCTCGCATTGACCAGTTAGTTGATACGACTTCCGGTCATCAGATGTTAAGCTTTATGGATGCATACTCCGGTTACAATCAAATAAAGATGAATCCTGCTGATGAAGAAGCAACAGCTTTTCAAACAGACAAAGGATTGTACTGCTATCGGGTGATGCCCTTCGGGCTCAAAAATGCTGGAGCAACTTATCAGCGCCTCATGAATAAGGTTTTCAAAAGCCTTATTGGACGTACTATGGAGGTGTACGTAGACGATATGTTGGTAAAAAGCCTGGAAAAAACCCAACATATCTCTGACCTGAAACAATGTTTCCACTTGTTAAGGCATTACAATATGCGACTCAACCCCGCTAAATGTGCTTTTGGAGTCGCTTCTGGAAAGTTTTTAGGGTTTATGGTAACCCATAGAGGAATCGAAGCCAATCCGGAGAAGATCAAGGCACTAAGGGACATGGTGCCGCCAAAGAACATCAAGGAGGTCCAAAGGCTGAATGGGAGAATTGCGGCACTATCTCGTTTCCTGGCACGTTCAGGAGACAAATATCTGCCCTTCTTCAAGATACTTAGAGGTGCTCGTAGCTCCGGATTTCAATGGACAGATGAATGTCAAGAAGCCTTCGAACAATTGCGAAAGTATTTGGCATCCCCGCCACTACTTTCTAAACCAATACCAGGAGAGAGATTGTATTTGTATATGGCTGTATCTATCCAAGCCATTAGTTCAGTTCTGGTCCGAGAAGAAAATGCTATACAACGTCCTATCTACTACGTTAGTAAGATTCTATCTGAAGTAGAGGGACGTTATCCTCTGGCAGATAAGACAGCATTGGCGTTAGTTTACTCCGCCAGAAAACTACGCCCTTACTTTCAAGCCCACTCAATTGGAGTTTACACGAATCTGCCGCTAAAAAGCATTCTGCAGAAGCCAGAAGCATCAGGCAGGCTTGTCAAGTGGTCTGTAGAACTGGGAGAATTTGATATCCACTACTTGCCTAGACCTGATATTAAATCTCAAGCACTAGCAGATTTTGTAGTTGAATGCACTGTTCCAGCATCTGATGTACAACCAAGTGCTTCACCTTCTTCTCCATTCTGGATGTTGTACGTCGATGGAGCTTCAGGGAGTTCTGGGGCTGGGGCTGGAATTTTATTAATCTCTCCACAGAAGGTTACTCTTGAGTACGGGCTTCGACTCAAGTTCCCAGCAACCAACAACGTAGCAGAATACGAGGCCCTTATTGCTGGGTTGAGACTAGCCATCGACTGTGAAGTCCAGAACCTAATAGCCCACACTGATTCCCAACTAGTCGCCTCTCAGGTGGAGGGGGATTTTGATATTCACAACCCACAATTGGCTCAATATTGTAGCATTGTGAAGCTACTCTTAGCCCGTATAGGGGAACATCAAATCATACATATCCTCCGAGAACAAAATGCAAGAGCAGACGCTCTTTCTAAACTTGCTACATCAACAACGGGGGATATCTACAAGAGAAGATGTATCGAGGAAATCCACTTTCCAAGCATTCAGGGTCCATGGGTCATACAGTCAATTGACGAGCCAAGAGAGATGTCTTGGATCGAACCCATCTTGTCTTTTCTAAAAGATGGAGTGCTACCTGAAGATCCTATAGCTGCAATACGACTTCGGAGATAAGCTGCAAATTTCACTATTATCAGCAACGAGTTGTATAAGCGCTCCTTCATTGGGCCCTACCTCAAGTGTCTCCCACCATCAGAAGCCGATTACGCGCTTCGAGAAGTGCATTCAGGAGTATGTGGAGAACATCTGGGAGGAAGAGCGTTAGCTTACAAGATCATGAGACAGGGATTCTATTGGCCTACAATGAAACAGGATGCACTTGAATTCACACGAAAGTGCGAAAACTGTCAACTGCATTCTAACCTCACTCATACACCCGCTCTGGAGCTTGCATCTCTTCAAGGCCCCTGGCCTTTTGCCCAATGGGGAATTGATATAATGGGACCTTTTCCTATAGCAACTGGACAGCGAAAATTCATTATTTTGGCTGTAGATTACTTCACCAAATGGGTAGAGGCGGAACCTTTGGCGAAGATTACTGAAGCAAATGCCAAGCAATTCTTATGGAAGAACATAATATGTCGCTTTGGCATTCCCGCAAAAATCATCACTGATAACGGGACACAGTTCACTGGGAAAATCTTTACATCTTTTTGTAGGGATTTTCATATTCAGCTCATTCACACAGCTGTTGCCCATCCACAAACTAATGGGCAAACAGAGGTCACAAATCGAACAATCCTGAAAGGGCTGAAGACACGCCTAGGGAAGGCTGGGGGGCAATGGGCCGAAGAACTCCCCAATGTCCTCTGGGCTTATCGGACCACCGCCAGAACTCCTACAGGGGAAACCCCATATAACCTTTGCTTTGGTACAGAAGCAGTCATACCGGTTGATATCGGAGTTCCTAGCCACAGAGTTCAGACTTTCGACTTCATAAGTAACGAGGAGAAGCTTAGAGCAAATTTGGATTTCCTCCCAGAAGTAAGAGATGAAGCCTCACTCAGAACCGCTGCATACCACCAAAGAGTTGCCCGTCACTACAATCGAAGGGTGAAACCTCGCCCTATCACTATTGGGGACTTAGTACTACGAAGCATTGAAGCCGCTGGAAAAGGCCCTCAGCGAAATAAGCTCTCCCCCCTCTGGGAGGGTCCTTATTTGGTAGCGGCTATGGTCAAGCCTGGAACCTTCAAACTGAAGGATGCTGGCGGGAAAATGCTTCCTCGAACTTGGAACGTGGGCAATCTTCGCAAATATTATCAGTAGGAGTTGATACTGCTATCAGTCTATGTATTATGTTTGTCTTATATTCGTGTTATAAAGTTTTTCGTACATCCCGTGTGTGTTGATTATAGAAGAACTTTTCTCTTGTATCCCTAAGTTATTCTAGGGAACTGTTATCTCATATTACAGAGCAATATGATATTCACTTTGTCGTGCTATTGTTTCTTCTCTCCAAACTCTTTTTCTGTGATTCGAGAAGTACACAATCTATATTGTATCTCAATTATTGAATGATCAATCCCAGGGGGATTTGATCCGACCTCTTCCACACAGGTTAATGTCATCAAGCAAATGCTTTGACTAACAACCTCGGATAGGTCAAGTATCCTAGGAGGATATCTTGAATATCAAAATCATTTGATGATCAATCCCAAAGGGAGTTGATCTGACCTTTTTCCGGACAGGTTAAGGGAATCGAGCAAATGCTTTCACTAATAACCCTGGATAGGTCAAAATCTTTAAAGAAAAAGAATGCCTCACATTTGTTCAAGTCAAAAGAGAGCTCACTAAAGTCCAAACTGAAATAAAACTAAGTAAATTTCATTTGCATGTGAGAAAAGAACATCAACAACATCTTTATATATCACTGAACATCAAGTACACCAGATAGAAACATCAACATCGAGCATACATACAATCACTAGAAAGAAATCAAAGAGATACAAAACTACATCAAAGACACCCTAGAGAATCTCAACATCATCCTCGTCCTCCTCCAAGGCAAAAGCTCGCTGTAACTCACTCTCCAGCTCTTCACCACCAGAGTCCGAAGAAGCATCACTAGAAGCCTGGCTGGGAGTCAGTCCCTCGATCTCTGCTCCGGTCTTGCGATGTACTGTCCGAACACCCTTCATGAAGCCCCTGATGAAGCCATCCTCTGCGCACTCTGCCTCCAAGGCCTTCACCTCCACATCATAAATATGACTGCGAGCCTCCTGAATGTGGTCCTCAATAATGATCTTGAAAGCATAAGATTTCTTGAACTCTTCAATAACTGCTGATGGCAACTGCTGGGCCTCCTTCTCGGACAGTACACTCTGAAGCCTCTCATTCTCAGCCTCAAGGACTTGCTGAGCCTTTTCCTGCTGCTTGATCGTCGCTTGTGCCTCCACCAACTCTATATGCAGACGATCCATTCGTTCATTCTGAGAAGAGACTGAAGTGATCTTGTTCGCCAACTCAGTTCTGCACCCCTCGAGCTGATCCTCCACCACCTTCATCTCCTTCACTTTACTGTCATATTTCTTCTTGTACTCTCCCTGAAGGTATTTAACCTTCACAAACTCTTTGTTCCAATCGTTCAGAGCCTTGGTCATCTCAAGCTTGAAATCAGAATACTGAGACAAGAAAAATATCAGAAATATATTCCTTAAGAAATGTAAAGAAGGAGAAGAAGTGAAGGAGAACTCACCAACTCCTCAGCCCGTCGGCGGCCGATGCACTGATGGTTTAACACATCCTCTGGAATATATGTCTTGGATGGAGAAGCTCGGGGACCTCTGCTAACAACTGTCAAAACTTCACCTGCCCTTTTCTTCCTCAATGCCTGCAAACCTTCCTCGCTCCCTGGACGCTTGAAGTGGTTCTTTTGGGGAACCACTTCTGGAACTCTAGCAGACTTCTTCAACATTTGAGCATGTGATCTCCCTGCTTGAGTAGATAGCCCAACCTTGAACAAGTACTCCTCATCTACATATCTACTCAAGTAACGCACCTCGTAGTGTAGAGCATCCAGATCAGGGAGTTTGAGTATCCTCAGCAAATCTTCTGCTCCAATGTGAAGGGGGACAGGTAGCTCTTTCAACTTCCCCCACTTCTCCTGAAGACCCCAATCATTCTGAACATAAAAGAAGTTGCTAATCCAACCTTTCGAGGGGTCTCGGGTGCGGATATCCAACCACTTGGACCTGAATGAAACACGTCCCTGCGCATCGCTAAAGAGACGCCCCATCCGAGAAAGGCACTCTGAGGAAAGTACCACTCCGCGGTCTCTGAAAAGCACGATCAGGCCCATCACAATCGACATTGCTCTGTAGGAAAATTGAGACAAGCATACCCCACAAAGCGTCAGAATGTCGATCAGTTCGGAGGAAGGAGGAAATCGTAGCCCCGCTCGCAGGCTAAATTCATACACCGTCACATATCCAGGGGGAGGAAAGCAAGCGCGATCAGTTCTGGCCGGCACCTTCATCACCAAATCATTAGGAAAATGAAACTTTTTCCTAAATGAGATGAAGGAGTCCTCAGTGACAGTGGAAATCACATCGTCAGCCTTCGGCGCCTTCTGGACCCTCTTTGGAACTTCAGACCGTTGCGCAGGACGATCTTCTGAAGGAATTTTGGAGGAGGCAGGGTCACCCATTTTTGCTCCCTTTACTAAAGAGGGGCGCAGTTCTAAGTAGGGAAAGTCACCTACGAAAGACTGCGGAAAGCCTCCAAAGTAGGAAGAAAAAGGGAGGAAGAACGGGGGGAGGAAGGGAGAAAGCCACTAACTTCTGCACAAAAAGAGGGGCGCCAAGTCAAGTAGGGAAAGTCACCTACTTAAAAAATGGCGGAAAGCCTCAGAATGCCAAAAGCTAGAAAGCCAGAGGAAGAAGGGAAGAAGGGGCGAGTTTCTACTAAGCCTTGGGGGGTCTATTTATAGTTTTCCTTAAGGGGGGAGGATTCCAAAATTCTATTAAATTCCCTGAAATTTTTCAAATTTTTCGGAATTTTTTGGGATTTTTTCGGAATTTTTCGGGCCCAAAATAAAAAAAAAAAATAATAATATTATATTATAAAACCGGCCGGCGGTTCCCCAAACCGCCGGCCAAACCGCCCAGCCAAGGGGCGCGGCCAGCAGGCGCGAAGGCGGGCCAGGCGCGGGCCAGGCGCGGGCCAGGCGCGGGCCAAGGCGGGCCGCGGGCGGGCCCCAGGCGGGCCGCGAGCAGGCCGCGGGCGGGCCCAGGCGGGCCGCGAGCAGGCCGCGGGCGGGCCCAGCGCGGGCCGCGGGCGAGCCCAGCGCAGGCCGCGGGCGGGCCCAGCGCGGGCCGCGGGCGAGCCCAGCGCGGGCCGCGGGCGGGCCCAGCGCGGGCCAAGCGCGCTCCGGCGCGGTTCTGCGCCGCCGGCGGCGGCGGCGGCGGCGGCCGGCCGGTCCGGCCGGTACGGCCGCCTACTCGTTCCCGGGCTCCAATTTCGGGCCCGGACGGTCCAAATTCGACATTTTTTGGGTCCCCGGACACGTTTTTCGACGTTCCGGACTCAATTTTGACATTTTCGGAGCTCAACAGGGCCTCTATGATTGAGTTCGAGCCAACATTTAATTTTTGGAACGCAATTTTTTGCGATTCGGCCAATATAAAATGCCGGAACAAGTATTTTTGGACTCGTGGAGCTTCGACGTCCAAAAACAGGGGGGCAACTGATATATCGCCAAAAAATCATCTTGATCGGGCACGAATCTCGAGGAAAAACTCAAGTTGGAAACTTCAAAAATTATTTTGGAGACCATTTAAACTCCGATTTCAGCAAACTTATAGTCGAACTAAGCGTCTCGGAAATACGAATCCAACGACACCAAATTCGACTCAATCCGAGCCCAAGTGAGTCCAAATCAAGTACCCGAAGCGCTGTTGGAAGCATCAAACAGCTATTTGAGTTACCAAACGGTCTCCGATTTTGACGAGCTTACAGTCGAATCGAGCGGCTCGACGAGACGAATCCAACGAGCCCAAGATCGTAGAATTCTGACATCATTAAGACCTTCAAATGCTTGATAAACGGTTCATGATCAAGGGATTCAATATCGGCCGTTCATCCGGATCACTCCCTATTTGCCCCTGATCCCTCACATATTTACGGGCTATGCCACTCCAGAAAAACTATAAATAGCCCCTCATTTCTCCTAAGAGGGGACCCAAGCCAAGAAGAGAAGAAGAGAAGAAGAGAAGAAGAAGAGAAGAGAAGCCTAGGAGGGAACAGCTCCTCCTCGACCACCGCCGGAACTCCGCCGAAACACCGCCGGAACTCCGCCGGAACACCGCCGGAACTCCACCGAAGCACCACCAGGCGCCCGAGGGACGCCGGAGCTCTGCCCTACACGGGAGCAGCGTCGGAATTCTGCCCGACGCCGGAATTCTACCCGACGCCCGAGTGACGCCGGGTTTCTTTCAAAGTGACGCCAGAATTCTGTTCGACATTCCGAGTGACGTCGGAACTCAGCTTGTCCTTGTAACGGATACTCATTGTAATCTGATCGCCCTTGAAAGCGAGTCAGTCCCCTGTAATCTGCTCAAGTTCTAGTGGAATCATTTCAACTGGGCGTGGCCCCGTGGTTTTTTCCCTTTCCAGGGTTTTCCACGTAAAAATTCTGGTGTTACTTTCTCAATTCTGTTTGTGTGCTGGATATACGTACAACGTTGAGACGGAAAATTAAAATCTATCGCCGCGTATATTTGAGTCCGCAACAAAAGTAATTATTATTATTATTATTATTATTATCATTATCATTATAACTATAAAAATAAATATAATAATAATAATGATAATTACTGTTATTATTAGTATAACTACTTAACAACCATAACAACAATTAACTGATAATAAAGTGTTAGAAGGATTTTACCTATTAACGGGTTGTAAGGATTATTTGGAGAAAATGAGCTCGTGAGGTAATTTAAGAGGGGCTGAGTGTAAGAAGAGGAAAAGGATATTGCAGGCTTTTCACGTGAAAGAGAACATGAGGAATATAAGCCTGTTTTTTGAAGGCGAGGAAACGCTAGAGTAGAAGGTCTGATTGAATCTGGCTATGAGATGCGACGATTTTCGTAAACAGACATATAGATCTTGAATCGAGCAGGATGGGTTATTTGAGTGGTTATCATAGGGATCTTAAGGTAGAGGAGCTCGGATAGGGGTACGGATCAAGCTATTCATGACGGGCTTAAGGGATCAAGTGGTAGGCGATGTGGAGATTTACTGGCTAGATGTTGACGGGAGCTGGAGTTCAAAGAAGGAAGATCGAATGGTGAGTGGAGCTCAGCTCGGAAGCGTAAGCCTGGAGAGGTCCTACGTCTGCTTTGGAAGCTTGAGACATCTAAAGGTCAAGAGAGGGAGTGACTTGCGAAATATTGACTAGAGGATTGTGAGGAGGGGGTGGAAGATTGGCTCTATTTCGTGTGCAGAGGAAAAAATGAAATCTTGTTTAGTTCCATTTTAACGACGAGCTAGAGATATCATCGAGGCTGTCGCGGGATTTACAGGAATAGACACGAACGTCGGCTGGGAATTTGGAGATTTGCTCAGAACCTCCAAGGCAAGATACGAGGTAAGATTTTTCTTGATTTGATTTCTTTTATTTTAATTTTTTTATTTATAATAATACTCATATTATTATTATTTATAAAAATTTTATTTTTAAAATATGTAAAAGTGAGAACATATCTCATTTTATCCTTAATTTGCATGCTAATTTTTCAAAATTTGCGTGCAGTCGTCTCAAGATTCATGCCGATTCTCATGCACAAATTTCTTTGAGCAAAATTATAAATGATTTTGGATGTCATCGATGTTTCAAAAGCAATGGGAAAGTCCATTTTGCAATCCAAGGTTGTTTGGACAATGTTGCATGTAAATTTGCACGTCGTTGCCTTAGGATTCAAGTCGATCTGCTCATGCAAATTTAATTGAACAAATTTATGCTAATTTTTTTGTTATTGATGATATTTTGAATGCAACGACGAAGTCTATTTTACGATTGAGCATCATTTAGGCAAAGTCGTGCATCAATTTTGAGTGTCAGACATCCATTTTGAGCGATCTTCTCCGATTTGATTATGAGGGGTTTCATCTTAGGCGAATTTAACGTCCTGATCGCAATGGCACTGTCTGTTTGGCAATCGTAGGTCATTTTCCCCTTCAAGTGATGCGATGAGCATCAATTTTGGCTCTTATATGTCTCTTTTGAGTATAGGGGTCAACAAATGCCTTCAAATAAATGTGGTGTCCGTCTAGTGCACACCACATTTATTGTGACGTTGTTGGTAGTCGTTTGTAGCTTTTTTATGTATTTATCCAATCATATAATTTTTATCACATTTTCTCTTTCTTATTGTGCAGGAAAATGTTCCACTGGCAAAGATCTGATGACTTGCCTCCAAGCGAGCCTAGCAAGCCATCATTTGGGAGGCTATTGACCAGGAGGACCCTTGGGTGATGTTGATATCAGGGATATACTAGAGCAACATGAGGTCATGCTGTGGGGGCATGACATTTTTCACAGCTTCTTCTCCCGCTCCCCTTTACTTCCAGATTGTTCTGCGAATCCAGTAGAGTTTGAGGACCCTAGTAAATGGTATCCTCAAGCTGAAGTGCGAGGAGTAAAATCCACTATAGAGCATAATTGCCCAGATCAATTGGGGTACTTGTGATATTTTAGAGCCTGCAATAGATTCATAAGAGTCAGTTGGACAATTGAGGTTTCTTTCTCACTGGCAGCTACAATCTTCCTCTTTAGAGTGTTCATAAGATTCTATAGTTAGGCGGGTTCGGAGTCCAACTAGTGGCTATGTTCATTGGGCCAGATAGATTCTGGAGACCCATAGGAACACCTTTCAAGAGGTAGGGATCTACAAAGCTGTATACACCTCACTTTTTTACAACAGGCACATTCCTCCCGTGGCCCATAGTTTGGTGGAGTTTTGGGATACCCGTAGTGGCACTTGCTGGGTTGGGGCAGAGAAGCTCACAGTCACACTTTCAGACTTACAAATAATGTCCAGGTTGCCCATCTTTGGCCACCATTTTGAGGGGTGCATTCCTCTAGATGGGCACTTATTTCGTATGGTGCCTTCAGTAGACGATGACAAGTCAGAGAGATGGATGGTGTCAGATGTCTACCCTACTCTTCTTAGACACTATCGACAAATATATAGAGCGGAGGAGCTACCGATGCGTTCTCGTTCTACAGTTCCTGTGGATGTCTGGATACGTAGCTTTCTCCAGGAGGGATACTTATCTCCCGTTGCTACGATGTTGCATGACCCTTTTAACTTTGGTTTATGATATGGAGCTTCATTATCAGAGGAGATCATTGAAACATCCACTTTATCGAGTTGCACTCTTCCCGCATTAGCAGGTATTAATAAGGATTTGCTTTCGACAGGTTTCCGAGCTACCTGGCTTTATACTTTTGTTCTTCCTCTCAAAGTTGGGTTGTGAGGTGCAATGCTCTCTTAGCAGCCAATTAGTTGTCATAGGGGTAATAACTTTCCTTAGCCCTAGCAGTGCTTGTCTGGATGTACAGAGTTTTGTGTTTGATTAAAAAGTGTTGTTTTGAAAACTTAATTTTCTTTGGGAAAGATTAATTTTCTGGAATTTTAGTTTTGAAATTGAACACGTCATTATGAATAATATATCACCTCGAGAGACAAAAATATCATTCCTTAATAGATTCGAATTGCAAAACTTTGGATTTACCCCGATTATTGTAGTCAAACTCAGGGAAGAATCACATATGATCCCGGAGGGTCGAAATAAAATTTGATCGAATGTTTAACTATATTAATCTAGATAAAGAGATTATTAATTTAATAATCAAAATTATGATAATAATTGATATATATTTTTGAGGAAAGAAGATATCAATCACTATCGATCATTTAAAAATGATGATAATGATCATCATATTTGATTTTCCCAAAGATAATCAATTGAGGTTTTGAAAACTTAATTTTAAAATTTTGATTTGGGTTTCTAAATCTCCTATAAGCGCAAGCACTTGTAGTTAATTACATCATAGGGAAAATAGAGTTTTCTACGAATACTCTCGATTAAAATAGTAGTAGAAATTTTATTTAAGAATTCAAAGCTTGATATCGAAAGAGGTAAGGATTGGAATTTTTAAATGAAATTGAATCAAGGTTGAACACTTATTTCTGGAGATCAAAGGAGGAATAGTAGGAGGTGTTGAGATTCTGAATCACTTCAGAAACACCCCAGCCTATCCTAAGTGTTGGGTTTGAATTAGATTGAAAGAGATTTAAGTTTGAATGGTTAATTTTATTAGAAAATTAGGATTAGATTCCCAAAGGTTGAGGTCTTATAGCCTAAGCCTGCCTCAGAACCTAAGTCTAAATTGGGTATTAAAAATCAGTGACCCGAACCTAGCTAATGCAATACAGGATCTGGACTTACCCAGGCCTGGATTGGGGAGCCAGCTAAACCACCTAGGCACTTTAAAACCATGTGTCCGATCATTTATGAAAAAGTGGGTAGGGATGTTACATTAAGTTAAGTTTGAGAAAAGTGAGGCCAACATCTAAAGTAGATTCTAATTAGCCCTTTGACTTAGGTTGGGTATTTGATGCTTAAGCTAAAATACAATTAAAGATTTAGATACTTTTAAGTTTGTATCTAATGCAATGCATACTAATTGACTCGATAAATGCTAAAAATTTGAATGAAATAATTTTAAAAAAGGCTTAAAAATAATTTTATCCTAGAGATTACATAAATTCCCCTTGATAGATCTGCACCCTCATAAGTCAGGTGGTCTGTCAAAACCCGCGTGTAGGGAGGTACCTAACAAAGGAAAAGGAGATACAAGAAGTATGCTTATGCGAACTCCCGGCGATCCCGAGTATACTTCTTAAAATATTAGATTTCTATGTGAGCTTAAAATATTTTAATTTTAATTAAAGTAAAAATAGTTTATTTGTACACTCACGAGCCTCCGATCAGGTTCCAGACTAAATCAAAGATTGACATGCAAGTGCCAAAAAAAGTACTAAAAGCATGCAATCCTATATTACAGGCAAAGCACATCAATTAATCAATCAAATCAATAAAATTAACATTCAAATTGAAAGTCCATATGACAAGTGCTACTTAATTGTATAACCCAAGGTCAGCAGGAAAAGTAAAGTGGTCGGGTACCACTGACAACAACCTGAATTCTACTTCTAAGACTCAAGTGACTTTGAGGATTAAGATTCTTCTCATTCTTTTCTTCTTCGTCCTTCTGTGGGCTCCTTGGATCGTCGGGTCTGGATATCCAAATAAAAAGAAACTCTCCCTCAAAAGGGGTGTTATCTTTTTCCTTTGGATATTTTAAAGTCATCCTGATTTGGATTTCCAAATGGAGAGAGACTCTCTCCTAAGGGATGTCCCTTCCTCTTTGGATTCCAAATTGAATGCTATTCCATCTCAAATTGCCACTTTAAATTACAACTCAATTATATCAAATTACATTTGAATGAAAATTAAAATCTAGACTCCATAACCTGCAGGGTTATCCTAGTAAATCAATATATAACTAATCCTAAGCAGTTAATATTTATTGAAATTAAATGCTCAAACTCACAGTCATGCTTGGCCATACTCTTTTAATTTAAAGGGGGACTTAGCAAATTTCAGAAGCACATGCAGAAAATATCATTAATTAAAGCTTTATTTATTTTTTTGCACCCTTTATTTTAATTGCCCGGTATGAGCATGACCACCTACATAAGATTGAATTAATATAAATTATCTCTAACCTAAGGGTAGATCTAACGCCCATTAATCACATCACAGAGTATAGAAATTAAATAAATAATCACATCAATAACCAGCATGTAGTGAAAACTATAAAAAACCTGACACACAGCAGAAAAGTAAACACCGACCTAGCCTAAGACTACAGTTGGTGGTCTTAGCAAATCATCTAAAGTGTGTGAAGGAGGCTAGTTAACCCCGCGGCCCGGAGTAGTCCATCCTAAAAACTTCATCTTTGGAGTAATTTTTGTGTATTAAAGGGGCTAGTTAAGTAATTTTAACAATGATTTAATATTTTCTAGAATTCGAAACTAATTATCAATTTTTGGAATTTTCTGGATTATTTTAATGTATTAATTAAGGGGTTGAAATTAGGCTTTTGAATTTAATTAAATTTATGATGTTTTGATATTTTTATTAAATATTAGACCTTTTAGTGCGTAATTAAGTTTTGAGTTTGCTGAATTTGAAGTTTTCTATGGGAAGTTATAAATTTTTGAAGTTTTAACTTGAATTTTTTATTTAAAAATTGATTGGGTTGTTAACTTTTTAAATCTAAATTATTTCTAATGGTTTTATATTTTTAATAAGTATTAGACCCCAAATGGAGTTCAATGTCTTTGAGTTTATTCAATTTGAAATTTTTTATAATTAATTATGATTTTTCAAAATTTGAGTATTTATTGAAATTATTAGAATTATTTAATAAAGGAGCTTTTAATGATTTTGCTCCAAATAAACTCCTAACTCTTTAAAATTAATTCCAAAGGTTAAGAATGACCTAAGGAGAGATTTCGAAGTGTTTGGAAATTTTTTGGATTTTTTAATTATTTTTAATTAATTAAATTAATTAATTATTAAATTTTAATTAAAATTAAATTAAGCTTAAATCCGATGTCAAATCAAAGGGATTGAATTCTGGTTAGTTTGAGATATTATATGTTTTTTGAATTTAAATTTGATTTATTAGAATTTTTAAAAGTTTTGAGCTTAATTAAGAGTTTGACCTTAAGTTAATTAATTAAGGGGCTTAATGAATTTTAACATTGCTAAAAATTTTCCCTAGGGTAGAGAATATCACTATGTTCAAATGGTTCAAATTTCATGTAATTAGAATTGTATCATAATTTCTAGAATTTTTCTAAGTTTTCTAGACATATCCTTAATTATTGTCCTTAATAATGTCACTAAGTTAAGTAGGTTTAAATCAATATTCACTAACCATTGGAAAAACATATAGATGCACATATAACATTCACAATGAATTACTAGATCTAGGAGAGCCCTAAGACTAGGAGTATGTGTGTGCAACCTAAGCATGCAAAGTTTGAAAATAATTAACATTATTAATGAATTGATTAGTGGATAGTTGGAACATAACTATCGATTAATCCTTTCCTATGATTTTCGTCCACATATGCTAAAACCATGTTTAAAATTTCATAGGATCTCTTAACACAGTAAGATTTAAATACATATAATTTAATATATATATATATATATATATATATATATATATATATATATATAAACTTATACATAAAAATATAAGTTTTAAAATAAAATGATTAAAAATATCAACAAAATAGTTTAAGATATTTGAGAGACCCTCTCATTTATTTAAAAATAATAATTTGAAAATAAAATTTTAATTTTGAAAATATTTAATATAATATTCAATTAAATAATAATCAAATATTTAAAATGATTAAGTAATTAGAATTAATTATAATAAATTAAGCATTAATCTCTAAAATTAATTTAAAATTAGAATTTTTAATTTTCTAAAAATTTTGATATATCACTTGCATTTTTCTAAATTAATTTGAATTTCTTCTAAAATTTTAAAGTTTTAAGGCACTTAAATGTATTTTAAAATAATTTAAAATTAATTAATATTAAAAAAATAATTCTTAATTTAAATTAAATCAATTCTTAAATGTTCTCTAACATTTTAAATTATTTAAAATATTTTTGTTTGAATTTAAAAAAATGATTTAAATTTAATTTTAACTTAATGTTAATTAAATATTTAAATATCTAAATATTTTAAAATTATTTAAACTATATAATATATCTTAAATTAAATTAAATTTAATATTAAATATTTTAAAATACTTCTGTGATTTTCAAAATATTTATACTAAAAAAATTTTAATATTTGAAAATGTTTGAATTAACATTAATTAATATTAATTGAATTTTAATATATTAAAGTTACTTAAAATTCTTAATTAAAACATCTTAATTTAAATTTTGAATTTAAAATAAAAATATGTTGAATATTTATATGATAATTTAAAATATACTTTTAAAATAAAATTTAATATTTTATAAAACATTTTTTTATTATTTTTAATTGATTATTGATTTAAAATATCAAAAAATTAATAATTAAAATAATTTAAAATATAATTATTATTTTTAATTAGTGTTAATTTTAAATTAAAATATTTAATTTTCTGGAAATATTAACATAAAATATATATTTTTTAATTTATAATTAATTTATATTTTTTTTGAATTTTTTTGAATTTAAAATAAATTTAAAACAAATTTTAAATAATAAATAAAAAGAAAACGACGACGGCGGTGCGGAAGGCCACATGGCGGCTTGCGATTGGACCATCCAGAATCGCATGGTGGCGGTGGGCCACGTGATGGAGCGGGGTTGGCTCGTGGAAACGCAGCAATCATTGGCATGATTGTGCGGCGGCGGAGCCACAACCACGTTAGTAAGTCCGGATCATCGTTAGATATTTGTGATTTCAAAACGAATGGTTGGGATGAAGCCAAATGAAACAAACGACCGTAAGATCAAATCTACGGTCAAACGAAGCTATGGAATGGCTTTATCTGGGTCGTTGATCGCGCGATCAACGGTCTAGAAAACATACACCGAATATACGCTGCAAATGAAACGTAGAATGGGTTTTTCGCCTCGTTCTCTCTATCGGGTACACCAAATCAATTAAAATTTTAAACTTAGCTAGCATTCGTGAATAGAAATCATGTGGGATATTTGATATAGCTTTAAACATGCTTAATGAAAAGCTAATTATAACTACTATGACCTAGGGTTAAAGTTTTAAGGGATTTTACGGTGGGATATCAGGGGGAAATAATTTCTCTGAATTTGTTGTCTATCCTCGACAAATTCCTAGTTAAAACCACAACCAAACAAGCTATGGATCGAATAGATGGAGGCTTGGATGAACTTGAGCTCAATGTCACCGGAATCCCGTCGCCCGCTAGCTTTGACATGAGGATCTTGACTTGGATCATCGAGGAGGATCACTTGAGAGCTGGAACGGAGCAGGGGTCGGGCTTAAGGGCTTGAGAATGGTGAGTGAATGTGTATGATAGATTGAATGCTATTCTATGAGTTTAGCCCTATTCAAATGCCTCCAATCAATTTGGACGACTATGATTAGTTTGGCTGGACTCCAGATGCATGCCATATGTCCCTAAGGTAGTTAGGAGTAGAGGAATCAAGGACAAGGGGGTACATCCCATGTGTAAAGGGTTTTTTATCCTATTTGTACATGTGGAGATGATAGAGGCCACTAGATCTTGATCAGAGGGTTAGGAATGACTCTAGGAATATTCTAGAGTCCACCTAAGCTGCTGGAGGGGTTTGGATTAGAGGAAATTAAGTTTAAGAGGCAACTTGACCAGGTTTGACCACTTCAAACCCTTGGTTTGACTGGTCCCCATGCCATATGGCTACTGAGGTGGCATGGGAGGGGGCTTGGGAGCAGATTGGATGCCTTGGGTTCAATGGATGAAGCAAGGGATCAATGTTGGGTAAGGTTTGACCACTTTTGACTCATCCAAAAGCTTGTGTTGATTATTTACCTGGTCAAACAGTCAAACACAAGTGAGGTGGCAACCATAACATGACTAAGAGTCATTGGGAGAGGTTGCAAATGGTCTTAAATGATTGGAGACATAGTATGATTTGAAATAATGCATATGTAAAGGGATTTGACCAGATTTTATGAGTTGACTTGGTCAACATAGATTGGCTTTGGTTGGCTAAGCATTAGGGCATGATTAGGCCATGATTTAGAGTTGATTTAAAGCTTGAAAGGGGTTTGATAGGTTAAATGGGTTGAAATAACCCATTTAAAGCCTTAAGGGATACTTGGGTCAACCAGGTTGACCCAGGGGGTGGGTCCAGGCTCAACAAGTTTGAAGTAATAATTTGAGTTTGTTGGAGGTGATTCTAAGGTCTTAAGAAATCAAATTGGTCAAAATGTCCTATTGGACCCTTCAGGGCTTATTTGGTCAACCTAGGTTGACTTGGTCAATCAGGTTGACCCAAGGCCTGGATTTGAGTCCAACATGTTTGGTTTGATATTTGAAATTTGTTAGATGTGATTTCAAGTAATTTGGAGATCATTCGGTTTGAGATGACTATTCAAACTCCTAAGGGGTATTCTGGTCAAGAGGGTCGACTTGGTCAACCAGGCTTGACCAGAGTCTGGGTCTAGGTATATTGCACTTCTAATGATGATTAGGATGCATTGGAAGAGGTTTCAAAGCTTGATTTGAATAGGCCAAGTTGAAGTTTAGAGAAAACTCCAAAATTGCCCTTAGGGGACATTTTGGTTATTTTGACCCCCAGTCAACTGGGGGTCAAAGTGGGTCTACCAAAGTACAGTTTGATGTTTAACAAGTCATAATCAAAGGTTGGGATGTGGTTCGGGGCATTGGAGAAAGCTCCAAGATCATGATCCACTAGGTGGCAGGTCCAGTGGCATAGACCGTATATATTTAAAGATTTTACATCCTTTGAATTTCAATCCAGTTTCTGAGGTTAGAAGTCTCAAATTGAGCTCAAATTTGGAGGGTTTCCTCTAGATACATATCCTATAAATATGTAATTAATAGACTTTGAATCATAGGTCTTTTGATTGGGGTTTGAAATGTTTAAAAAATTCCTTAAAAAGGCTTTCAAGATAGGGCCTTTAACCTTAGATTTTGGGTTTGAATTTTTGGATTTGAACTGCATTTTAGGTTTAAATGTTTAAAATTAAATTATCTGAATCATTTATAATCATTTAGATGATCATAATTGATTGGATAGGGTTTAAGTTAGATTGCAAGCTAGATCAAAGTTTGGACTAGAGCTGAGATCTAGACAAGTTTGAAATTTGGATAGGTTTGAAGTCTAGGCTTGATTTAAGACTTGATTTGATTTGAGATCTGGATTAAACCTAGACTTTAAGTAGATCTAAGGTTTGGTAGATCTAGGGTCTGAGTAGATTTAAGGTCTGGATTGGCCTGGAAGAATCCTAGAGTTTGGGAAGGTCCTAGGTTCTGGAGTCTAGAAGGATCCTAGGGTCTAGATAGATCCTAAGGTTTAAATTGGTCTGGAGGATAGAGAGATCTGGGGTCAGGATTAATCTGGAGTCTGGAAAAAGCCCTAATGACCTCATACAAAAATAAGATCAATATTTTATGCACTATTTTCAAGGCTAGTTCCCTTAGGACACCGGATTCGATTCTACCATGGCACTATTTATATGCATGGATCTACTTGCATGTTCAGGGTACCTCCTCCTATCTGAAGTGTCCTGCGCACTTTCTATATATGGGATACCTCACAGTTCTTTAGTTGTCACAGGCATTCTCTACTTTGTAGTCGAAGAGGGTGTTGTTCTTCTTCTTCGCCCTATACCTAGTAGTAGACAACTTCTCTTTAGTCCACCGGCCAGAGTTAGTAATTTGCCACCTCATCAAAAGGGGTATAATTGTTGTGGATGGGATTGACTAGGGAGGCGAGTATGCTTTAATGCATAACAAGCATACACTAACAGTGGCTGAGTACTTCATTATCATATGCCCAGGCTGGCTATGTTACCGATCATGTAATATTGTGATGCTAGAGGGCTACCAGCCCAACACGGTGGCCAGAGACTTTCAAATTTTCTTAGTCTACAACCTATGATGGGGGTATACTTGTTCCTGGAGTCGTAGATGTTTAGCATATAGATGTCGTTCCATAGAAGACCTAGTTCTACACAGCTCCTCTGGTGTTGTTACACCTACTGAGACTTGGCACTAGCTCCAGCTTCTACTTAGCTCCTTCATCCAGTCATACAAGCGCCAGCTATACACGGCTAACATGGGCTTGACTGTCTTTCAGTCCTACTTTGGAGCACAGCGTATGAAGGTACAAGCATAGAGTGAGGGCATTATGAGTGCAGAGGGGCCAAAGACCTCGGTGAGACTCATCAGAGGCTAGAGATGATAGAGGCACTTTTTTGCCCTGTTCCCTCCTTTTGGTTAGTATTTAATTTATTAACATTATCCTAATATTTTACACTTACGCCTTCTTTCATTCTTACTATAGGGGGCATATTAAGGATTATACTGCTACTGAGGTTACCATGTCTTCCCTCATCAGAGTGTAGAATGTAGCACCTAAGCTACATCATATGAAGGTACCACAACCCTCGAGTGGAAATAGGCTCTCAATGTGCTAGAGCTTCTTGAGCTTCTATTGGCTTGGTGGCTAGCCCGACACCTTTCGACTCCAAAGGGGGCATCGATGGGCCCTCGGATGTCTGTAGAGGTGTTTGACATACCGACGTATACGCTAACAAATCTGGGCTAGCTCCTATAGCTCATGCCTTCATTTTAGAGAGTTACTCGGCTGACTTTGTGAGCCCCTCCATAGGTATATTTTATTATGTGATGATTTATTTTGTGCACTATTGCTACATGCATTCTTATACTCATCATTTGTAAATCTTTATGTAGTGCCTTATTTGGGTTTAATTTGGAAGGAGGGTTAAAAGGGGTTTTGAAAAAGATTAGTTTTCTTTGGGAATTTTAATTCATAATTTCAGTCTCAAAATCGAACACATCATTAGGAATGATATATTGCCCCATGAGGTGAATATATCATTCATTAATGAGTTCATATAATAAAATTCAAATTTTCATCCTGATTATAATAGTCAAGTCCAAGGAAGAACTACGTATGATCCCGAAGGATGAAAATGAAGTTCTAACTGAATTTAACACTCATAACCTAGATGAAACATCATTATCTTCATATTCAAAGTCATGATAATAGTTGATATACCTTCCCAAGAGAAAAGATATCACATATAGTCGATCGATCGAATATGACGATAATGATCATCATTGATTTAATTTTTCCAAAGAAAACTGGTTGAGTTTTGAAAATGGATTTTGAAAAGTAGTTATGGGTTCTAAATCTCCTACAAGCACAAGCCCTCATATAGGAAACCAGTGTCTCCTACGAATACTCTTAATTAAAATAATGACAAAAATTCTGTTTATAAATTTTCTAGGAGTGATATCAAACGAGGTGTATTTGGAGTTTCAACAGGGATTTGGTTGAATTTTGAACACGTATTTTCAGAGTCAACGGAAGAGAAGTAGGAGACACTTAAAGATTCTGAAACAATTCAGAAGTGTACCGACCTAAGCTAAGTGTTGGGCTTTAAGTTTTAGATTGAGAAATTTTTTTATTGAAGTTGAGTAATTTATTAGAAGTTTGGGATTATATTCCCAAAGGATGGTGTCTTATGATTCAAAATCTACACTGGATCCTAAATCTAAATAGGGCACTGGACAACAGTGGCATGAACTTAGCTAATGTAATGCAAAACCTGGACTTACCCCGGCCTAAATTGGGGAGCCAGCTAACCACCTAGGCGATTTAAATCCATAAGTTTGATCATTTTTATGAAAGAGTGGTAGGGATATTATTATTGAAGTTTTTTGAGAATTGGGACCAACATCTAGAATAGATTCTAATTGGTTCCTCGACTTATGTAGGGTAAAAATGCTTGAATCAAATACAATTAAAATTTTAGGCTCATTTAATTAGTTTCTAATGCGATGCATGCTGATCGACTCTATTAAATATATAAAATATATATGAAGCAATTTAAAAAAGGCTTAAAATTTATTTATCCATAGAGATTACACAACATAACCTTAAGAGATCTGCACCCTCAAAGACCAGGTGGTCTGCCAGAACCCACAGACAGGGAGGTGCCTAACAAGGAAGAGAAAGTCAATAATATGCTTCATACAGACTCCTAGCAGTCCCGGGCTTACTTCCTAAAAGATTTTTAATTGATTTAAGTAGAAATTTTTTTTAGCGTACCCGTACAAGCCTCCGCATATCCAGACTAAAATAAAAATGACATGCAATCACTAAAAAACTAAGAGTTGCAATCATATTAAATCAAACACATCAAAAAATCAAATTTATTAAATAAATATCCATATACAAATTGCTTGTTTATTACAACCCAAAATTTACATAAATTAAAAGTGGTTAGGAACCAGTAATCATAAACCCAGATTCCAATCCTAGGATCGACGAAAGTTGACTTTGAGTGGGATACTTTTTGTCTTCAACTCCTCGTCCTCCTCTTCTTTGGGCTCCTTGGATTCGTCGTATCTAGATTCCTAAATGAAAAAAGAAAACTCTTCCCCCGAATGGGAGATTATTCTTTTCACTTTGGCTCTTAAAATAATCCAAATTTGAGCTTTCAAATGGAAGAGGACCTCCCCTGAGGGATGTCCTTTCCTCTTTGCAATCCAAATTTGGATATATTTATCCTAACTCAAATGTCTAACTTTCACAACTCTTAACATTAAACAAATTACATCAATATTAAATGAAAAATTTAGACTCTCCTACATGATTATCCTAAGCATTTAAAATCAAATCAATCCCAAGAAATTTATATTTATGTGCAATAAAAAGTAAATCACACTTGGCAGCACTCCTACTTATTTGGGGGCAAAGCAGCAAAAACAACTATAGTAAATTTTATTTGCTTAATTAATTATCAATTTAGCCCTATTTTATTGCCCTGCAGGATCATGGCCACCTGTAGAAAATCCTGTGAGCAACCAGATCGATCCTAACCTAAGGGTAAACTATTACTCATCACATCAGTTCATAGATTACAATTAAAATAAGTAATTACTCAATCCAATCAATTTTCAATCATAGCATGCAATGAAAATTTGGAAAACGTGACACACAGTAGTAAAAGTAAACACTGGCCTAGTCTAGACTAGAGTTGGTTGTCCTAGCAAATCATCTAAAGTGTGTGCCAAAGGCTGTGTGGCTGTGGCAGATCCTAAGTTTGATTGTTTCTTAAAGTTCTCTGATGTTTGGGTTTGTTAAGGGTTAAAATGGGAGACTTTAGTTAGAGTTCAGATATTAATATATTAAGGTTTATTTTAGAATAAATTTTAAAGATTGACTAATTAAATTAATTTAATTAGTTAGAGATTTAAGGATCAATGAATTTTTAATTAATTTGATTAGTTGCTAATTTTAAGGATTATATTAGGTTAGATTTTCCACCGACCGATTCGTGGCATTGTCACAATGGGCTCTAGGAACTTGGCTTCCTTAGGACACTTAGCCCCATAGCTCAAGGTAGTCCAGCCTATAAACCAGGTTGACGTGGTTGGATTAAGGATTTTAAATTAATTAAGTAATTAAGAGTCACTTAATTTTAAGGTTTTACACTCCATTGAATCCATTCGTGGCATTGTCATAGTTGGCTTGAGAAACCATACCTCCTTAGGACACTTAACCCCATAGCTCAAGGTATTCCATCCTAAAAATTTTATTTTCGGAGTGTTTTTTGTGTATTAAAGTGTTGGTTGACTCATTTTATTAATCAAGTTGGAGTTTTATGGAATTTAAACCAATTACTGGATTTTTGGAATTATTAAAATTATTTAATTACACTAATTAAGGGGCCAAAAGTCTACTTTTAAAATTAAAATGATTTCTATACTTTGAGTATTTTTTTCTAAATACTAGACCTTAAGATGAGTAATTAGACACTGTGTTTGCTCAATTTAAAATTTTTTATATTAAGTTATAAATTTTTAAAGTTTTGACATAGTTTTGAACTACAGTTGACCAAAAAGTTCACTTTTTGACTTTGACTTAATTCTAGTGGTTTGACATTTTTAAAAAATACTAGACCTTAATTGGAGTTGAATGATACTAAATTTGGCCAATTTAGATATTTCTGGAATTACTTATGATTTTTTAAAGTTTGATTAATTAATAGATTTTTTAAATTATTTAATTAGAAAAGTTTTGATTATTTTGATCCAAACTCATCCCAAACTACATGGAATCACTCCCAAAGGTTAGGGATGACCCATGAGAGTGTTTCTAAGAATTTGAAATTTATTTGAAATTTTTGATAAATTTTAATTAATTAAATTAATTAATTATTAATTTTCACTAAAAGTCAAATTAAAGTCAAATTAGAGATCCAGTGATAGAGCTTTTATTTCTCCTAGGCAAAGGATTAAATTTTGGTCAGTTTAATATTTTATTTGTATTTGTTGAGATTTAAATTGAATTTATTATAATTTTTTTGAATTTTTTGGGTAGTCAAAGAGGCTGAAATTTGATATGGTTAATTTTCTGACCTAATGAGCTCTAAATTCAGTAAAATTTAAACCTATAGGACAAAATATCTCTGAATTTACTATGGTCAAGTTTCACCTCTATTGGGTGTGTGTAGAATTTTCTAAGTTATCTAGATAAAGTCCTTAATTATTTTTCCTAGGTGTCACTACTATTCAAAAAGGTCTCAATCTCTGTCCATCTAACCCTAACACTAATGCAAACACACCACAGAAATTTCACAATATAATTCTAAAAATCTAAAGAGTTATAAATTTTGAAAGTTTTGAGTCTAAAATGGACCCATTACCAATGACACTAAAAACATTAAATTTGGTGAAAAATTTAAATTTCTGTGAATTTTAGAAGATTCTGAGTATTAATTGAATTGTTGAATTCAATTTCAATCATTAACCGGTGACGCTAATCATTGGCAAAGATTGCCACTGAAATGGTGGCAATGTACGGTGGGCCAATACGTTGCAGGAAGCTAACAGTCCACTTAACCACGTCGGATCTGTCGATCGGACGGTCAGATCAAGCCACAGGAAGATCAACGGCTCTGAGGCCGCCACGTCGCCTCCTCTAACCGCGGAAGGACCCGCGTTTGAAACCAGTCAGACTATTTTACCGTCTGACATGTTGTGGACCGTCCGATCACTTTTTAAATGCGATCTCAAATGTTATTTAAGATTCAATAGAAGAGGTTTCAAGGTTTTGAGAGGTTAAAACATATTGAATTTTGGCCAAAAGTCAAAAAAATTCCCTTAAAGGATATTTTGGTCATTTTGACTTCAGTCAGCTTTGGGTCAAACTGAGTCCAAAAAAATATAGTTTATTGGTCAACATACCTTAACCAAGGTTATGTGTATGGTCAAATTCCTTTGGAGAGGTCCTAAGGTCAAAATTAACAAGGTGATAGGTCAAGTGGCATAGGCCATAAATATTTAAAGGTTTTGCAGCTTTTAAAAATAGATTTAGTTTCTGAGGCTAGAGACCTCAGAAAGAGTTCAAATTTAGTGTGTTGTCCCTAGGGACATGTCTGATAAAAATGCAACTAATAGATCATGAATCAGATGTCATTTGGCTGAGTTCTTAGGTGATAGAAAATTCACCCATAAAGGGTTTCACAACTTAGGCTTTTTGCCTTAGGTTTTGAATTAAAAGTCTAAGTTTGAGCAGAATTTTGGATTTGATTAGTTATGTTTTGGAATATCCAAATCAATCACAATCAGATAAATGATTAGGGCAGATTGGATAAGACCAAGGTTTGATTAAAGATCAGATTGAACTATGATTGTAAGTAGGATATGAGTCTTGTGTGAGAATTAGATTGAAGGCTGGATTTAAATTTGATTGGGGTCTCTATATTTGACAAGTGGACAACTGTTAACCCTAGGATCATCAAGCAAGAGTCTAGATAGGTTCTGATGATCTCATACAAAAATGAGGTCAACATGTCTGAGGGGGTAGATTATATTTCAGAGATTCACATTTACACTCCCTCAGCTCCTGACCCTCGAAACATCAGCATATGTGATAGCTGTATAAAAGTCTTATGGGGTTTGATATATTGTATTGACCCTAGGTCACCCAAGTCTATGGATCAGTTCGCCACCATAATCGACCACACCCTTGGCTTATTAGCACGCCTCAGTAATTCAGATATGCTTTGCTGGGAGACACTATATTGTGAGGCGGAGTTCCACATCAGATGGTTAAAGTCCCTTTCCATCCTATGAACCAGGGTCACACTTCCAGTGTTGCAGGAGAGAGTTAGTAGATGATGAGTGGTGATTGATGTCGCTAATAACCAGTTCGGCAGGAGTACAGATGCTCTAAGGAGACACAGACAGAGTTCTTCTAACATGGCCAATGAGATAGAGTAACATTCTTCCCGAGTGAAGGACCTGTGGAGGACATCAAGGGAGTGATGTCGAATAAGTCTAATCTTTAGAAGGGTATGATAGACGAGACCGCCTCATCAGAAGAGAGCTACAGCTCAACCAGATGTTGCACCAGACCATGGTAGCTGCAAAGACTGCATTGACACTGACTGTAAAGAAGCTTCAGACCACCGAGGCAGTGTACCGCATCCTGACTGAGATAGTTTCACAGCTATGGGATCTGAGGTCCCGCCTCCTTTGATATGTCTTTTACCTGCTTTTGATATTTACTCTTTAGTTTTCACTCTTGGTTATACTTGTACCTCGAAATGATGATTATATATATACGTGGAGAATTTTCTTGTTATTTTCTTCTCTGGTTGCACTTTGAGTTGTATTGATGGCAATACATGAGATTTTAAAATATTTATTTGGGGATCTTGACACGTAGAGTGATGTTGACACAAATAAATGTTTAAAATACCCCTATCTATGAGGATAATTTTGAGTTACCTTTAGCCACCTACTAGAGTCAGTGGCTGCATTCTTCGCATAACTTAGCTTGAGTTCTTAAAATTTTGGCTTCTTTTGTCCTGTGTATAGGTCTCCGAAAGGATTCTTCTTGTGGGAAACAAAATATAAAGGGTACGACTACACTATCCGATAAGACAAAATGATCGTAGACATTTGCACTCTACCCAAGTAGGCCAATTGGAGGGCAGATGGGATTATATATACGATTAACCATGGAGGATAGAGGCTTTCGCCTACACACCTCGATGGGTAATAATATGCATAACCCAAGATTCATGAGATTTTTCCCATTCAATATATTAGCTCGAATGGGATTTATTTAATGTGGGGATCAGTTTTTCACAGGCGCAAGCCTCTGTGGTTAATTACATCTTAGATCTTAGCCTAAGAAAACTCTTGATTAAGGACACTATATTATTCTCTCAAATGGGTTCAACACATTGGGAAAATCTAGGCTTTCTTAATCAAGTGGATGAAAGGTTCATTTGGTTTAACCAATAAGCACGGATCATATGATCATTTGGAGGGTTAGAAGAGACTAAACTGGTGAAAAAGAAAGAAATATTACATTCCCATCATGCGTGAGAGAAGGATGGAGGTGGCGTCATCCATGTGACATGGATAGGTATGGTTTATAGCCCTAGAAGAAGGGGGGCTTACCCACCAATGAGGCATACTACGAGACACCAATAATAGTAACCCTAAACCCTAAATCTAAGGTGGGTTTAGTGTTCCACACGACACTAATACCCGTGTCCTAGCTAATGTATCATGGACTTATATCTTGCCTGAAAGAAAAACCAGCTAAACCACCTAATCGTATAAAATCCATGCTGTCTAGTCTTTATGAAATATGGGTGGGTGGCTAAGTTTTTAGAATTTGAGGCTGACATCTAGAGAAGTTCCTAAGTGGCCTTGTACTTATGAACAATATTATGCTCCTAGAACTAATGCAATTAAATTTTAATTTTTAATTAGTTTCTAATGCAATGCATGCTAGTTAAATCATTAATAATCAATTAGTTTTAAAGTTTTAGCACTCCAATGAATTCATTCGTGGCGTTATGCCACCAGGCTCGAGGAACTAGGCCTCCTTAGGACACTTAGCCCCAAAACCCGGAGTAGTCAATCCAATAAACTTCATCTTAGGAGTGATTGTTATGAATAAAGGGGTTTGTTAATTGATTTTTAAAGATTAGTTAATGATTTGATTAAGTTTTAATTAAGTTATTAGATTATGAGATTTTGGGTTGTTGTTGAAATTTTTTTTAATGAGTTTCTTATATTGTTTACTCAATTACTTAGGATTTGATTTATTAGTTCAATATTAAGAGGTGCTTTAGATTAGGAGTGTAATTGATTATAAGATGATTTAACAAGTTAGAATTTCTTTTTTTTAGAAGTCTGTTTTGTTTAACAAAGTTTTGGTTTAGGTTTGTTCTTTTAGTTTGGCCCACATTCTTTCAGGTTTAAGTATATTGGAGGATGATTAATGGGTTAATTAGGTTCACAAGTGTATGTTTAAATTCATCTTTTAATGATTAAGCACATTAATTATAATTTGATTAAGATTCAAGTGTTTTAGTACATTTTTGAATTTAGGTTGTTATTAATTTTGTTGGTTAATTATTAATAGATTAAGGCACACTAATCCTAGGAAAAATGTGTCACTAAAATTTCTATGTTTGATGTATTTATCCTAAAAGGAGCATGCCTCCTAAAGTCTATGTTATCTAAGACCCGATCCTTAATTCTTGTCCTTAATTGTCACTAACGTTGTAGGAGACCAAAGATTTTATCTCTAACCGTTTTGACATGCGCATATATGTAAGTGGGTTTAGGGATCTAAAATAAATAAATAAAAAGCATACTAGTTAAAAATGAAGTTTCTACAAGGTCTTAGGGCCAGGGAGCGTACACACACAAAAGGCTCCCTAAAGGCTGTCTAAGTTTTAAGAAAACTTACAACACCAGGGCTACGACCCGTTGTTTCAACCCGTAGCACCCCCACCAGAACGAATGGGGGCGACTGATCCATGTTTGTAGGCTCCTTCATCTAATGCTCCATGTTCCTTGTCATTTGCTTAGAGAAAAGAAAGAAAAGGTGGCATGAGAGCAAAGTAATATCTAGTAAGCAAATAAATGAAATGAAATGCAATTAAATAAGAACGTACCTTTTTCGGGCTTGAACACTGGCTAGGCCATTTGCCTTTTGAAACTTTTCAATTTTGTAAGCACTTTACCATTTTTCATCTCGAAATACAAGTGGGAAAGAATTAGTAGAAGAAGAGAAAACAATGAAATGAGGAAAGAAAGAAAAGGGAGAAGAAAAGAATTATTGCATGCTTGCCAAAACTCCATCCCCCAACAATAATCAAACAAACTCAACTCTCCAACATGTTTTATTCTCCAAAAAATCTATAAAACACTTCAAATAACTACCCATTTTTTTGTATGCAAAGAGACAATACACCATTATTCCTTCCAAAATGACCACACAACATAAACTAGTACAAAATGTTCTTTGACATCTCAAGTAACTAATGTAATATAGAAAGATTGTTTTGAAATGGTTACAAATGAAATGATAATGCACATGCCAAGTTACCTTTCATGTTTCCACTAAAGTTATCATAATGGGACCACATATATTTAAGAAAAGAGATCCTATTTCTTAGACCAAGTGACAAAACAACACATATGCCATAAGCTCAAAACTTAATACTTTAGTAAAAAAAAAAACAATCATTAGAAAAAGGTTTTGATGCAAATTCACTTTCCCCAAAGGTTAGAAGCCATGCTCCAACAATATATGTAACAATAGATTGAGTCTACAAAACACATCCATATTCTCCAACAAGTCTCCTTCCTTCATGCTATATGCCACCAAAAATTCCAAGAGAGCTTTTAATAAAAACTTGAAAACTCACATTGTGTCAAATATACCATGCTTTGCCAAGCATATATATATATATATATATATATATATATAACCAACAATACATTCCAATGAAACACCTCAACTATGCAACACAATGTTAAATTGACACTATGCTAAGTTCATATTTGAAATAAAAGGTATATAAGAACTTCCAAACACAATTGCTAATATCATCTTTCATACAACACTCAATCAAGTAGAGAAGAGAGCATAGAGATATTTCATCATCCATGAACCTTTATAGCTAAACATGCTTCCAATAATATGAGTTGCTTTGAATCTATAAGACACATGATTACTTTCCAATGGGTTTCCAAATTCCACGATATATGCCATCGAAAGTTCAAAAGAGGCTTTAACTTAAACTTATAAACATACTTTTGTGCCAAAATATATAATATTGTAAATCAAGGGTTTATCACATAAAACAACTAATGAAAGATAGAAGGGATGCTTTGGAAAATCATAAGTAAAACTTTGAATGCATGCCAAGTTATTTCCCTCAATTCCTCTATAACCATCATAATGAGTTTCTACGCATTTTGAGAATGAAAACTAAGACTACTTTCCTCCAAACTAAACAACAAGAAAACAACCCGCTAGAAGTTGAAACCCAACATTCATAACAAGAAAGATTTGATACCAATTTGTTCTCCGAATGTCCAAGAGACATTCCAATGTAATTGCCAACATGCCCTTTTCATATAAAGCTCACAAATTTTAAGAGAAATCAAGATTCAAGAAAGCATAAAAGCAACTCATCATCCACCATAGCTATTTAAAGCTAAGTATGCCTCTAACCCATTTATTTACTCCAATCTAACTTTTTAAGCCAAATGCAAGTGGGAGAAAGAGAGTTTGATAGAAGTTCAATTCATCTCACAAAGGACTCAAAAGGTTTTCTAACACAAAGCTCAAAAATTATTTTAGAAGCTCAAAGAAAATTATCCAACAAGAAAGCATGCAACCTCTAATTACTATCAATTTGTTCACCAAGATAGAGGAAGTAAAGCTTAGAAAGCATGTTCTCTAATTTGTCTTGAGGAGATATCAACATCCCATCGAACACCATAAAACAAGAATCCTTTCTCAGATCTTTCAAAATGACAAATACAAGGCTTTCCAATCATAAAACAAATCTAAGAAATATCTAACATAGAGCAAATATTAGAATTTTCCACCATAAGAACATCATAGATTGATCTTCATGTTTCAAGTAAAAGGGCCTCACATCTTTTGAAGGAAACAAAACACATTTGCAAGCATTGAGCAAAAGAAATACATCATGAAAGAAAGATCTATAACTCCGCATACTTCATCAAATAAACAAATTGATTTTTTTTTAGATTTTTGTTGTTGAACCTCTAGCTAATGAGTTGGGGAAACGTTCATGTGAGCAAGACTACCACATAAAACCTCAATATGAGCCAATTAATTATGACTCTCTCTTAGCGGCATTTCATCAACCAACTAGTGTGCAATGTTCACAAGATTATCTAAAACAAATCAACATGAAAGCTCCCATCTCACAATCACACATTCTCATAAAATCTCTAAGCATACACTTATTTGAAAAGCATTACAAAAGAATAAACATAAAGTTCGTCAAGATTTATCATAAGCGAGATATCAATCACATGAGAAACTTATAAAATCACTTGGAGTAAATCATCATGAAAGCCAATATTTTCACAATCACATATCTCAAGAAAGCTTTAGATATGCACTTAACTAGAGAACATTACAAAAGGATCAAAATTCACCAAAACTCATCATATGTAAAGCATCTATCACATTAGAGAAATGGATGAGGGAAGAATGAAAAGGGAGGAAAAGAAGAAGAAGAAGAGTAAGAAGAAGGAGAAGAAGAAGAAGAAAGAGGAAAAGAAGAAGAAGAAGAGTAAGAAGAAGAAGGAGAAGAAGAAGATGAAGAAAAGAAAGAAGAAGAAGAACAAGAGGAGGAGAAGTATACCAGCTATGCTAGAATGAGATGATCAGCTAGGGCAAGTCAAAACCGAGTGACGGGGCTTGCGATGACGTCGGGCTCTGCTAGGGAGAGGCGGCCTCGACTTGCTTCTGGACTTCGCAGATGAGAGATCAAGAGAGGAGGGGAGACGGAGCCTTTCACCTGCTCTCCTAGGGTGTGCAAATCGAGAGAGACAAGAGGGAGAGGGGCAGGTGTATTGCGAACTGGGACAGCAGCAGAAGTCTTGGAGCAAGAAAAGAAAAAAAAAAGAAACTGAGAGGGAGCGAGGGTGTCCAATGTCCTGCCTCATTCGAATGAGGGAAGTATATCCAAACGACTTCCAAGAGCACGTGAGAGTTGAAGTGACAACTCGCATAAAATCCTCCATCGCGATAAGATTTTTTGCCAGCGATAAGAATGCGGGCTATCTCTGTCGAAGCCGCCGAAGTCATAGAAATGGGGCGGGAGATGCAGCGATAAGGATTTTTAAAAAAAAAGGAAAGATCAAAGTCGTTGATTTTAAATGGCTGAATGGTAATTGATTTGAATCCGCATAGGGTTCAATTTGACTCGACTCGGGTCGATTTGAGTCCAATTTAATTCCAATTAAATTTATTTGATGAATTTTAATTTTGATTAAAATTACTTGATGAAATTGGGCCCAAATCGATGCCAATTCGAGACAAATTAATGCTCGACAAGACTCGCGGATGTCACTCGAGCTTAATTGAACTTCGTCCAGCCCAATTCGACTTGACCTAAGTCATCTCGAACTCAAACTGGGCTTAACGAGGCTATAGCAAGTTAATAAAATATGCCCAAGAAGGAAAACACAATAAAAATGAGGTCAACACTGTGCTTTATGTGACAGGGTTAGTGGAAGATTTTGCAGGCCTTGTATTTAATTGATAGTACTAAATATAGGTAATATCCTAATCCTTAACTAGTCGAGGAGACTCAATCAGGGTCACTCAAGCTCATCAGGATAGGTGAGCTAGGACTTTGTAGTTTTTCATCATCCAACTACTGATACGGGGGTTCCTCTACAATGACTTTTCTTATGGCTTGTAGAGTAGAGGGAGTTACCAGCAACTCAGCCACATCTGGGCTTATTGAGTCTGACCTCTTATGCTCATTCAGGCTTCAGACATGCGCTATAGAGAAATACCCTTCCCAAGCTGAATTTTGTTGAAGTTTGTAGGTTTGAAGTCATTCTTTGTGGTTGGAGATTTTGGTGCCTATGCGCATTTGATAGCTAACTCGATGGGGAATCCATCCCTCCCACTATAATTTTGCCTTTCAGGTAAATCTGAAGGACCTCGTGGATTACAACTACTAGAATTTATCGAGTCAAATAAGTATTCGTACTTCTTACAGTCCATACTAACAGGTTAACAAAATGGGAGTTCCTCTACAACGATCTTTCTTATAGCTTGTTGAGTAGACAGAGCTTTCAGCGAATCGGCCATATTTGGGTTTTTTTAGTCCAACCTCATACACCCAATTGAACCTTAAATTTCAGGCTGCAGAAGAACTTATGTTGCTCCAGCTCAACTTGTTGGAGTGTGTAGTCAGAAAAGTATTCTTTCCTAACTTTCAAAGTCTCGAGATGTAGAAAAAGCGATGTCCCAAAATTTTTTGAGAATCACATGTATATACTTTAAAAGAGAAGTCAAAATATTCCTTTATCTGAGGGAATATTCATATTTGATAATTTTAAATATTTATTTGGGGATCTCAGTGCGAAGCAGTATATTAACCTACATAACATATTTGATGACTTTTAAGTATTTACTGGGGATCTCTGTATGAAGCATGATGTTAACCTAAATAACATATTCGATGGTTTTAAATATTTATTTGGGGATCACGGTGCGAAGCGCGATATCAATCCAAATAAATATTTAAAATACCCCCTATCTTATAAGAGACTTTTATGGGATTATTGAAATATATTCTTGTAGCATAAGAGAACTTCAAAATATATGGTGTATATGTTGATAAGCATACATGAAGTGCATAGTATGTTAAATATAAAATTTTCAAATAGAAGATTTTCTAAAGATTTTATAGTATCGACCGTTGATCAGCTACATGGGCCTCTGATCGTGTAGATTGATAAGCTGCTAAGCTTCTCCCTGATACACTTTTCAATGAAAAAGGAGCATTCTTAATTAGATATGAATTTACCACCAATTTTTTAGTATGGGATGTTGGACTTCTCAGCACCAGCCCCAATTTTTCTTCTTCAAATGCTCTGTGGTATACCATCTAATCAAAGGATTTGGCCATCCTTGCTCAATATATTTCTAGATTTTATTGGGCCTGTAATCTGATTTCATCGAGTGCATCAAGATCTTCCATTCTCACTCGAGTATTCTATTATTGGGTAAGATCGTGCTGGACAGCTACCCGAAGTGACAGAAGCTCAATCTCCAATGGCAGCACTGCTTCAACCTTGAATATCAGTGTATATGGAGTGGCTTTGGTTGGCATCTTATAAGTAGTACGATATGCCCATAGCACTTCTGTCATCTTAGTGTGCCACTCTTTTTTATTTTTCATGTTAAGCATCATGTACAATTTCACCAGTGTTTTGTTGAAAGCCTCAGTCAGGCCAATTTCCCTTGGGTTATTTATGGAGGAATATCGCCAATCAATTTTGTGTCTATTGACAAACTTATAAATTTTGGTGCTCTTGAATGCTGTACCATTGTATGAGATCATGGGACGTGATACATTGAATCTATAGACAATATTATGGGTGAAAACGTTGATCATATGATGTGACTTCTATAAATGGAGCCGCTTCTACCCACTTAGAAAAGTAGTCGGTTGCTGCCAATATGAAGTGGTGTCCAACTGATGACGGTAGATTTATCGATCTGATTATATTGGTGCCCCAACATTTGAATGACCAGGATACCATTGTATATTGCAATGAATTTGGCGGCTGATGTATGACATCGTCGTGGATCTGACACTCATGGCATCTCTTAGCATGATCAATGCAATCCTTCACCATTGAGGGTCAATAATAACTCATTCTCATGATTTTAACAGCTATTTTGGGACCTGATTGGTGTGTATCATAAAGTCCTTAATAAACTTCTGCTACCACCCTATCAGATTCTTTGGTCCCAAAACATCTTAACCAAATATGGTCGAAAGCTCTTCGATACAGCGTGCTATTGACAAATGTGTAACCTAATGCTCTTTTCTTGATTTATGTTACTAGTGATTTATCTGTTGAGAGTTTACTTTCTTTGAAGTAGTTAATGAATGGCTACCTTCAATCATCTTTTTCTTCGACGTCTAAGCAATGCCACCATGATTCTGAGGTGGCGCTAGCTTTTGCTCCTCCTTTTGACAATTTAATATTCTCCAGTAGATCTTCAAGAATAATTTGCTGTAGAGGTTAAGGATTAATCGGAGTTGCATCCTATTGGCTTGAATATGGTATTCCCTCTTCTTGCAAAAATTACAAGATTGTCGCTCTAAGACCCGATGAGTGTAGACTCCAATAAATATAGGCTCGTCATCCATCTTAGTTATTTTCCTGTCTAACTTAGCTAGGAAAATGACTTTGTCATTTTGAGCTTGGAGAACTTGAGCTACCTTGACGTTTGGAAGTTACTTCATAAGCTCGAGAGCATGTTGGTGATAAAGGGCCAACTCAAGCTTGAAAATTTTGTAGATGCCCAGAACTTGATTTATAACAAGCTGAGAATTGCCATAAACTTGGAGGCTCTGGATTCTGCAAGAAATTATAATCTCTAGACTTGCTATTAGAGCCTCGCATTCCATCTCATTATTTGTTTGGGGTTTAATCAAACTGAACGAAAACTTCATTATGCCTCCTTCAGGCACTATGAACATGAGACTGATGTCAACTTGAGTTTTTCTCATATTATGAGGTTGGGCGGGTTTTATCGACAAAGCTTTGTCAAAGTATATCACCCAGACCTATAATTTCTCCTTTTTTTTACTTACATGATTTACTCATCTAGTAGATCATTATTGAGTGGTGATTCTGTAGGAATGGGATGTGCATTGACGAAATCTACTAATACTTACCCCTTCACTACTTTTTGTGAAAAATAGGTGATATTAAACCGCATGAGTATCACCACCCACCTAGCTAAATGACCTATCAGCGTTGGTCTTATCATCAAGAACTTTAGCAGATTGATCTTTGATATCAAGGTGATTGAAAGTGACAATATATAGTTGTGGAGTTTCTAGACTGCAACAATCAATGTAAAATAATAATTCTTAATTGGAGAATAGTGGATCTCAACTCTGATCAACCTCCGTCTGGTGTGATAGAGTGCATTCTCCTTGCCTTCTTTATTATGATGGGCCAGTAGTGATCCAAGGAATTCTTCCAATGTAGTAGTATGTAGAATAAGAGGCTTCCCCAAAATTGGCACTGCTAGAATAAGTGGATTTAACATATATCTTTTAATATTGTCAATGACCTCTGGGCACTCTCTGTCCCATTTAAAGCAGATATCTTTCTTCATCAACATTGAAAATGGATGGCACCTACCCGACAGATTTGATATGAATCACTGAATAAAAGCTAACTATCCTTGCAAGGAGCGAAGTTGTCGAAGGTTATTGGGCAACGGCTTCTTCATAATCGCCTTGATTTTTTTGGGATCAATCTCAATTCCTAGGAAACAAACGACATAACCCAAAAACTTTTCAGAAGAAACCCTGAAAGCACACTTGAGGGGATTCATCTTTAAATAATCCATATAACACTCGACCTTTTGATGAATCAGTTCATCAATGATAAGTGTCATCGCCCATTGATAGGTAGCACCGTCATTCTTCAAGCTAAAGGACATAATCGTATAGCAGAATATGTCGTTAGGTGTTCTAAATGATGTGTATTTTTATCTTCATGTTCCATTTTAATCTGATTATATCCCGATGATCCATCCATAAAAGAGAACATGTCATAGTTGGATCTGTTATCAACTAGGAGTTTAAATACTGAGAGCGAAAAGTCATCCTTTGGACACGCTTTATTGAGGTCCCTAAAATCGATGCAAACATGAATCTGATCATCCTTCTTCTTGACAAGAATAATGTTGGTGATCCAATCAACATCTTTTTCTTCACGAATGAGCCTGCATCTATGAGCTTCTTCATCTATGCAATCACTTGTTCTTCGATCTCCAGTCTCATTCTCCTTGGAGCTTGTTTGATGGGCACTACATCTAGTTTAATTGCTAATATATAAACTGCCACATCTGGGGATAAACTAGGCATCTCAGCATATGTCCAAGCAAAGTAGTCCATGAATTCACAATGAAGCATTTTTATTTCCTTCACTTAGTCTTCGGGTAGGAGAGCACTGATGAAGGTTGGGCGAGAATCTTGCTCAGTCCCCAAGTTAACTTCTTTAAGCTCATCTATAGTAGCCGCCTTTCCACCATCTTTGAGCTCTTCTAGTATATGTTTTTATCCTATGGGTTGATCATCATAAGTATCGATTTCATATATTTCCTCATCACTACTATCATCATATTCAACTTTTTTGTACATGATTGTGTAACAAATTTCTTTTCGGGGGTACTTCTGCACAATGAATATGATACCTCTTCTTATAAGAATATCACGTCTCCGTATTATGTGAGGATTTCTTCAATACTACATGCTCATGTGGAGACGAGCCCATCATGTAGTAGTACCAACATGAGCCCCTTATTTTTGCAGCATTCTTCGAATATTTCTAGGATAATACATAGGCATTCTGGCAGGTATTATTTCTCCATATTTAATGAGCCTAATAAACCAGTCACAATTTTCTTCTTCGTGTTCTCTGAATTTATATAGTATGTTTCTTGACCCAATCCCTTTGCTAAGAGGAGGCACATATAATGTTTTAAGCTCTTCAACATTTTGCACCTCTTGAGAGGAGATTTCTTTAAAGTGTTATGGGGGAAGGCGTGACCACGAACATATTACCTGATATTGACAAGCTACCTATTCTCAAGAAGAAATATTGTACTTTACTCGTATAGGTAGACTCATAGTCATAATCAGAATCTAAATGTTCTGTCTTCTTCTTCCCTTTCATTGTAGGCTGGCATATCCTCTTAGATTTGGCAGGGTTGACATCATCTTCTTCAGTGTTGCTTCCTAGGTGAGGTATAACTCTTTTTAGCTTAAAAGTGGTAGCAACTTTATAGAGAATCGGTATTTCCTTTTTCCTCCCCAATTGCTTCTTCATACCTTCTTATTTAGGCCTTTGTAGCCTTTGAATTTGATGTTTTGGCTTCAAGAGAGCTTGTTGACTTCAGCTCTTTTGAAAGGAAGTATTTTTCATCTTCATAAATTTTTACTTCATGGACTGTAAAGGGCTAGATGTCTCATGAGATCCTAAACTCCTCTCCATCCTTGAGGTCTTTCATATGCTGGTGCAATGTTAAAGGGATAATGTCATACTCATGCAACCATGGGAGACCCATAAGCACCATGAATGAGGTATCTGTATTAATCACATTGAACTTAGCCTTTGTATAAAGTTCACTAAATACAAGAGGAAGTACAAATGACCTCATGGTCTTCTATCCCCTTTTGTTGAAGTCGTGCACCATTAACTTATCTTGTTCAAGGTGTTGCACATCAAGGCACAATAATCACAATGCTTTCAGGCTTATGAGATTTATGGATGATTCGAGATCGATCAGGATTCGAGTGATCATGATGCCATCGCTCTCTACAGTAATGTACAAGGGGCAGTTGTGATCTGTTATTATTAACATCATATCATCTTCAACGAAGGTGATGATCAGCTCGTTCTAAGCTTGTAGAACCTCAATCATGTGACGCTCAAGAAAGTACGCTTCATATCTTTTAGGATCTTTGAGAGTTTGAATCAAAGTTTCCCAAAGATCTTCGTACATTATGAGTTCCTCATATATATTGAGTTACGCCAGGATTTTTCTAAGATAGGATAATATATTATAATATACCCATTTAGTTGAAGTAACTTTCTTCATGCGGTCTTTGAGGATGATGTCCATTGATAACTATTTTTTTTCCTTATCTTTATTGGAGGCCCCCTTCTTTGGCGAAGGTGGTTGCACCTTGCCGCTTCTCAGTTGCACTTCGGCTACTTCATCTGACTCAAGTTCACCTAATGAAGTGTCTCCCTCGGAATTAGCCTTGGTTGCTTCTGACTATTCATTTGCTTAGTCAAAATCTCCATCCATCTACACAAGCTCCAATTGCGATGCCATATACGGCTCTTATTCATCCTCATTTGAGTATGTGTGGATCCCATAATTTGGCTAGGAGAAGCACTCGAGGAGTGCGATTTCTTGGATTTGGTGCTGGCGCGTGTATAGGAGAGGGTAGAGGGGTCGGGATCAGAGCTGTGAACGTAAGGTGTGGGATTGGCTGACTGGAGGTTGATGGGAGCTGGAGTTCAAAGAAGGAGTAATGAATGGCGAGTGGATCTCGGCTCGAAAGCATAAGCCTTGAGAGGTCCTGCGGCTGTTGTGGAAGTTTGGGGGGTCTAAAGGTCAAGAGAGGGAGTGACTTGCATAAGATTGACTAGAGGATTATGAGTAGGGAGTCAGAGATTGGCTCTATCTTGTGCGTGGAGGAAAAAATGTGAAATCTCATTTGGTTCCATTTTAATGACAAGCTAGAGATACCGTTGAGGCTGTCGTAAGATTTACGGGAATAGACGCGAATGTTGCCAGGAATTCAGGGATTTGCTCAAAACCTCTAAGACAAAATACGAGGAAAGATTTTTCTTGATTTCATTTCTTTAATTTTAATTAATAATAATAATAATACTGATATTATTATTATTTAAAATATAGAGAAGTGAGAATAGTTCTCATTTTAACCTTAGTTTGCATGTCATTTCTCAAAATTTATGAGTCGTCACATCGAGATCGGGGCTAATTCTAGTGCGTGAATTTCTTTGAGCAAAATTATAGTTGATTTTGGATGTCGTTGATGTTCGAACGCAACAACAAAGTCTGCTTTGCGATCATGCATCAATTTTCTCAATTTGTGCATCATTGCCTCGGGATCCCCATCAATCTTCTTGCATAATTTTATTTAAACAAATTCATGGTCATTTTTAGGTATTGACATCATTTCAAATGCAACTGTTAAATCCATTTTGTGATTGGACGTCATTTGGGCAACGTCTCGCATCAATTTCAGATGCCGATCGTCTGTTTTGATCAATCTCGTCAGATTTGGCTGTGAGGGGTTCCCTTTTAGGCGAATTCGACATCCCAATCACAACGGCACCGTCCGTTTGGCAATCAGAGGCCTTTGACTCTTCAAGTGACGTGTTAAGCATCAATTTCGCCTCTTTCGTGTGTCTTTTGTCTATAGGGGGTCAACAGTTCAAAAGAAAATTGGGAACTCTAAACCCTTTCCTTCACAACAAAAAACTTAATGTCAATTTGCTTTGATTTTGATGAGCTACTATTGTTCTTGGAATATAACTTAGCTGCTTTATTCTCATAATTTATCTTAATAGTCTCTATATGCCATCAATAATATATAGTCATGTGTAAAATTTTGCAACCATATTCTCTAATTTGATGTCTCATTATACGCTATAAACTTTGTTTTTATTATAGAAGAAGGTATAAGTGATTGCTTGAAACTTTTTCATAATATCACTCCTCCAGCTAATATGAAAATATAAGCTAAAGTGGATCTCATGCTATCAAGGTAATCAACAAAATCAGAGTTGGAATACCCCACAATCTCTAAATGATGAAATCTCCGATATGTGAGCAAAATTTTTTATCCTTTTTAGATACCTCATAACCCATTTTATTGCTTTCCAATGATCCATTCTTGGGTTAGCTAAATATCTTCCCAGCATTCCAAAAATGTATGCAATATCCAGATGCGTATAAACTTGAGCATACATAAGACTCCCTACTACTTATGCATAAGGAATCTTATCTACTCTTGCTTTTCAACTTCATTTCTTGAGCATTGAAGCATATTAAATTTGTCCCCTTTCTCATGGCACAAAATCTTTCATTTCAAAAATGCTAAGCACTTTATCGATATATGTTGTTTGTAATAACCCAAGTATATCATAGGAGCGATCCCGATACTTTGTATACCCAACACAAAAGATACATTTCCAAGATATTTTATCTCAAATTTATTTGAAAGAAATCTCTTAGTCTCATGCAATAAGCATATATCGCTGCTTGCTAGCAGAATATCAAAAACTTATAACATTAGGAGAATAAGCTCACTCTCATTGATCTTATGATAAATGCATTAATCAATAGTATTTTATTTAAAACTAAATGAAGTAATCATTTGATCAAACATTTTATACCATTGATGAGATGCATGTTTTAAATTATAGATGAATTTCTTTAATTTGCATATTTGTTATGTTAAATGTGAAGATTTAAATTTTTTTTTGTTGCATCATATATATTATTTATTTAAGGTCACCATTAAAATGCATGTTAACCTCACTTTTGTGTGAAGTTAAAACTCCAAAATCAAAACTTTAATATCAGTCAAATCTCAAAAGCAAATCCAAATCAAATCCTAAATCTAAAATCTGAAGTTCAAAACCCAAACTTTAAACCCCTTGAACTTTTCCCTATTTTAGGGGAATTTTCCATTAACCTAAAACTCTATCAACAAACTTTGTAATAATGTGTGGTTAGTTGCATATTGATTAGGCATATTTCAAGATTCTTTCATATCAATTTGAAGATAACCATAGCCCTCCAAACCCCAAATCCCAAAGCATTCTCCAATGTTCCAAAACCTTCAAATATTTATAACTCATGTTACTGGACCTTGCATCTTGTGAAAAATCACCTTAGTAGATTTCTTAAAATAATCATTATCATATTGATTTGAATCTTCTTGAGTCCTCGGTGGACCATGGTTGAGTAAGATGACCCATAAACCCTAAACCTCTTAAATTAAAATTTTCCATAAACTTCAACATGACTAAATCAAATTAAATCCTAAAACCTCTTCCAACAAACTCAAATCTCATTTGGAGTGGGTTGGACTCAAACCCAAGCCTTAGTCAAGCCTGGTTGACTGGTCAACTTAGTTTGACCAAAGAAATCATTCACCCTCCAAACATACATTTCATACAAAGAGACCATTTCAAGCCTTAAAATCTCTTTTAACAAGTTCCAAGTGTCATTTGGAATGTGTTGACCCAATCCAAACCCCTGGATGACCATAAATATAGGTTGACCAAACCAAACCTAAACCAAATCAAACTTAAATTAATTGATCCAAGCATGCCCAAACAAAATTGAACCTTTGGTACTGTCCATTGGGTCCCTAGGAATCAACCATAAAAGACCCAACCCTTCGGTCCACTTGGGCTAGCCGCCAAGTGGCCAAAATGGCCTTTCTATGAGCCAAATTCAAATCCAAAGCAAATTGGCCCAAGCTAACCCCTACAATGCATGACCCTTGGTGATATGCATCTGTCATGGTCAGCCCAGCCCATGACCTGACCTGTGTTAGCTAATTGGGCTAACCCAAAGTGACCAAAACCATTTATCTGAGCCACATTGTACACCTAGCCTAGCCCATGCCAAATTGGCTCCTACATTTGATTCATAAACCTTCTAGACTTCTTGCCACATTAGCTCAAGCCATGTGGTGGTCGAGGCTAGTCGGAATCCCTCAAAGTATGCACATGGCCCATGGGTTCAACCCAAACTCCCTCTCCACGTGACTTCAAGCCATAAAAGTCTCTGGAATCATTCCATGGGTAATACTTGACAGTCCCAGGCTGGCCTAGTGGCCTTCATTTGCCTAATTAGTCAAATAGGTGCAATTCCAAAATCTTATAAATATCCATGTTTTCTTTGAAGAGGGGTTGCTTCCATCAATTTTAAATCACTCCCTAGTGCTCTCGGATCAATTGCCTAGCTCCACAACCCCTCTAATCGTCTTCTCCAGTGAGTTCGAGCAAGCTCCAGTGAAGTCTCTTCGGCCAAAATTGAACTTCATCCATTATCCTTCTCTATGGAGTCAGTCGAACACAACTTAACCGATTCATGATCAAATTGAGCTTTCCCTAAGGTATTCCTTCAAACTCGATCACCCATCTTAGGAGTTCTAGTCACTTGTGAAGTAAACCACCAATCCAACGGGATCTGACCGTTGGATTGAAGGTTCATGATTGGATGAAGCTCGTTGAAAAAATTCAATAAGATCCATCGAGCTGATCACTTGGATCTTGTCGGAATATGCTTACGGAAAAGAAAATAAGCAGGAGGTTGAAGTTGAAATATGATTCGTTGATTTCGATTAACGGCTCTGATTAGATCTGAGCTGATCCCACAGTTTTATCCTATTTAAATCGTGACCATCCAATCTTGGATCGACAAGCACGGTTGAAACTGCATGAAACCATTAGCGCGGTAATCATTACCTGACCGATCATACAATGTCATGTGTAAAGCGCAACTGATTATGTAATTGGTTAATTATAATTAACAAAATTCATCCAATCTTTGAAAATTAATAACTCCTCACACAAATGGCCAAATTAGTTGTTCTTAGCTCATTAGATTTGCCTTGAGGAGCTCTACAAAAGCCCTATGATTTCACACTATATTTCCTAATATATTAAAAGAAATTTCAAGAATATTCTCTGGGGTGTTTTTGGAATTACTCATTAAATACACTTCACTATGGTTTGAAATTTGCATGGATGATTCTTGGGGATGTTTTACACATCTCCTGTTAATTTGAAATCGTTAAGGGCATGAATTGAATGACCTAAGTTCATAGGTCAATAAATGACCTAGAACTTAAAATTGATATGTATGCAAATCCAATGAAATTTAGGAGTTGGTTTTCTGTGGATTGATTGTTCACGTGTAAAGAGTTAGATGGCCACTGATTTCAACCCCCCCCCCCCCTCCATTTCTAGTTTACTTAAAATAAATTTCCAAATGTTTAGTTGCATTTACTTTGGAAATTTAATTAAAGCCCTAAGAGAGCTTTAATGGCCTTCAAAGTTCTTAGGATTGGATCTCTGATTTTGGTGAACTTATGGTTTAAATTTCAAGAAGATTGAAGGTTATTTGGTCAGCCAATTAGGGAACCTAAAATCACCTTACATAAATGGCTTAAGATTCTCTTTAATTCATAATAAATCCAAATTAAATCATAAAAAATAAAATAAATTTCATTCAATCACAAATTAAATATTCTTTCATGAAAAATTAAAAGCCCCATCAAATTCTTGAAAAATAAAAATTAAATAAAGAAAAAAAATCAATAATAAATTAAAAAAATAATTAAAAAATTAAATTAAATTCTTAAATCATTTTCAACACTTGTAATCATCCTTAGAAGTCATTAGTCATATTTGGGAACATTTTCAAGAGGTTTAGAGTTAATTTGCAGCGTAAATAAAAAATCACCTAATTACTCGATTAAATAAATACAATTAATTTACTGAATTTGTAAAAATCATAACTAAATAAATAAAAATTAGAAAAATACAAACTCAGTGGCATTGAACTCTAAATTTAATCTAAAATTTATTAAAATAAAAATATTCAAGATCTTGAATAAAATTGAAAGTCAAAGTTGAGTCAAATTTAATTAATTAATAGTAATTAAATAATAAATAAAATTCATTTAATCCCTAAAAATTTAGTAATCAACCAACTAAATAAACTAAAATCAGAATAGCATCAATAACCGAAACTAAAATAAGAACAATGGTATATTGTCTGAAAACCTAAGCACGCAAGGCTACTTGTCTGAAGGGGGTGAAACAGACCTCGAGGCTCTAGTGTAAATAATGACAATTACCTCTTAGCCTAAATAATCAGTAATAAATTATTAATAAAATGAAGGTGTCATATCTAATGTTAGATTCTATTTGGAGGACATAAGTGCATTTGATTTATAAAGCTTAAGTTTCAAAATAGTTAAGCATAATAAAGGACCTTAGATAATTAAGCATTAATCAACTACAACACTTAAAATCTACCATAAAATAAATCTCAAAATATTAAAACATTGAAACTTGAATTCAAACTAAATATCCCTTGGCCAAAAGCAAATCAAAACAAAAATGAAAAATAACTCTAAATAATAACAAACTTAGGACATATCCAAATCAAACAACCTATTACACATACTATAGATTATTTGTTATGACAACCAACTCTAGCTCTAAGCTATGCCGTTGTTCTTTTATGTTTTTCTAAAACACAGAATTATTTCTGTATTGGTGTATGGATGGTGTGTTGTTTATTATAGTTGAACATGATATGCTCTATGATGATATTTTCTCTGTGATCTGTGATGGGTGTTTAGATTTTTCTTGGCTAGAAGGGATCTAAATATTTATTACTAATCAACTTTTTTTAAAAGTGGTTATGCTTATGCATGGCTGTTATTAGAAGAGAGCTACAAATTATTTAAAGTTTAATTTAAGCAAAATTTTTTGGAGGTGCTTTAGCTGTTTATCCCCCTTAATTATTAAAAGCATGACCAAGCTTACAAGTGGCTCAAAAATGAACAAATGATTATATGATGTGATGTGTTTATTGAGATACTTATATAACCTACTTACTAACTTGTAAAAAGTATAGTCATTTTCTCTTTTAAAATGTAATTTATAAAAAGAGTTTTGAAAGTCTAAAAATAAGAAATTTTTTTCAAGAAAAGGATTAGGCTTCCAAAGGGGAAAGAACTTCCTTCAATGAAAAAAAAATTGTCACTACTTGTAGAAAGAACTGTTCAACATTGAATCAATCTCCTTTAAAAATTCCAAAACCTCTTTTCATTAACTTGAACTTTGAAATCTAATAAGATATGTGTCACTACTTTAATCGAGAGTATTCTTAAGAAGTTCACCTCTCCTGAGATATAATTAACCATAAAAACTTGCCTTTATGGGAAACCTGTAACTCTAGATAAAAATAAATTATATCATGTTTTCATAACATAGGGAGAAAAATCTCTAAAAATGTAGAGAATTTTTTAAAACTCATGTCTACATTCAAATACCTCTATAGAATGTCATGATCACCCTTCGGATGATATGATATTCTTTTATTATATTTGCTTGCATAAATGATGGTTTTTAAAAACCCATTTTTACATTTAAATACCTTCATAAAATGTCTTGTTCGCCTTTAAAGGTGATATGATATTCTATTTGTTGTATTTGTTTATAGAAATAATAATTGTTTAATACTCTATTTTCGTCTTTAAATATTTTTCTAGAATGACAAGTATGCCTTTCGAAACAGCATGCTATTCTTTTTGTTGTATTTAATTACAAAAATAAAAAATTTTCAAAATCCTATTTCTATCTTAAAATCCATTGTAGAATATTATGCTCGTCTCTCAAGATGGTACAATATTCTTAATGTCGTATTCAATCACAAAAAATAGCATTCTAAATCTACGTGGTGATTTTATCTTCCCACAACACAGTCTTTACATCCATCTAATGTAGTTCCAAATAGTAATGAGTTAGAAGTGCCATAATAATTCTAAAAGAGTTTTAATAAAATTAAAGATAAAGTCTATTTATAATTAATGCATTCCTTATGAATGAAAACTTTAACAACATGACATGTCTTATATCTTTCAATATTGTCTTTTGAATCTTGTTTTGTTTTAAAAATCCATTTACAATCAAATCAGCTTTGCTCCTTTAGGCACTTCAATCAGATGACAAACATCATTATCTTTCATTGATTTCATCTCATCTTTCATGGCCTTTATCTATTTTTGGAAATTAACATATTATTTGACTTGACTGAAAGAAATTGGGCCATCTTCCAGTCCTATATCAAACTCATGTTCTTGAAGATACACAATATAATCATTTGGAATCATTGTTCTCCTCTCCCTAGTGGATATTCTTAATGGCACTTCAATTTGAGATTGTTATAATTCTTTTATATAAGTAGGAGATAACTCAAAAGTATTTTAATAATCTGAATTTATAATCTAAATAACATCAGGAATAATTATCTGATCATTTTTAATTATAACAATATAAATAATAACATATTCCTCCTCAAAATTAAAATCTCTGAGTTTATCACTCTAACTATATTCAAAATCCTCAATAAACTTAGTATTGTCTGTCTCAAAAAAAGACTTATTTAAGGAATCATAAAATTTAAAGCCCCTTGATCTTTCTGAGTATCCGACAAAATAGCATCTAATAGTTTCTGAGTCCAATTTTCTTTCATTAGGCTTATATGACTTAACCTCAATTGGACATCCCCAAATATAAAAATGCTTAGTACTAGACTTCTTTCCAATCCACAAGTCATATGGGTTTTTAACTACAATTTTGCTTGGAACTCTATTAAGAATATAAACTGCAGTCTTTAAGGTTTCTCCCAAAATGATTCTGGTAAAAAAAAATGACTTATCATACTTCTAATTGTATCCTTTAATATTTTATTTCATCTCTTAGCTACACAATTTTATCTTGGAGTCTCTAACATAGTGTATTGAGAAATGATGCCACACTCTGCTAAATATTTTGCAAAAGGGTCTGGATGTTATTCACCTAATCCATCATACCTCCCATAGTATTCACCATCATGATTAAATTTGACAGCTTTAATCTTCTTTCCAAATTAATTTTCAACTTCAGTTTTAAAGATCTTAAATACATCCAAAAATTTTGATTTTTCATGTAAAATATGTTGCAAATCTGGATACAGGTACTGTGATTTTGATGATAATAAATATTATTTACTTTATATTGCTATCACTGCATATTTATTTTTGGCTGCCCTACCTACTAACTTTTTTAGGTCCATAAAGCTCACTTGCAAGCCAGCTCAAGATTGGATAGATTAGGACTAAGTCAGTCTGTAAGTTTAATTCCAATATAATTTTTACCTTTTCTTGTGTCAAATGTATTATGATGGATCCTAAAGCTAAGTAATCTTACACACACACACACTTAGGGGAAGAAATTTGGTGAGTTTGAGAGTTCTTCTATTTTTGATCATATCGTACAGGACGATCCTAAATCATCCTGAACGATCAATTCAAAACAGAAACCCTAATTATAGCTTATGTGTCAAATAAGCTTAATTAAACCAATCATCCTGGATGATACTATCATTATACATGACGATATGCATCAATCAAAAAATCCAGCCGCCAGACATGATTTAGGTAAGATTTGATAATTGAAATTTTGTTCTAATCGTACAGGATGATTTCGATCGTCTTGGATGATGTGTAGCAATCATGCCTAAAATAATTCTATGATTAGGGATCTAAGTATGGTTAGATTAAATGATCATATCGTATAGGATGATGGTCTAAGATCATCCGGGATGATATGTACATTTTACTTCTAATCGTCCTGGACGTCCCGAATGATCTGCAGGACGATAAATCACATTTTGAACTAATCATACAGGACGATCCCAAGATCGTACGAGATGATAAGTACATTTTTCTTTTAATCATCCTGGACATCCCAAACGATCTGCCAGATGATAAACCTAATTTTATTCTAATCATACAGGACAATTAAAAGATCATCCTAGACGAACAGTACAAATTGATTGCTCTAATCATACAGGTAACTCAGATCATCTTGACTGGATGGGCTGATTTACACTTATCGTACAGGTTGATATACATATCATCCTAGATAATATTGTCGGCAAGTTAAAAATTAGGGCACTTTTTGAGGCCTCCTACTTAAGCTCTGTTAATTACTGATGTAAAAAATATTTTGCTATTTTTCTAACCAGAGAGAGCTTAGAGGAGAGGGAGAGTTTTGGAGAGAAAGAGAGGATCTTGTGAGGGGGAGTTTGTGAGGGGATTCACAAAGGTTGGTCCAAATAAGGATTTGGTTGTCTTCTTCTTTCTTTGTCATTGGTTCCTTGGTGGCTCTGGGGAGATGATCATCAGCATCAGATCAAGGTTCTCTGCATACTCCAGGTGGGAGTAAAAGGATTGTCAGGTTCTCTGCCAACTCCAAGAGGGGGTAAAAGGATTCTGGGTTCTCTGCCTTCACCAGGAGGGTGAAAAAGAATTCAAGGTTCTCTGTCTCACCAGGTCAATGGAAAGATTTTATAAGGGCTTCTCCATCTTGATGTGGAGGGAAAAAGGATAGACACTAACTGATTAGTGCAATACCTGGAATGGGAGGTTCTGGGGAGTGGACGTAGGTCAGATTTGACTGAACCACTATAAATATGCTGTGCTCTTTCTACTTATTTTTTTTACATTTATTTTCAATTATTTCTGTGATCTTATATGTGTTGAAATCTCTATTTTTGGTTATTTGCTTCCACTTAAATTATTAAAAAAGATTTTAAAAAGATTTTCTTTTGTTTAAAGAATTTTTCAAAATACAAATTCATCCCCCCCCCCCCTTCTTGGTTAGCCTCAGGCTAGTTCTACAAGCTTTAACCACCTTCACAAACTTTCAAGTGGTATCAGAGCGAGATTCATAAATCAAATTTTAGAAAACTTTTGAATTTCGATTGATGGCTAATTTTGGTAATTGCAACACCGCGAAAGGATATTCAATTACTCGACCACCTTTATTTGATAATATTCTTTTTAATTTTTGGAAAACTCACATGTCGAGGAATTTAGATCTTTCTCCACTTGGATTCAGAGAAAATTAGGTTGTAAAATTATGACTATTCATAATGATCATGGTAGAGAGTTTGAAAATGAGAAATTTGAAACCTACTGTAAGGAGCAAGGCATAGATCATAATTTTTTAGCTCCTAGGACCCCTCAGCAGAACGGGGTAGCTGAAAGGAAGAACAGGACCCTAGTAGAAGCCGCTAGAGCCATGTTAGTTGAATACTCACTTCATAAATACTTCTGGACAGAAGCGGTGAATACAACCTGTTATGTTCTGAATAGGGTAAATCTTATATCTAAACTGAATAAAACATTCTATGAAATTCTTAAGGGTAGGACACCCAACCTCTCTCACCTTCATATCTTTAGATGTAAAGTGTACATTCTGAATAATGGGAAGTCTCAACTAGGAAAGTTTGACCCAAAATCTGATGAAGGAGTGTTCCTAGGTTACTCAAGTGTTGGAAAATCATATGGAGTTTTCAATAAAAGAACCCTGATTGTTAAGGAGATCACTCATGTTGTGTTTGATGAATCTGATAATTTTAGAGGGTATAGGGTAGAAGAAGATGAGGTTGTAAAAGTCATCCAAGGAGTAGAATCTGCCAATCTGGAGGAAAGGATAGAATCTGAAGTTTCACTGCCTAGAGAATGGAGATATTCTTTGAGTCATCCTAAAGAACTGATCTTAAGAGACCCTTATGAAGGTGTTAGAACTAGGCATGGACTTAGAAACGAAGTAAACCACTCTACCTTCATTTCAATGATTGAACCCACCAATATTAATCAAACTCTTTCTGATGAATTCTGGATCCTAGCCATGTAAGAGAAACTAAACCAATTTGTTAAGAATGATATCTGGGAGCTAGTTGAAAGACCTAAGGACCAGAGTATAGTAGGAACTAAATGGGTCTTTAAGAATAAAATGAATGATTCTGGTGAGTGGTGAGGAATAAGACAAGATTAGAGGCTAAGGGATACAATCAAATAGAATGGATTGATTTTGAGAAAACTTTTGCCCCTGTAGCCTAATTAGAAGCTATTAGAATGCTACTAGCCTTTATCTGTTATAAGGGATTTAACTTTTCCAAATAGATGCCAAGAGTGTCTTTTTAAATGGGATAACAAAAGAAGATGTGTTTGTAAAGCAACCCCCAGGCTTTGAGTATTCTCAATTTCTAAATCATATTTTCAAATTAAAAAAGACTTTGTATAGATTAAAATAGGCACCCATGTCTTGGTATGAGAGGCCTAGCATATTCCTACTAGAAAGAGAGTTTGTTAAGGGAAGCGTAGACACCACCCTTTTTTTGAAGAGAGTAGGAGATGAATTACTCATTATTCATATCTATGTTAATGATATACTTTTTGGATCTTCTAATAAAAAAATTATGTGATGATGTTTCTTAAATAATGAGTAAGAAATTTGAGATGAGTATGATGAGAGAATTATCCTACTTTTTAGAATTTAGCATAAGGTAAATGGATGATGGAACTTTTCTTAATCAATCAAAATACATTAAGGATATCCTGAAGAAATATGAAATGGATAAAGCCAAGCCAATAAATGCTTCCATGAGCTCCAGTGTTCAATTAGATAAAGACTCAAATGAAAAATTAGTTGATCAAAAGAAATACAAAGAAATAATTGGATCACTGCTTTACTTGACTGCTAGCAGACTTGATATTATGTTTAGAGTTTATCTCTGTGTTAGATTTCAGGCTAATCCAAAAGAGTCCCACCTTACTGCTGTTAAGAGAATCCTTAGATATCTCTCAGGGATCCAAAACTTAGGAATTTAATATCCTAGGCATAACACTTCTTTTGAAATCATGGGATATTCTAATTCAGATTTTATAGGATGCCGAGTTGATAGAAAAAGTACTTCTAGTACATGTCAATTCATAAGAAAATCTTTAGTCTCCTCGTCTAGTAGAAAATAAAACTCAGTTGCCCTATCCACTGCTGAAGCTGAGTATATAGCCTTATGAAGTTGTGTGGCCCAGGTCCTTTGGCTAAAGCAATAAATTCTGGATTTAGGACTTCCTGTAGGCACAATTCTATTCCTATGTGATAATACTATTGTCATCTGTATTTCTAAGAACTCAATCCAACACTCCAAGACCAAACATATAGACATCAAGCACCACTTTATTAGGGACCATGTTACCAAAGGAGACATAGAGCTACACCACATAGCCACTAAAAACTAACTTACAGATATCTTCACAAAACCACTGCCCTTTGAAATATTTAGCACCTTAAGAACCGGATTAGGTGTAATAGATATTCGTGCTTGAAAATGATGCCTTTTGATTATGTTTCTATTCTTAGTGTTTTTGTTTGATTTATCTGTTTATTTCTTTTTGTGTTCTTGCTTTATGTTCTTGATTTCCCATTATTTTTTACTTTAGTATTTTAAGAATCAAATCACTATTCACTTCTGCTGATGAACTTGCTTTCTAAATGAAATTTTTGCGTTATTTTTATTTAGAAGCTGGTAAGCAATAATTGACTCCTCTAAAATTGTTAAAAGAAGAAACATTGATGATTATTTCTCTTCCTATAACTCCTTTAATGGTGTATTTTTCTTTTTTATTTAAATTCTTTTTTAAAATTAAAAAGTTAGACTTTGAAATAAAGACCTACTTTATCTTCCTACAATAATCTATCTCATATGAGTAGTGTTCCAAATCATTGAATCACTTTTATATTTTCTTAATCAGGTGGTTGCATTTATCATATGAGAATAATTCTGCTTTGTGGTTTATTTTTTCTTATCTAAGAGAGTGAGTTTTTTTTCTCTTATATCTCGAAGATAATTTTACAACTGAGAGTCTTTTAGAGATTTTGAAAGAAAGGAAGCTCGTAAAAGATGCGCAAAGTGTGACAATCAACTAAAAAAGAGACACAAAATGAGCCCAACACTAAAAAGATAAGTAATGTTCGCCAATAAATTGAAAGATATACAAAGTGTATCAAAAATTAAAAGATACGCAAAGTGCGCCAGATAACTGAAAAAAAGGCACAAAATGTGCCCACAAAAAAAAAGCTTTCTACTCTTTCAAATCTTTAAAAATCTTAGAAGAATATATGCGCCACTTAATATATTCAAACACTTGAGATTGAAAATCATAATTTCTGATTCTTTATTTTGTAATATTATTTTATCAGATATTTTTTTTGAAATGAAGTTTAAAAGGATCACTTTTCTTATCTAATTTATTTTCTTATGAACAAGATTTTTGTTTAAAAGGAATTTGAATATGTAAGGTGTCTAAGGTAGGGTTTACAAAAATCAACTTTCAAACTTTTCTAAATTTCAGAGTTGTCGATTCATTTCTTTTGAGTTTTTAAACTTAAACTTAAGGTAATTCTGTCATTTATTGGATGATGATTAATTTAAAAAAAATTCCTTTTGCTCTTTTTATTGCTTTTCCATTGTATTTTTTACTTGTTCTTATTATTTTTTAATTATTTTTTATTTTGGGACCGCTTCTGATCAACTCTATCCATCCTCAAAATTTTTAATTTTTTGTTCACATCATTTTGGACGATATAATATCGTCCTTAACGATATCATCATATCACTGTTCAATCCAAAACTAATGACTGATCTGAATCTATTATTAGTAATCATCCTAGACGATACATCTATTCGTCCTGGACGATCCACATGGCAAAAATAGTTGGATGATTTGCATGAAGGTTGGTATGATCCATAATGACTCATCGTCCTAGACGATCAAGCCGGTCAATGATCGTACAGACTGACTCCTCAGGACGATCGTCTGTGTCTAATCATCTTGGATGATGCCTGATTGTCCTAAATGATACGACTGCCTTTTGACCAATCATTTTGAACAAATTATTGCTCTAGATCGTCCTGGATGATATCTTGATCGTTCTGGAAGATGTGGTCGATCCTATTTAAACAGACGATTTCAATTGGTTTCTTCATTCCAAAATCTTTTGATTCCTCCTCCCCTTCACTCAAACTCTCAAATCTTCAATATGGCTGGTGGCAAACATTCTAGAATGCAGACAGGAAGTTCCTCCAGGGGAACTGTTGACCCTCGCTTTACTGAAGCAGCGGATCAAGCTGCTTATGTTCGTTACAAGTCTACAGGGATTACTCCTTCCAAAGTGGGAAATCCAAATGTTCTGACGTATAGGGTACTTGATCTCTTTTCCCATACAAGTCTTGCTTTCATTCTGACCCTCGCTTTCCCCTTCAATTCTAAACTTCTTTTTGAATTTTTCACTAGTCTCAGAATTAACTCCACCTATACTTCACTTCAATCCTATGTGAACAGACGACCCGTTGAAATCACATATCATGACCTACATGAACTCCTTCACCTTTCCATCACTAGAGATAAGATTCATATTGTGCTCGCCGATCCTAAATTTAATTGGAGTCATATTAATACCCTTCTTAGGAATACCAATGCTCCTTTTCATGACTTTGCAGCCAATTCTTTAGAGATTTTAATGCCACTAATCTCCTAATCAGATATATTGAACATCTCACTAGCATTAGGGATCCTGACCACAAGAGAAAACTAAATCTAACTTTAGGACATATCATTGCTTATGTCCTTGAAACCAAATATAACCTTCAATATCCTAACCCACCTGACTACTAACCTACCTTTTATTCCAATAACTCCTTCATCGTCCTCCATAGTACTCACCTTCATCCAGAGCATAGGGAGGATGTAAGAGAAGAAGAAGAACCTATTCCTGCTCTGTTCCTATTCACCAGTAGTCCTAGATAGATCAGTTGGCGGAGCAATTTGACTAGTGGGATGCCAGGTTTGACTCCTACGTAGTTGCACAGAAGCAGCAGCATATAGATGATGCTGCTCGTTTTAATGCCTATGTAACCCAACAGCAGCAGTAGCACGACTAGGATATGACCTAGTTTTGGGAGCAGTTTGCTTCCATTCACAGTCTCTTTCAGCCACCACCACCACCTCCTCCACCTGATCAGGGTCCTTCTTACTTTTAGTTTGCTCAATGTTTTTGTGTAGTACTTGTACTGATGTTCTTTTATGTACTTTATTTTATTTTGTGTTTTGCCTCCTTTTTGTGATGTCAAAAGGGGGGAGTAGTGTATTATTTATCTTATTTTAGTGAAATTTATCGTGCTCTATTTTTGTTCCAGTTTTTTGAATTTTTTTAATTAAAATAAAAAAATGATGATTTGAAATTTCTAATAAATAATATTTGTCATCATCAAAAAAGGGGAGATTGTTATAAATCTGAAAACGTGTACTGTAATTTTGATGATAACAAGCATTATTTTCTTTATATTGCTATCACTGCATATTTATTTTTAGCTGCGTTACCTACTAACTTTTTCAAGTCCACAGAGCTCACTTACAAGTCAGCTCAAGGTTGGGTAGATTAGGACTAAGTTAATCTGTAAGTTTAATTCTGATACAATTTTTATATTTTATAGTGTCAAATATATTATGATGGATCCTAAAGCTAAGTAACCTTACACACACACTCTGGGGGAGAAATTTGGTGAGTTTGAGAGTTTTTCTATTTTTTATCATATCGTACAGGACGATCCTAAATCATCTTAGACGATCAGTTCAAAATAGAAACCCTAATTATGGCTTATGTGTCAAATAAGCTTAATTAAGCCTATCGTCCTCGACGATATTATCATCGTACAGGACGATATGCATCAATCAAAAAATTCAGTCACTAGACATGATTTAAGTAAGATTTGATAATTAAAATTTTGTTCTAATCATACAAGATGATTCCGATCACCCTGGATGATGTGTAGCAATCATGCCTAAAATAATCCTGTGATTAGGGATCTAAGTATAGTTAGATTGAACGATCAAATCGTACAAGACGATTGTCTAAGATCGTCCGGGACAATATATACATTTTTCTTCTAATCTTCTGGACGTCCCGAATGATCTGTATGATGATAAACCACATTTTGAGCTAATCATACAGAACGATCGTAAGATCGTCCGGAATAATAAGTGCATTTTTCTTTTAATCATCCTGGACATCCTGAACAATCTACCGGACGATAAACCTAATTTTGTTCTAATCGTATAGGACAATTGCAAGATCGTTCGGGACGAACAGCACAAATTTATTACTCTAATCGTATATGCAACTCAGATCATCTTGACTGGATGGGCTGATTTACACTTATCATATCGTCCTGGACGATATTGTTGGCTAGTTAAAAATTAGGGCATTTTTTGAGGCCTTCTACTTAAGCTCTCTTAATTGCTGATGTAAAAAATCTTTTGCTATTTTTCTAACCAGAGAGAGCTTAGAGGAGAGGGAGAGTTTGGGAGAGAGAGAGATGATCTTGTGAGGGGGAGTTTGTGAGGGTATTCACAAAGATTTCTCCAAGCAAGGATTCGATCGTCTTCTTCCTTCTTCATCCTTGGTTCCTTGGTGGCTCTGGGGAGACGATCATTAGTATCAGATCAAGGTTCTATGCGTACTCTAGGTGGGAGTAAAAGGATAGTCAGGTTCTCTGCCAACTCCAAGAGGGAGTAAAAGGATTTTGGGTTCTATGCCTTCACCAGGAGGGTGAAAAAGGATTCAAGGTTCTCTGCCTCACGGGGTCGGTGGAAAGATTTTGTAAGGGCTTCTCTGCCTTACTGTGGGGACAAAAGGAGAGACACTAACTGATTAGTGCAAAACCAAGAACGGGAGGTTCTGGGGAGTGGACGTAGGTCAGATTTGACCAAACTACTATAAATCTGTTGTGTTCTTTCTACTTATTTTTTCGCATTTATTTTCAATTGTTTATATGATCTGATACGTGTTGAAATCTATGTTTTTGGTTATTTACTTCCGCTTAAATTGTTTGTGTTTAAAATATTCAAAAAGATTTCAAAAAAAATTTTCTTTTGTTTACAGAATTTTTTTAAAAACCAATTCACCCCCCCCCCCCCCCCCCCCCCCCCGTCCCTATTGGTTAGCCTCGGGCTAGCTCTACAAGGTTTAACCACCTTCACGAACTTTCAAAAAATATAAGTACCAATAACGAGAATAATTATCTATGAAAGTAAGAAAATATTGTTAATTATTCCAAGAAATTGTAAGGAACGAGCCACAAATATCAGTATGTATTAATTCCAAGATATTTAAACTCCTTTTGACACCTATTTTCTTAATATTAATTTATTTCTCCTTAATATATTCAATACAAATTTAAAATTAGTATAATTAAAAGAATTAAGAATTCTATCTAACATAATCCTTATAAATCTTTGTTTAGAAAAGTTCTAAACGTCTATGCCATAACATAAAAAGAATTATCATCCATTAATTTTCTTGTTGTATAATAATTATTTATATGCAAAATTTTATTTATCTGTGAGGCATATATATCTAATTTATATAAATTATCAATAAAAAAATATGTATCTGTTGCGGGCTAGAATATACGCGACGATAGAGTTATAATTCTATGTCTTAGCATTGCATGGATATCCAGCTCACACACAAAGAACACAATATTTTTACGTGGAAAACTCAGGAAAGGGAAAAAACCATGGGGCCTAACCCAGTTGAAAATGATTCCACTAGAATTTGAGTAAAGTACAATGGTCTGACTCATCCTTCAAGACGACCAGATTACAAATGTCAACTAACAGTTTCGCAAAAGTCCAGTGTCACTCCAACGTCAGGTGGTGGTCCGGCAACACTTCGGTGTCAGGTGGTAGTCCGGTAGTGGCACTTCAGCGTCAAGGGGGCACTATGGCTTCGAGTGGCACTTCGACGTCCTTTGATGGTCTGGTGGTGGTTTAACAGAACTCCGGCGACCCTTGGTGGTCCGGCGGTGGTGCGGCAAAACCCGACGATGGTGCGGTAGAACCCGACGGTGGTGCGGCTAAACTCCAGCAGTGGTCGAAGAGGAGCTAGGCGGTTGGAGCTTTCTTCCTTTTCTTCCTTCTCCTCTCTTGGCTTCGATCCCCTTTTCAAGAGAAAATGAGATTCTATTTATAGAATTCTTGAGTGGCATGGCTTGTAAATAAGTGGAAGATCAAGGGTAAATTGGGAGTGGTTCGGATGGACGGCCGATCTTGATTCCTACAATCATGCACCGTTCAATGGACCTTTGACTATCTTAATGATATCATAATTTGATGCTCTTAGGCTCGTTGGATTCATCTCGTCGAGCAGCTCGATTCGACTATAAGCACGTCACGATTGGAAACCATTTGGTAATCCAAATTGTGGTTTGACCCTTCCAAAAGTGCTTCAAGTCTTTGATTTGAACTCATTTGGGCTCAGATTGGGTCGATTTTGGTGTCGTTGTGTTCGTGTTTCCGAGAAGCTCAGTTCGACTATAAGTTTGCAGAAATCAGAGTTTGGATGGTCTCAATTTTAATTTTTGAAGCTTCCAATTTGATTTTGCCTCAAGATTTGTGCCTAATCAATATAATTTTTTGATGATGTATCAGTATTAATGATATTATAATACTAAAAGAGATTAAAATTTTCATTTCCAAATGAACAAAAATAATCATATTTGTCCAAACAAGAAATTCAAATTAGATTCCGTCTAAATGACAGAACATAAAAAGTCTCATATAAATCTAAAGTACAACTAAATTCTAAATATAATTTATATAAGCCTATAGCTTTAGCATGAACTTTGTTGTTATTTTCCACATAGATAAATCTTTCAGCATCCCCTTAGAAAACCCTTTTTTGATGAGCCAGTTAATATATTTGGGTAATCCTTCTTCACAAGATCAAACTTCTTGCAGAAGAAACAAGTAATAACTAAATCTTATTTCTATTGCATTTTAGGCTGTGAAGTCCCTTTATCTCTAGCGCCTTTTGCTTTATAATTTTTTTTCTTTTTGTGGCAATTTAATGAGAAGAAGAAGCTAGTGAGAATTTTCTATCTTTTTTTATTTCAATCTTTCTTTCTCTTGCACACACTGAGCAATGAGCTCATTGAGAATCCATTTTTTCTTCAAAGTATTATAATTTATCTTAAAAGAAATGAATTGAACAGTAAGAGAATTTAAGACTAGATGCACAAGAATATTATCACATAATTCTAACCTTAATGCTCTTAGTCTTGTAACAAAATTAGATATTTTTATAATATACTCTCTTATATTCTATTTGCACTTATACCGAATTGAAACAAGTTTACTAATACTAGTACTAGTCTCAACCTTTTCAGAACTTGTGAAACGATCTGCTATTTGGCTTAAGAACTTCTTAGCATTTTTCTCCTCAGGCATTGCACCCCTAATGGTATCTAGAATAAAGTGTTTCATGATCATAAGACTCATGCAATTTAAACACACTCATGTTTCAAAATTTGCTCTTTGTTTAAGAGTGCTTTCTACAGTAAGGGAAGGTAGACGTTCAGTCCGAATCACATAATCTAAATCCATACACCCACGTACAATTATAATATGCTCTTTCTATTTCTTAAAATTAGGGCTATTAAGCATTGGAATGTTATTTAAGTTGACATATATGAAAGAAATATTAATTGAAAAAGAATAAAAATAAACTCATAATTAGCAATAATGTCATATCTTTGCATATAAATGATTTGAAAAATTATTAACTATATACAAATAAATAAGGTAAATCCTTTATAAGATACCTAACACAATATTATAATTTATCTTTGGACAAAAATAACAATTTATAATTGACACTATTAAAATTGTGGTTAATGAATAGTAATAATAAATTCTATCAACAATAAGCATTTCTTTGAACTGACTTATTATATGCATGAATAATTCTAAAATTATCACATATCTATAATCTAATCAAAAAATAATTTTCCTTTGGGCCGATTATTTTTTGCATAGACTTCTATAAATATTTAGCATTATTCAATTATTTTTAAATTAAATAAATTGATTCAATAGAGGTCACTTTGGTGATATCGTATTTCAATTTAATTTAATTTTAAATTAACAAATAATTATTTCAAACGAGAAATATTTAATTGATAAATATATTTTACCAATAACCAACTTGATTTATTTATCAACATTTCTCTATAAGAAAATAAGCATCCTCCATTTGTTGAATTTAAAACAGATGTAAGGCTTCCTTAAGATAATTAATTCTGTTTTATGAATTAATTATCACATGGTGAAAAGCTTTAATCAAAAGTTACTAAATTAACTCTAATTAAGCAATACCCAGTAATGATTTCACAAGGCATCAATACCGAAATTGCTTTGAATAAGTGTAATGCATTTGCTAGATGGAATTAATTTTGATTTTAACATGCCATTGATACAGCATTATGAATAGGAATATTCATTAAATCCAATTACAACATGCATAGAAAAGCAAGGTACTTATACGGTTTATAAAACGTCAAAATTAAGCAACCATTCACAGTAACAAAAAATTCTCCAATAATTACGTCGTTTGGAAAAGAAATCCATTGGAACAACTTCACTTGAATGGAAAAAAATTTTCATGGAAGAAGATGAAATGCGGTGAAGAGAATTATACGGTTAAGAAAAGTTGAATTTAAGTTGAATTTAGATTCATCATCCTTATTTGTTTTCCAAAATCAAATACAAAATAGTAATGGAAGAATTATTTGGAAATATTTTATACAAAAGAACCAAAAATTTTTTTCAAAAGAAAATAATTCTAAAATGAAGATTTTTTTTACTGAAAAACTCAAACAATCAACAATATGATTAGAAAAGAAAAATATTTCATTTATTCAATATGAAAACTTAGGCTCTGATGCCATTTGTAGGAAAAATTGAGGAGGAAAAATAATTTCATCATCTTTGAATCTCATGTCAAATTATCGAGAAGAATTATCAGATGCGTATCTAAATTCATTGAAATGCAGAATCAATATTTTCGATCTTCCACGTTTAAAGCGACGCTCTCTAGAGAGAGTGAGAAACACTTCTTTTCACTCAAAATAAAAAATGAGAAAAAATAACAATCAACCACTTAAATTGGGGATCACGACTCTATTGATATCTTAATTGTATTTATTTTATTTCAGCTCATCATTAAAATAAAATAAAATATTTGATCTCTACATAATATTTAATTCCATACAAAATTAAATGAAATGTTATAGCCAAGTGTTTCAGCCCACATATAAAAATTTCCCAACAAAAAAACCCAACTTAATGATGCCATAAACTATAAGTTGGAGGCCTAGAACACTATCGTCTCACTGACTGCCTCACTCATAATAAAAAATAAAAAAATAATAAAAAAATTGGATCAAGATGAGTTTTAAAATTGCTTCCCTGTTTTGTTTTTAAGATAAGTGAAACATATAAGTTGATTGATTAGCATTTATTCTACTCATCTCAAAATAAAATCAATCACTAGAAAATCATTATGGACCAAATTTGAATGTCAACACAATTTTTTCCTCAAGTATATACCCGATGGGATCGGATTCTAGCATTTCCCTCCTGAGCGTAGACCCGATAATAAGAAGCTTATCAATTAATAGGATTGATCAAACATAGCGAGTGGCATTTCTCAGAATTGCAATTTGGATACTTTACAAAACATTGACAAGGAATATTACCTACCTCAGCGTAACCACAAGATTTCTTTCAATGAACTTAGCACCTGCAACCTTTCCTTGCATAGCTGGAGGCAATTGGATGATGCGTCTTTGATCCCCTGCTTCTATCAGAAGTTCCGTACCCCCTCTATACTGTATTAAGAAGATGTATATGGAATCAGACAAAGAAAGCAGAGCATGATACTAGATAAAACCAACCACCATATATATCCCAGCGTCAAAATTAATCAATCTTTCACAAACCACAAGATAGGCAAGTGACTCAAATAATTCATGCCATTAAAGAAAATGTATCATTTATAAAACCAGTGAATAACAGTAATCAAAGCAAAGAATGTAAATAGCTAGTTAGATATAAATAGTAAAAACATAAGTGATAGCAAAAGCTCTACCTCTTTGTGTTCAGGGTAAAAACGTGACTGTTATTTGAATCCACTGCAGTTTTTCTGGTACAATCTATGATGCTCCGGTAAAGGAAAGGAGAGTCCATAAACTATATATATAAATGTTTTTAAAGATAAAACAGGCCAACAAAAGTGATGCTAAAAAGTGGAAAAAAACCTCTAGCCAAATGTAGGAACAAAGCCAGAGGCATCAATCCCTCTAAAGAACTCCCAAAGTTGCATTGATGGGACTTCAAGGCATGGCATGCATCCATAGGTGATCTTGGAGGTTCAAGCATCAAATTGATCTGGTCAAATTGCAAGCCTAAACTCAAGCATAAGCTAGAGCCAATTAAGACGTGTCATGCCTAAAAGTCAGACTAGACTCATGGAGCACAAGAGAAATGAAATTCCAGGGGCTTCATAAAAAATGCCAAACCATCTAATTGATATATCATGAAGCTCATGACTCGAGATTCTACAAACTTGCTTGATATATCATGAAGATATTATTAGGATGATAGAGGAATTTTGATAACTTTGCATGTAAAGTATATTGAGACGATCAAGAAAGTATATACAAGTTGCTGCTAATAAAAGTTATAAAATTGAAAAATACACCTTGCCCACACAGATATTTTCCTTCATTTCTAATCTCAGACTTTGTTTATTCTACTTAACATTTTCCCTAAGCTTATAATCTACTTGTAGTAGGTGCATTTTCCCAAAGCTTATAATCTAAATTTAAAAAAAAAATGCAAGTTGATCAAAATCGATTGAACGAAGGAAGAAGTTTATTACCTAACGATGACCCTTGACTTTGAAGGAATCAGATTAGTCGACTACCAAGGGAGACGACATGATCTTTTAGTTCCATAAGCAACAGACGGTTGAAGACGGCCGTAATCACCCTAACAAACAAGGGGCGATGGAAGGAAGGAATACAAGGGACGAACGATAGCCGAAATCACGTGAACGAAGGTAGAATTCCGTGCGGAAATGTGGAATTGAGTGCGTTCATGAGGCTTTGGGGCTTCGGGCGTCTGTGAGGCTTCGGGGCTTCGGCTGCGTGAGGGTTCGTTTGGCTACAGCTAATAAATCAATAACTAATAACCTAAAATTCATTATTACATTCTTTAGAAATTAAATTTATATAAGTATTTAAAAATATCAGGGTTTAGGGTTCAAGGTATTTAGAATAAAGGTGATACACAAAATTGTATTACGACGTGATACTAATATTTCTCAAAATCAATTTATATTCAAGTCGGGTAGGTCTACTATGGAATCTATACATTTATTGAGAGATTTGATGGAGAAGTATAGAGAGAATAAGGAGGATCTACATATGATATTTATTGAATTAGAGAAAGCATATGATAAAGTTCTAAGAGAAGTGTTATGGGGAGTTTTAGAAAAGAAAAGGGTTAATAATGCTTATGTTCAAGTCATTAAAGATATGTATGCAGGAGCTGTTACTTGTATTCAAACACAAGGTGGTTTGACCAAGTATTTTCCTATTTCTGTTGGATTACATCAAGGATCAACCTTAAGCTCATATCTTTTTGCTTTAGTCATGGATGTTCTCAATAGACATTTGGAAGAGGATGTACCCTAGTGCATGCTTTTTGCTGATGATATTCTTCTTGTTGATAAGACTAGAGAGGGTGTTGAAGGTAAACTTGAATTATGGAGGTCAACCTAAAGAGTCTAAATGTTTTTGTTTGAGTAGATCTAAAACCGACTATATGGAGTATAATTTTAATAGTAATAGATCTAGCAGGGGCATTGTGACTTTGAACGATCAAGTCATTAATAAGAGTACACGTTTTAAATATCTTGGGTCTATTTTTCAGAGTTATGGTGAAATAGATAGAATATTATTAGTAGAATTGAAGTTAGATGGTTGAAGTGGAGGAATGCATCGGGCTTGTTATGGATAGAAAAGTCCACCTCAAACTTAAGGGAAAATTCTATAAGATGGTTGTGAGACCCGCAATGCTTTATGATGCAGAAGCCATTAAAAGAGAAGCATAAAATTAAGTTAAGTGTTGCAGAGATGAGGATGCTCAGGTGGATGAGTGGCTTTACTCTTAGAAACGGGATACAAAACGAGCATATACATGAAAAGTTTGGAGTAGCTCCAGTGGAAGATAAGATTAGAGAAAGTCGTCTTATATATTTTGGTCACATAAAATGGCGGCATTCCAATGACCCGAATAAAAGAGTGGATGTATTAGATTTGGCTTATGTTAAGAAAGGTGGAGGTAGACCTAAAAAGACTTGGTTAAAAAATATTAGAAATGATATTTCTTTATTAGATTTAAACGAGAATTAAAATTCATATTTTGTTGTATAGCCGTGTAATGAGGGATGTAGGATGTTTGTTATGATTGTAGTTGCTCTGTACGTTTGTATATATTTTATAAATGGAATATTCGGAATGCTTCATATTAATTGTGGAATGTGGTGAATTTCATCATGAATATTATTGGAATTGTTATGAACTTAAAAATGTAAGATGAATTATATATTTTTCTCATTTCTTACCATTGATCCAGATCCTTATCTTTAGTTCAATAAGCTGTGGTCAGAAAGTATAATATTTTGTTTTTCAGTATTTCCCAAATCTTAATATTTATAATTACAGATTAAAAAAGGCATCGAAGCATTCGTTTCCATCATGATTTGGTTTACGTTTTTTTATGCTGTGACAAATACACATATGCCCTGGAAACTGCAATCATTTTTCTACCTTCAAGGCTTGACATTCTAGTTGTTGGATCATTCAAAGATTAGACAATGCTTATCCAAAATCAGAAGTTATGCGCCACTAAAATGAACTTCTTGCTGGAAACCCACCTATAGTGTTGCGCCCATACAATGTACCGCTTGCTGGTCCTAATAAAACGTCATTGGATTGTCCATTCAACTCAATTTAATAAGCGTTCTCCATTCCACATGCGAAACCTGAGGGTTTTATCCTAGTGATAACAATTCAAGCAACAAAGTGGATTACAAGCTAAAATTTTTAACTTTCCACGGGAAAGTAGAATTTAAAAATGAATGAAGGCTTTATTAGAATCATTGTAGTATCCTTTTTCATGGTCACTAAATACCATATTTTTAATTTATATCATCCTTATCATTAGCCTTATCCCAACTACTTGATGTTGACTTATTTAATACGCACTCATTGCATTGAGTGTTGCATAATATATCAAACCTATGTTGCGCATATATTTGACATTCAATGAGATCCCATGAGTCAATGCAGAATGGATAGCATTTTTTTTTATCCTCCTATATGCTATTTCTCCATTTAAGATCTCTACAGATTTTTAGCTTGCGTTAATGTTTCATTAATGATTAGTGGCAATTAATTTTCAAGCTAATTATGCTTCAAAAATATATGTCTTAACAATAATCTGATTATTGAAAGCACTGCCTAATGGAGTACCTTAATGCTTCGTAAACTAATATACTAAGTATCTCGTATCACAGTAACTTTCTCCTCAGAAAATGACATTAATCAACAAACACATTATACCATTAAGTCTAGGAGGAGAAACTACAAAATGATTAAAAAAAGAGAAAATATTTTGTTTATAAATTGTTTTAAGTAAAGAACAGTACATAAATCAATTGTGTACTAGGACAATTTAATTGGTGCTTTTAATCAGTCAAAAAGTAACACTAAAGAGTGAAAAGTTAAGTAAATATCATGGATTTACCTGGTACAAATTGATATCAGACTTGTTGAAGCCAGGAAGGAAAAGGGTAACAGACTTTTGTTTGCGATCAAATAAAACTGATGAACGAAGAGAAATAGTACTACCAAGAAGTAGGTGGTTTGCATCTTTCCTGAAAGATTTGAGGGTTACATCCCAATCTAAAGAGGAATACGAGGAAATATATGGAAGCAGTGCAAAACACAAAGGAGACATTTTCTCCATGGTTTCCTGCGTGGCAGAGGAAAACTTTTGAGCAAATCCAAATGCACCATAAATTTTGGTCCCAGCTTGTATTGCACAACCCCAATAGCGTAAAGCAGATATGACGGACAACGGCCTGCTTGGGTCCATTAAAAGGTAGCATCTAAACCTTGAAGAGTCACAAAAATAGGCTGAAGCTTCCTGCATTATTTAATCCTATTCAAACATTAATTCTAAAGCTTAACAAAAGAATATGTATTCATCCAAAAAAAAAAAGAAATAAGCACTATACACAAAAATAGACCTCTAGGATTTGTTCAATCTCATTCCATATATCAGCACTTGTTTTGCCTTCAACAGACCCTGGATTAGGCATAGCGGATTCATAGAATAGCCTCAAGAACGAGGGTGCAGTCAGTCTTCCAATGTCTGTCATCTCAGCCAGGTTCCGAATATATTTTAGATACCATCTGCAGCGTCAAAATATCGTTAAGCTAAGAAGGTTCCATACATGGTTCCCACAAACATTGGACCCCTACCTTACTCTTTCAGTTGCACCAACCAATCGCAACGTATCCTCAGAACTGCTACCATCGTATATAACAATATCAAACTTTTTCTTTGAGTAATTCCTCCCACTTCGAAGAAAATTTCCATATTTTAGAAGTGCTAATGATGAAAAAATAGAATCCATCCCTGGAAGGACACCAAGTTCTTCTCCTACTACCTATTACATGGACGAATCAATTCAGGTTTGAAGTTTTGCCAGGTAAGGACGGCAAAAGGACATAAAAGACATTGAAATACACAAAAGCGCAGTCACAACTAAATCTTCAAAAACCTCTACTTATCTTCAATTTCTTCACCCTTAACCATCTTCAGAAACAAAGCCTAAATGAGGAAGCTAGAAAAACCTTTGCGTGACTACCATAAATCCGCTGCTTGCATACCCACCCCTTCAAGAATTCCTTGAGTTAAATTCATACGAACATCTACTTTCTTCACTCGATCAAGAGGTTCAAGAAGCATCTGCAGTTTTTAGAAGAAAAAAAATCCTGATAATTACCATCAACAATTTCATGCATAATATCAACTATGCTGACCAGTTAAAACATACAGAAAATATCATATTACCTTACTGGTTTGCAATTGAACAGCATATAGATTCTCAGAAATCATGGTAGGAGAATTTCCGATTGTGCAACCCAGCAGCTGCTCAATCGTAATATCTTGTGAATGAATTACCAAACAAGTTTGCAGTCCTTCCCTAGCAAACAACTTACAATCCAAAAGAGAAATATAATGAATCATTCCAAGGCTGTGTATCAAGATTAAAGCTGAAAAAATATGATTAAATACAAGGGAAAAAACTTCATATAAGTGATATGAATCAAGCTCAAACATAATGTGTTGTAATAGATAAAGTATACGTTGAAGGATCATGGGACCCACAAATCAATTAATCTTGGTAGGAATCTTTGAGCACGCAGATTGTGGGTTCTAACAGTTGGATCGATCATCTCATGGTCCTTAGATTGCAATATGTGTGTCACATCTTCATATTCTAGCGGTCGACCCCTCTTGGGGTTGTTTTTCCTTTTTTTTTAAATTGTTTTGATTTATTTTCATTGTAAGTTTTTTGAAGAAATCTATAAATACTTCCACACTTTGTACAGAATTAAGAAATAAAATTGAAAGTAACTTTTTCTACTTTTCTAAATGGTATCAGAGCAAGACTAAGGTTTTTGTCTTGCAACCTATATTCTTTTTTCTCCCTTATTGTCAAGATGCATCATCCTCTTCATTATAGTTGGTTTCTTTGACTTTCCTTCCAAGAAGTCAACCATCATGAATAATAAAAATCAGACTAAAGGAGAACTTCAAGGGCTACAAACCTCACATCACATGAATGAGAGAAATCTGAACAGTCTTAAATTGTGAACGTCTTTCTAAAAAAAAAGAGAAAGATCCATCATCTTAAGAATTTTCCTTCGGAGATGAAAGACCTAAAATTTATACTTTAGGTTGAAACAGATTCCATGATCATAATATGGTCATAAAATATCATGGCACTTCATATCAATAGGTCATATCAATAGGTCACATATATTCCTCTCAACCAAAAAAAAGATTGGAACACCATCAAACAAATGTACTCAAAAGTTAAGGATGTTACTATCATATAAGAGATCAAAATTAAGATTTCAACAACCAAGCAAAGTAACATTCATGTTATTGAGTACTTTAATATAATAAAGGTTTATTGTTTTGAATTGTATTATTATCGAGATCTTAAGATAATATGCTGCAATGATGCGGAAATTTTCAAGAAAGAGAAAGGTATTTTAATTCTTTGAAGGACTAAATAATAACTTTGATCAAGTTCATGTCAAAATCTTAAACGGGGTAAATCTATCATCATTACATGAGATTTTTTTTCTCTCACACAAGTCGAAGAAGATTCATGTAGCCAACTCCACATAGTGGATAAAGGCTTGTTGTTGTTGTTGTTGTATACAAGTCGAAGAAGAATATTAAGTTAAGTGTTGCAGAGATGAGGATACAGGTGGATGAGTGGCTTCACTCTTAGAGATAGAATGCCAAACGAGTATATATGTGAAAAGATTGTAGTAGCTCCAGTGGCAAATCACATTAGAGAGAGTTGCCTTAGATGGTTTGGTCACATAAAATGCCAGCCTTCCGAGGACCCAATTAGGAGAGTAGATGTATTAGATTTGACCTATGTTAAGAAAGGTAGAAATAGACCTAAAAAGACTTAGTTATAAAATATTAGAAAGTACCTTTATTTATTAGATTTAAATGAGAATTTGACTCTTACCAGGACACAATGAAGAAAAAGGATTCATGTAGCCTACCCCACGTAGTGGGATAAAGGCTTGATGTTGTTGTTGTTGTTGTATACAAGTCGAAGAAGAAAGGACATTAATGCTTAATGCTCCGATCTCCTAAAAATCTATCATGACAATCACCGAACCCCAAGATAAGGGACTTATTGCTGCTGACCCTTTCCTTAAAGAATGTTTTTGCCATTCTTTAACTCTATGATGCAACTACTATAAGAAGAGATAAAACATAAAAAAAATATATTGAAATCTACATGAAAAGCACCTAAGCTATGGTAGAAATAAATGCCACCCAAAAGGACAGGCTTGTTATATCGAATCAACGGGTCTCAATTTAGACAAAATTGGCAAACTCAGAAACTTCTTTAACTCTCAATAAAGGTTTATTGGTTTGAACTATATTATTTATCGAGATCTATATTGTGATAATCGAATAATTTTCAAGAAAGAGAAATGTATTTTAGTTCCTTGAAAAACTTAATAATAACTTCAATCAAGTTCATGTCAAAATTTTAAGCAGAGAAAATTTATCATCATTAAATAAGATTTTTTTTCTCTCATACAAGTCAAAGAAGAAAGGACGGCAATGCTTAATGCTCCGATCTCCTAAACATCAGTCATGACAACCACCGAACCCCAAAATAAGGGACTTATTGCAATCAACTCTTTCCCTAAAGAAGAGCAAAAACCTTCTTTCAAAAGCAATTCATGATGCAACTACTATAAGAAATGACAAAAAAAATATTGAAAACTCCACGAAAAGCACCTAAGCTATCGTAGAAATAAAAAAGGCCACCCAAAAAGGCAGGCCTATCATATCAAATCAACAAGGCACAAGGCACAAGATAGATGAAATCGGCAAACATATAAACTTCTTTAACTCTCAATAAAAATCATCTGGATCATACTCTTTGACTCAAAATGATATGACTTCTAACTCGTAATTAGAGCCAAAAGAGAGTTGAATCTATAAATAAACCTCCAATAGAAGGTGGCTAACCCATTAAAAATACAAGCATCATACATTGTGTTGAAAGCAGGCCATCTCTTAAATTGCCCTGATTTTCTCAGGCTAGGCAAAAAGTCATTTGCAAAAAAAGATGAATCACAAGAAAATCACTAAAGTAGCTATAAATAAACAATTTTTCAAATGAATACATAGCTTTTTTCGATGAAGCACTTAAACACTTGTCAAAAATAATGCGCATAATCACTCATAATCTAACAAAAAAATTAGAACATCACCAAAATACATTCGGAACTTCCCAATATATATAGGGGTTCCATATGTGATTCATCACCCGTATAAATGTGTTTGGAGCATTGCTAAGATGTATAGCAATAACAATCAATTACACAAGTCATACTTTGTCTTAAAGGTTTTTTTTTCATTCATCTCTTTCTCGCACGTGGATCTGATGGCATACGCTCCAGAGATCGACCTTAGAGAAATCACTGTACCAACCTTCATATGTAGCATTTCATCAAGTTAAGGTATTGAGAACATATACTTAGTAATGATTTTATTGATAATGCAAGTATCTATGCATAGACATCTGGGTAGGCACTGGACATGCGTTAAGAAGGGTATATATACCACCCTTTGAGTTAAGAAGGGTAGGGACTGCACATGCGAATAAACTTTCTTGGTTAAAACCTCTACATAATATGTCATCAACTTGTCATTAAGCTTTGCATCTCACCTCATATGATGGTGAAGCAAATTGGAGAGTAAAGATCCATGAACCAACTATATAGCATATTGGATGTTTCTTAATGCGAGAAGCTCACAGGAGGTTGTTCGAACAGAAGAGTACTCACCTCAAATGAGAGGGATTTAATAGTAGGTTGATATGTGGCAGTCCAGACAACTAGAACAAAGATTATATCCACATTAATCACCTATTCAAATTTATGTTTATCAAAAAAATGAAGGGATTTCTTTCCTGCAAAGGTAGATGAATCTCAAGACTATTGTGGAGCAATCCCTCAGGCTTAAAAAGATTTAAAATAATTCATTGGACCTGAAACTTAAAAGTGCATAAGTTTAAATGTTAGAAATTAGTGCATGTCAAAAATAGAGAGGGATAACATCTATCTGCAGGCTATCACACCAAATTTTATTGGTATATTCTTCTAGATGAATGGGTTCAAGTAAGGGTGTGAGTCAACTGAAACTTGATTGAGTAATGAGCTCGAGAGTCGAGTTTATAAAACTTCGAGCTCAAGCTCACATATTAGCTCAAGTCGAGCTTGATAAGACTCGGCTCATGGCTCAAATAGATTGATATGTTAAAATTTTTAATAAATTGTATTATTTAAAAAAAATCAACATTTCTCTAAATGCAAATTAAAAAAAAGTATGCAAAACATTAATTGGATTTAATGCACTTGCTAGCTACTTTTGAACCTTCTAAATATATATATATTATTTATTTTTTTAAAAAACCTACTCCTGCTCTTCTCCCAAAAAAGGGTGTTCTTATTCTTCTACTCCAATGGGTTGTTAAGCTCGTCAATGTTTCTCCTAGACTCCATAGTTTGACCACAATGTAACTCCAGCGACTAGGTGTCTTTTAATAGCCTGTATTTTCACCCAAATAAATTTTTTTTAAGAGACATTATAAATTAAATTTGAAAATCGTCTTCACTATAAGATAGATATTATTATATTTTAATTATATTAATTTTTTCATAATTTTTTAGCACTGGTGCAAATCCTTAAGAAATTGACCAGTATGAATTTTGAGACCATCAAGTGTCCGTTTTATAAACCGATTTCACTACTATTTTCTAAATAAAATGAGCTAATTTATGAATTTTTTTTATATAATTTTTCAAATATTAAAAAGATTTATATGAATTTTATACTAAAAAAATTAATTAATTAAATTATTATATTAATTATTATATTACTATTTTATTAAAATATCTTAAACCATTACTTAAAATATTTTAAAGCATTACTTAACTCATTTCCTATTCCTAAAATCGGCTAACAGAGAAATTATTTGAGAAAATGAGAGAAAAAGATAAGAAAGAGAAAGAAAAAGTTAGGATTTAAAGGTCGCAGAGTAATTTTTGTTAGTCAGTCCAGTTGGAAAATTTGCTCGTCTTGTTGTAAGAAAAAAACTTTATCATATTTTTTTCAATAATTTTGTGTTTTTGATATTTTTCTGATCAAATTTATTTCTGATCAAAGAAAATATCAAATTTGATATTTTGCAATATAATAATTAATATAATTATTTAATTAATCAATTTTTTCAATATAAAATTCATATAAATCCTTTTAATACTTAAAAAATTATATAAAAAATTATTCATAAATTAGCTCAATTTATTAAGAAAATATTAGTGAAATCGATTTGAAAAATGGACACTTGACGATCCCAAAATCCTCACTTGTAATGATTGATATTAATTTCTTAAAGATTTACATCAGTGTCCAAAAATTATAAAAAAATTAGTAAAATTAAAATATAATAATATATATCTTATAGCGAAGATGATTTTTAAATTTAATTTAAAATGACTCCTAAAAAAATTTTTGTTTGGGTCAAAATACAGGCTATTACAGTCTCTCGACTTCAGAAAAATGTTGCCCTCGACATTTCCAAGGACAAAAAAGATCAAAAAAGATAAATTTGATTCATAAATCCATCAAAATAAATCAATACGATTCAAAACCAATATCAAAACTAATAAATCAATTGAAATCCGTTCAAAATCTCTGAAACAATGCATGCAATCAATCATGAGTTTGCTTCCACATAGAATTTAAGCACAATATACTGTGCAAATTATTAATCAATCAATTCAAGGATTGAAAATTTTACCAGTGGATCCTCCAGGCGCATTCCTATCCTCTTGCTGGATCAAACTATAAACTCTGGGTCGTACAGGTGGCAATGTTGGTGTAGCAGACTGTGTAGGTCCTCTTTAACTTTCAACTATCCTTCTTTTATATGTCTTGCTCACAACCCTTCACTGTATTCTCTAGATCTCATGGTCCTCAGTCTATAGCCTTGTCTGGCTTGCTCCCCTCTAAATCCAGATCCAACCCCCTGTTGCTGTAGCGGACAATCAACCAACCGATGTCCTCATTGCCCACATCTAAAACACTGTCAAGTCAACAAAAAATACAATCCACTATCTCTTACCACATCGAGCACAATCCAGTACACCCACAATAGACTCAGATGCAGATCCTCTCGTGCTGTCTGAAAATCTACCTCTCTACTCACTGCTCTCTCTCTTAGTTATATCATCTCCTGATCTCTTCTTGCTCATATCCTATTTGAATAATGGAATAGCCAAGTCATTCTCTACCAGTCTCGCTCTCTCAACCAGCTCCGAAAACTCCTAAATCCTTAGCGGTATAAGTGGATGCCTCAATTCATCCTTTCATGCTCTCAAAAACCTGTGGCATTTTTTGTCAACAGTATTGACCAGTTAATGTGCATACCTAGCCAGTGTAGTAAACTCCGCCTCATACTGCATCACTGTCATATTCCCCTGCTCCAATCTCATGAAAGCCTCCTGCATCTGCTAACGGACTAACGGAGGTACAAACTAGTCTCTAAAGACAGCAAAAAACTCTATCCAGGTGATCTCTGCATTAATCTTTCCTTGGAACTTCTCTCCCTATTGTCCAATCCACAATCTCTCAGCTTCTCCTTCAAATAGGAACACTGCAATTGGTACTTTTTTATTCTTTGGGCACTGTATACTGTCAAATATCTTCTCTATTCTTAACAACTAGTCATCTGCTGTCTGTGGCTCTATAACTCACTTGAACAACAGGGGTTTCAACTTATGGAATATCTATAGGTGTGTGTCCTCTTCTGATTCCTTGTGTCCCACATGTATACTCTGAGCATCACTCATAGCCTATGCAAGCATGCTGGCTAGCAGCATCAAACTATCAAAACTCACTGGAGCTGCTGCTGCACTCTGTCTACTCTGTGTATCATGATCGGTAGGATCCATCTATCCACTGATAAAATCTACTTTCTTACAATTAATTCATAAACTCAATATACATACATCTACAAAGCAATTAATCAAATACATAAATGTAAATCTATACTACCCAACTTCTACCCCACTCATAAATCAATTCCTATAGTTTTGGTTACAATCCAATTTTTCTAACAACCACTCTGATATCATTTGATAGATTTTTTGTATTTATAAATTTCTACATTTCATACATGATATTGAAAAGATAGTATTTATATATAAGCAAGGGAAGACTGGCTGTTAACACTATAATGAATACATGTTGGCACTTAAAATATAATACCCCGCATAGGAGGGTGGGCCGACGGGCTTTCCTTTAAATAAAAGGTTGGTGATGTAATCCTAGTTGTAGCAAGTAACTGATTGACTAAATTATGCCGACGGGTGAAGGATGACGACTCAAATGATTATTAAAAATCACCTGTGAAAATAAATGATTAATAGAAATAAATGAAAGATAATATGAGATTGATAGATTGATGGCTATGACAGATAACAGATGTAAGAAAACACCATATTAAAGCTGCATGTCCTGCCTTATTTTTCATAATTATACTCATGATGATATTAACCTAATAATACATTAAGCTGATTGACAGATTGATAGCTCATACAACATTAATATTGATACAACATAACATAGCATACTAACATGATTCATTGAGTGAATACTCTTTATCGTATGTCTTTTGACTTCATTGAATATATTGATTTTATTATTAATTTTTGGAGATGTTTATTTCTTATATAAAGTGATGATTAATATTGGCTAGATTTAAAACATACATATTGATTCTTTTGCCTTGCATTGAAAACAGTGATAGAGTTTTAGTTACTGCTGGGTTTTTTAGCTCATTATGTGGTTTTTTATGATTTCAGGTTAGGGAACGGATGAGGACCAGTTGGAGTAAAGTTCGCAAAGATCCTCTGCTTTTCTTTTAATTTTGTTTATATTTTCTCTTATTATTTTGTTGTCAGGAGTTTGTGATAGAGTAGAAATTGTATTGATCTTTTGGCTATTGTATATTGGTTTTGGAAATATAGTAAAATATTTTGAGGTATATGATTGTTAGTTGCTTTCACTGGATATAAATTTATTATTGTGCTGATTTATAGAAGCTCTGGTTGACTAATTAAAAATATAAAATAAATAATTCTTTCAAATTTGATTCTGAGATGTTACACATCCTCACTTCCTCCTTTCTCCGGCGAGCCAAGCTCACAATTCGAGCTTCTTGACCTCCTCCGGCGAGCCAAGCTCATGATTCGAGCCAAAGCCCGCTATCTCCAACAATTAAGCGTACGGACTTCCTGCTCCGGTGAGGCAAGCCCGAGCCCGTTGTAACTCCAATGAGCCAATCTTGAGTTCAAGCTTATCCCTTAGTTGAAGAGTCGAGCTCACGTTAGCCCAAACTCAATTTCAACTCGACTCGTTTACATCCCTAGATATAAAATAGCGTTAGGAGATAAGGATGGAAGTCTTATCCATCAAAGCAACCTCGTAAAGTTGAGGGTGAGGCTCTAGGTCTGGGATGAGCTTCACCATAACCAAAGCAAAGGTAGAAATATTGTTCAAGCTGTTTTCATAATGAATAATTAATCTACATGAATTTTCACATATCTTAAAACAATTGTTATAATTTTTTGGGTGCCTCAAATCAACATTAGCTAGTGAGAGAGCCAATACGGAGTCCATAATAACAAGGTAGGACATATTCAATGATTTTTCGGCAACACAAACCTCTTCACAAGGGTCTACCATAATCTGCACCTCTATGTGTTCATAAAGGTGACCGATATTCTCAAAGTCTATCTTATAAGGGCAAGTACCTTCGTGATAGTCAGTCTTATCACATGTAAAGCATGTAGCACCAAATGCCATAGAACTAGAGGTTCCAACGAAATTCTTTTTGGATCATTAGGCCCGTAGAGAGCTCATGAGGCGGAAGGCATGAGATGAACCTAAGAACTATTTCCAAATAGAGTGAATCTCTTATCAATTGGGATCTAAAGTATTGCTCCATCTTAGTAACTCAAAATGCATCCTTAAGAGAGTAAACCTCTCAAGTTAACACTTCATGATGAATGTCAGTCCGTAAACCTGATTGATCTCAAGATTATAGTATGGTGATCCTCTATCACATTACAATGGGCCATCAACTTATCAATATGTCATATAATCAACAACAATCATAGATCTTTTTCAAAACATAGTCATCTCATCCATGATCTAACCATACAATTTGGTCCATGGTTCTGCCTTAAAATTTTTTTTTTTTAATCTCATGAAATAACAAGTGGTTGGTATGATCATTAGTTTTTTTCATGCAAGATTAATCCGGAATATAACTTCTTTAATTGATAATAGAAGAAACACAACAAGAGACAATGGATCTTCATTGGAGAGGAAGATCCGGCTCTCCCAAATCTCTAGATGCCGCTAGAGCTCAAGCAAAAATCAAGAACTAAATTACAGTAAAAACAGAGATAAAAAACCTAATCCTAACCTCCAAACATACTTAAGCATACAAAATTAGGTCAAATCCCAAAACAGCCCCTTCTATTTGAATTTTCCTCCTAAATCCTCCTTAATTTCCTCTTAATCAAGCTAGTAGACCCCACCATCAAGGACGGCAGGCGTGGGGGGGGCGAAACTTCCCTGTTCCGCCTCTTATAAAATTGAATCGATCCTGATTGGACCAGCTGGACTGGTCTTTGCACCGGTCTATCAATACTCCCCTCCCAAAGAGCCACCTTGTCCTCAAGGTGAACATAGGGAAACTAATGCTTCACCCTCTCGTATGGTTCTCAAGTGGCATCATAGTCAGGTAAGTTCTTCCACTTAATCAACGTTTCCTTGGATTCTCCCTCTCCTTAACGAACCTTGTTAAGCTCAAGTGGTTTCAAAACCACCTTCAGATCCTGTGTCAGCGTTCCTGGTAGTTCTAAACTAGCTGCATGATCCCCCACTGCTCTCCTCAACAGTGAGATGTGAAACACTGGGTGTATGAAGCTGTCGGGGATAACTTCAAGCTATAAGCCACTGCTCTAATCCTCTCCAATACCTCATAAGGTCCAAGGTACCTCGGGGCTAACTTTTCATTTCTTCTGTTGGCTATTGTCCTCTGTCTATAGGGTCGCAGCTTTAAGAATACCCTATCCCCAATAGCAAACTGGATGTTCTTCTTATGTTCATCCACCCGCTTCTTCATTTTGTTGAGCCCTCAACAAGTGTCTTTTTAACTCCTCCAACACCCTATCCCTTTCGTCCAAGTACTACTCTACTGAAGATATTGGTGTGCGGCTCTGCCCAAAATGTACCAAATGTGGAGCGTCTCTCTCATACAGTACCTTGAAAGGAGTCATCTGGGAGGTCGAGTAGTACAAAGTGTTGTACCAGTATTTTGCCCACGCCAGCCACTTCGCCCATACCCTAGATGTTTCTGAATCAAAACACCGTAGGTATGTTATATGTCCCCGTCTGTCTGAGGGTGGTAAGCGGTGCTCCTCTTCAGCACTGTCTCTTGTAGCATGAACAGTTCCCTCCAAAAATGACTGAGGAACACCTTATCCCTATCAGATACTATAGACTTTGGTATCTCATGTAGCCTAACCACCTCCCTGATGAATGTTGCCACTACAATCACTGTCGTGTAAGGATGTCGTAGGTGGATGAAGTAAGTGTACTTGCTCAATTAGTCAACTAACACCAAAATCACAGTAAACCCTTCCGATCGAAGTAACCCATTAATAAAGTCCATGGTGATCTCCTCCCACACCCTGTCTGGCAGTGCTAGGGGTTGAAGTAACCCCCCCCCCCCCCCTCTAGCTGTCAATACCTGGCCGAAGTAGGCTATGGATCTGTGATTTTGCATAAGCATAGCCCCCAACCTATATCCTATTGTATCTGTCTCTACCACAAAAATCTGACTGAAATCCAGTAGGGCCAAAATCGGAACTGTGGTCATGGCTTTCTTTAGTCTCTCAAAGGCATGTGTAGCTGCCTCTCCCCACAAGAAATTATCCTTCTTTTGTTGCTCAGTCAACAGCCAGGCTATGGTGTTGTATCCTCTCACGAATCTCCTGTAATATCCCGTCAAACTTAGGAACCCTCTCAGCTCTCTTTGATTCCTAGGTAGAGGCCATTTCTATATTGCCTCAATCTTGGCCTGATCTGTAGCCACCCTCTACTAAGAAACCACATGCCCCAAGTATTCCACACTGGTCTGTGCAAAGCAACACTTCTTCAGGTCGGCCCTCAACTAATGCTCCTGTAATACTTCCAAGACCACCCTCACATGCTCCAAGTGCTCTCCTATCTCCTTGTTGTATTCTAGGATGTCATTAAAGAAAACCAGTATAAACTTCAGGAGATATGGTTTAAACACCCTATTCATGAGCGACTGGAAAGTGGCAGGGGCGTTTGTGAGCCCGAATGGCATCACTAAGAACTCGTAATGCCCTTCATGTGTCCTGAAAGCAGTCTTCAGGACATCCTCCTCCGTCATCCTGATCTGATGGTATTCTGACCTCAAATCCATTTTGGTGAACACCATTGCTCCACACAACTCAACCAGTAGCTCATCAATCACCAGTATGGGGAATTTGTCCGGCACAGTCTCCTTATTCAGAGCCTAGTAATCAATACAGAATCTCTAGCTCCCGTCCTTCTTAACCAGCAAGACTGGGCTAGAAAAAGGACTCACACTCGGTCTAATGATCCCTGCCTCCAACATCTCTTGGATCAACTTCTCTATCTCTTTCTTCTGAATCTAAGAGTAGCGGTAAGGCTGAACACTGATTGATGACACCCCCTCCCTTAAGGTGATTGCGTGCTCCTGCTCCCTCGGTGATGGTAAACCTTGAGATGACTGAAAAATCTCATTGAACTGTTGTATTAGTGGTTGTACTGAGAGAGGAATGTTCCCCCCTTCCTCTAGTCCAACCCCTTCTAAGCTCTGCAGTTCCACCAGAAATCCTCCTCCCACCACCTGTATGGTCTTGACCATGGTTTTGAGAGATACCATGGCTTTGGACAACCCTGCATCTCCCTGGATCACCATCCTTCTTCCCTCCACCACCAGCTCAATCGTCAATGCTCCCCAATTAACCCCAGTATCTCCCAATGTTTAAAGCCACTTCATCCCTAAGATGACATCAGTGTTCCCTAACTCCAATGGGGGAAAATCCTCCCTCACCTAAACCCCCTGTATAGTCAGCACAACTCTCCTACACACTCCTCTACCCATCTCCATCTTCCCAGTGCCCATCATCACCCCATAGCCCCTAGTATCCACCAATTTTGCCCCCAATTGTTCAACTACTTGATTGAAGATAAAATTGTGGGTAACCCCATTGTAGACCCATACCACCACCTCTATGTCTATTATTTCTCCTTTCACTTTCATGGTGTGATTTGGGGTGAATTTCACCACTAAGTTTAAGGAGACTTCAACAATATCAAGATGCAATTAATCCTCCTCTACTACTGCCTCACTCCCACCTTCCTCCTCAGCTTCCACGTCATCATAAATGGTGAGAACCTGAAGAGTTCGATCCTTACACCTGTGCCCCGACGTGTACTTCTCATCACATCTGAAGCATTATCCCTTTGTCTTTTTCTCCTGTAGCTCCTTCTCAGTGAGCTTCTTAAAGTTCCCCCAAATCCCCCTCTTACAGGCTTCTTCTTTAGGGCCTCATAAAGGCTTCTCGGGGTTGGTCCCTTGGGAGCTAAGAAAGTGGTGGTCATCCTGTACAAGCCTCCTGAACTGCTGCATCTGGCCTCCCTCTCCAAATACTTTTGGTCCTTCACTAACTGTGCTAGCTCCATAGCCTCTCCCAAGTCACGCGGCCTCATCACTCTAACAGACGCCCAAATCTCCTGCTTGAGCCCCTTCATGAAGTTCCCCTCTAGCACGATCTCAGAAAGATGATCCAGTCGGCTAGCTAGGTAGTCAAACCAGTCACAGTACTCCACCACAGAGCCCTCCAACATCAAAGCGAAGAACTTCTCATAGAAGTCCCCTCCCAGCTATTTTAGAAACGTTCTAGCAAGCAGTCCTTGGATTCCCTCCAACTCCAAATAGGTCGCCTCATGTCTCTCCACTGGTACCAGACCAATACCTTCCCTTCCAAACACAGACCAGCTTCCATCAATCTTTCTTCCTCCGCCAACCCGTTGACGGCAAAATACCTCTCTACCTTGTAAATCCACCCATGTAAGTCCTCACCCTCAAATATAGTCATCTTCAGCTTCCTTACCGCCGAATCGCCTTTGTTTCGGCTGAATCCTCCATAGCCTCCCATTCCACGAAAAGGAGGTGCTCCCCAAGTGTCTCGATCCTCCCTTCTGTGCTCGCACCCAAACCCTTCTTCAAAATCCCCCCTCCTTTCAAAATCAACACCCCTGCGGTAATAATCCACCCCTCTTCTTGCAAAATCAGCACTTCTTCGCTCATACCCAATACTCATCTCCTCCCTAGAAATAGGCTCTAGAGGAGACATCCCATCTTCTCCATCCAAATCTCTGCCTCTTGATTTTTCGCTCCCCTAATCGGATTAGGGTTTCCACCACTTCCTTGGCCGCCGGTAGCTTCCCTCATCTTTAATGCTGTCATTTTGGGCTTGGCTTCAAGCAATTTCTTCAGCATTTCTTCCACGGCAGCGACCTTTTCATCCATCTTTTAGTGGACGGATACAAATTGGTTTTCAAAATCTGAAATTTTCTCCACAAAATCTGATTTCAATTGGCCTATTTCCCCTTCCAACCCTTCCACTTTCCTTCTGGCCATTGGTACCCTACTAGATCGAAGTGCTCTAATACCAATTTGTTAGGCTACACTTGTAGGAAACAAGAGTCTCTCTTGCTAAAATTTAATTTCAGCACTTAACAAAATAGAACTTGAGAAGAACTTAGAAGGAAAACTAGAATAGAACTTCTTTAATTGATAATAGATGAAGAAACATAACAAGATACAATGGATCTTCTATTGGAGAGGAAGATCCGGCTCTCCCAAATCTCTAGACTCCACTAGAGCCCCAGCAAAAACCAAGAACCAGGAAATTACAGCAAAAAAAAGAAAAAAACCTAACCATAGCCTCCAAACATACTTAAGCATACAAAATTAAGTCAAATCCCAAAACAGCCCATTCTATTTGAATTTTCCCTTCTAAATCCTCCTTAATTTCCTCTTAATCAAGCTAGTAGACCCCACCATCAACGGTGAAAGGCATGGGGACAGAACTTCCCTGTTCCGCCTCTTATAAAATTGGACCGGTCCTGATTGGACTAGTCCTTGGGCTAGTCTATCACATGATAATCATTAAAGTTGTCCATAACACATGGACTAAGAGAGTGATAGTGAGATCTAATTGGGGGAAGTGGAAGAGGAGGATGTGGAGAAGAAATGGGGTCAATAAGATGGTCTTTCCCTTCCTCAATTTGGTGCAAGAATTGGATCAGGCTGTAGTATGGGTGGTGTTGTCCTACTAATCCGATGCTTTAATGCCACAAACTTATCTTAAAATTCATGATAGGTTTGTTATTGCATAAGGATGAGCATTTTAATTTCTCTAGTAAACATGCATAAGAATCATCACAGCTATATTTTGAAGTTTGATCTTGTTATCTTTGTCCACTAAAAGTTGGCATAATGATATTTTAATAGTAGGTTTTATTACTTGTTCTAAGGTTTTGTCATTGTTGAGAGCCAAGATTGTCAATTTTGAGAAAATGCTCTTCTACGAAGTTATAGATCTTGTCAACCTAATGAAAATAGAGTATTCATATGTAAAATTTGAATGAGAAATGACAATGATATGGCCAACATATATAGAGTTATCAGAAGAGAGAAAATACAATATTTTGATGTAAACAAAAATATTTCTTTGAATGAAACGCTATTACAATGAAATGGAAGACAATTATATGAGTAAATGACCTAATGGTGTGATGATATGGAAATATTCATTTATTTTTTTATAATTGAATGATAAGTTAATTTTAATTGACATAATAATATAATTTAGTGCAAGAAATACAATTCAATGCATAACAACATGTTCTTGAGGAAACACATTTATTCTAATACCAAATGTAATGTAGAGGAATGTAATCTACTAAGAGATGAATGCATCTACATGATTACACCGATTGTTCTTCAATTACTTAGGACTGAGCAATAATAAACATGCAACTATTATTGAGCACAACCACAATAATAAGAACGGAATAAGTGAGACATGATTCAAACTCATATAATGTACACCACATTAGATGTCTAATTCATATTAAGAAAAAGAAATAAAAAGCTATAGATGGTCTAACTAGTGATGGATTTAAAGTAATCTGTGGCAATCTAAGGATAAGTTGAAGTAGTCCTCTACAACAATCTATCATCGCTAAGATCTCACATTCCTTAAAAGTCCTCTAAGGACTATGAACTTGCATACTAATGCACAGCATTAGGCTGACTATGATGCCCCATCACAAGATCAAGATAAAAATTCAAATCATAAGCCAAAGGGCACCATTAGCCATGTTAATGAAAAAGTCCTGATACAAAAACAAATAAAATGGAAATGAAGATTTGAGTTTAAAAATTCAAAATTTTCAATTTTTAAACTTTCAGTCTTTCCCTCCATGTGGGAGGCATTTTAATGGCTTTTAACAAATTTTTAATTTGCATTACATGATTTTGGAATGAGGAGTGGTCGTCCATGCGGATAGAATTATTAAGTGTTTTGCTTAAATTTATTTTTTTCCTCCTTAGTTATTATTATTATTATTATTATTTTAGATTGTAGTATCTGATATAATAACCTAAATTTTACTAGAATGAATGAGAAAAGAAGCTTAGACATTTGAAAAAAAATTGACAAAATATTCTCTTGGGTTGTAATGCATGGTGATCTGCCCCTCCCCTTAGATTTTTCTTAGTGGAAAACCTAGTTATCCCTTCAGGTAGTTATTTATCTCTCCTACCAACATCTTCCCTTGCATCTCTATCATCTCTCAATACTTTTTCATAACTCCTCTATTTTAAACATAGCATAAAATATTAAAAATTATGATAAAAAAGCATCATCTAAATATGAAAGACTTAGATTTGAAAGATAAACTATAATAATAATGAAAACCATTAAAGTGATACAAAGGTTCAAGTGCTTGACACTTCAACCACTTAAAATTCAAAATATAATAATTTTTTACAAGAACAATATTTTTTAAACAGACAACCCATTAATAGGCATGCAACTACAATCTACATTTAACTATGTACGATAAGGACTACAAATAACCTATTACAGTTATGCAACGTATTTGCATAATGAAAAAGTAATCCATTATAGTTATGCAACTTATTTGCATAATGAAAAAGAAATTTAGAATGCAAATCATTTCAGATTCAACAATACTTACTCATAAGCGTTTTAACTACGATAAGATTTAACCATCATTTAATAACCACAAAAAGAAGAATGAAATCCATTTTATTGGATGAATAAAATAATTTTTGTCGTGCTTCGAAAGCTTACATGCTCATAAGAAATTCATTTTTCCAATCAAAGGAGTATAGGCTCTACGCTGCTTACCGAATAAGCAAGTGTGTGCCGATAGAGGTGAATGAGATGAGCATAAAAAATCTGGCTCCGACAAACTCTCTTATAAGAGATAGACACAAAGTTTTAGAGCCCACAATTGACCATGTTTAGAAGCGACAGAACGAGTGAGTGTGTCAAAGGTTCAAATTGCTTATTGTATAAGCGAGTGTGTCGAAGACTCAAAGCCCTTGGATAACAAGTGGTGGAAGTCTGAAAGCTACTTACCGAACGAGTTAAAGTCTCGAAACCCTTCAACAATGAGGTAATAAGTCACGAATGAGTGTTAAAGCCCTTCGTAGTGAGACATGAGATAGATGGATGTGAGAGGAGACTTGTGAGATGCTGGAGCGGTGGGAACTAGCAAGTCATGTGTTGAAGCCCTTCAATATTGAAAACACCAGGCATGATGAGATGGGGAAGAGTAGAGATTGAGAGCGTGCGTGGAAGCTTTCTATTAGCTTGATTAATGCCCTGATAAACTAATCAAAAAATAAATTTAATTAATAATATAAATATAATATTAAAATTATTTTTTAAGTAATGATCAAAATAGCATGCGATATAGTGGTAATCCACCATGCGTTATTACTTACGCATAGCGCAAATAGTACATGCAATTTTAACCCCCTAGCCCCACCATGCATATACTCCATGGGGTGTGCTGAGCCACACCATGCGTCCAAGACTACATGAGCTATTTAGCGCTATTAATATATGCGTCCAAGACTAGTCAAAATCAACCCAAACTAGGCACTTTGAGTTTGTCATCCTTTACCCATCCTTAAACATTTTATATCTCCACCAAAAACTCCAGAACACATCTCCTAAAATTCTCCTAACACTCCCAAGTAGATCCATGCCCTAAACCCCCCTCTATGCCAAACCCTAATTTGAAACTCAAAGGAGTAGCTTTAGGGTTGAGCTTGCCACCAACGCTTGGCCAACCTCTCCCATGGCTTATCTCAAGGGTTATTCCAGCATTGAGTCACCCTCCCACAACAAATGCAAGCTTTGGATCAACCGTTCCAAGACAAACTTACATGTTCTTCACTTAGGAGTGGAAACACATAAAAATGGCAGAAAACTCAAAAAGTAATTCTTCGTTAAAAAACTAAGAGCTTAGCTTATAAGTACTAGCTATTTATAGGAATGAGAAAGAGACCAAATGATACAAACCACCCTCCAGATTCAAACCTACCATCAACCCTATCTACTATTTTCATATATAACATCATTATCATACCTACCATCATTACCATACACAATATTACAATCAACCTACCACCAAGCCAAATAATATAAAAGCCCCTTATGGGCCATGATATAAGAAATTGTACAACACATGTAAGCACAAATTATAATATCATGACACACAAAAAAAAACTCAACAACATAAAGGTAAAAATAAATTCAACCATATATGTCCTAGATAAACTAATCTTTAGGACAACAACGACAATGATGATAATGGCCTGCGACATAGTGCTAATGAATGGTAATCCCTTAATCACATGTTAAGTTCCCTTTCATCACACCAGCCTAATACCAACTATACTATGCCACAACACTTGAATAACCAAGCTTATCATTTATGGTGGCATCATGTCTCAAGCCACCCTAGTTCATGTAGCCTAATGTAGCTCTCAAGATGAAGAATTGTGGCATATCTCAATGACAATCCTACAATCAAGATGAGGTGTCCAAAGCCAACTATATTTTATTTAAAATATATTCCGAATTGATAGGAGTTTTTTTTTCTATTTTTCTCTTAAAATGGGTAAATAAAACAAAGAAAAGTTATTTAAAAACCCAATTGATTAGGTGCAAAGTCATAACAAGTTAGCAACCAACTTATAAAAATAGATGTTAAAAAAGACTTTATATTATGCGTCAACTAGTTCCCTCAGAATCAAAGAAAACAACATTGTTTTTCCTTTTTTTTTCAATTTTCTTTTGTTCTCTTTCTTCTCTTTAGTGTGGATTTGATGCAATGAAGCAATGATTTTGGAATTATTTCAAAATAATGAAAAAGGAGAAATGGTATAGCGTACTTTTTTGCAAGGGCTTGGGGGTGTAAGTGCGGGTTGGGCTTGTGCTAAAGAAACATGTGGACTTGAAAGATTGGCTACCATGGAGTTTTTGGATGGATTTGGTGTAAATAGCAGATGCATGCATGTGTTTGAGAGCCATTTTTTTGGATGATTTTTGAAGTTTCAAAATTAAATTGAATGATTGATATATTGTTTTGGGAATAAATTTAAATTTTAATTGAGATTAATTCTGTGTCAATCTTATATTAGCATTTATGAGGAGTTTATAAATAGTGACTGAAACATTTAATTGATAAATTTTTGTCTGGAACTAAATTTCTTTTTTCATCTTTCATTCTTGTAATGTAAGTTGTTGTGTGATAGAAGAGTACCACTCAAACTTAAGGAAAAATTCTATAAGAAGGTGGTTAGACCTGCAATGCTTTAAGGCACAGAATGTTGGCTACTAAAAGAGAAGCATAATATTAAATATTGCAGAGATGAGGATGCTCAGGTGGATGAGTGGCTTTACTCTTAGAGAAAGATACGAAATGAGCATAAACGTGAAAAGGTTGGAGTAGCTCCAGTGGTAGATAAGATTAGACAGAGTCGCCTTAGATGATTTGGTCACATAAAATGATGGCCTTCGAATGACCCAGTTAGGATAGTAGATTTATTAGATTTAACCTATGTTAAGAAAGGTAGAGGTAGACCTAAAAAGACTTGATTAGAAAATATTAGGATTGACATTTCTTTATTAGATCTAAATGAGAATTTGACTCTTAACCGAACATAATGGAGAAAAAAGGATTTATGCACCGACCCATCATAGTGGGATAAAGGCTTGATGTTGTTGTTGTTTATAATAAAGTATAAGTACAACCACTTCAGTACAGAGGAAATCATCTCCTTGTAACAATATAAGGTTTGGCTTTTCTTTATTTTGGTTTTTTCATTCATTTTCTAATCCTTCTATATAATATCTTATCTACTAGTTTAATGCTCTTGATTTTAGTCAAAAGGTGATGTGTCAAAAATCTGATTTTATGGAATTCAATTTGTTTGTTGGCTATTTAATTTGTTCGCAATTTCTAGTTGAAATTCTTGCATATTTAAGATTATTTCATTATCAATTGGGCTTAAACACTACTATCACCTATTTTCATTGAAAGAAATTGAGTTGTTGAATTCCCAATTTTCCTTTACATGGAAACATGCTGTGTCATATTAGTTGAATTAAGAAACTCCAATCCTTAAGGGTTGTGCATGTATGCCCTCTTCAAAATAATCAATGCATACTGCAACAACAACAACAAGCCTTTATCCCACTATGTGGGGTCGACAATATGAGTCTTTTTTCTCCATTGGGTCTTATTAAGAGTAAATTCTCATTTAAATCTAATAAAAAAATATCATTTTTACATTAAAAAAAAAGTATATCAGTGCATGCTGCATTAAAAAAATCCATGCATTAGGAAACTCTTAACCATTTAGGGTAGTGCAGAGCCCTTCAAAAGGAGTTCATTTAGAAGGACAATCTCTTCAAGGGTAGTGCAGTTAGAGCCCTTCAAAAGGATTTCATTTGGAAGGACAATCTCTTCAAAGGTAGTGCATGTCTGCACCTCTAGCTTTGCATCTTACTTGCTTTAAATGGCAATATAATATTGGCATGGTTGGAATCCCTTCCCATTTTGTGATTGAGAAAAACAAAAAAAAATACAAAGGGCTTTGCCTCTACATTTGTTTCCAAGCAAATTAATTTTTCTTCAAGAAAACATGAAAATTATAACCTATGTTTAATAGTTTTACTAAATATGGTGGTAATCTAACATATCAGTCCATCATAATAAATTCTCCCTGAGGGGTTGTTTGGCCACAACTAGAATTGAGCACAAGTAGAATTTAGTAAATCCTGAGATAGTTAAATCCTGAAAGCTGTTTGACATGACAGATTTAAATTTGGTTAAATCCTGATCAACAAGTTGGCTATTTATTTAAAATTTAAGTTTGCTAACTCAAATAGGATTTTAATAATAACTATTAATAATGAAATTAATACATGTAATAGCAATCATAGTTAGCTTAAATAATCTAATTAATTATTAAGAGAAAATGAACAAAATGGTCCCTTGGCTCTTTATGTATGACCAAAATACTCCCCAACTATATTAGAGGATCATTTTGGTCCGTCAACTCCTTAAAGATGAACCAAAATAGTCTCACTATGGGACTATTTTGATTCTTTTTTAAAGACTTAAGGGACCATTGACCAAAATGGTCCTTTAATATAGTTGGGGACCATTTTAGTCATACATAAAGAGTCAAAGAATCATTTTGATGCTTTTATCTAATTATTAATTAGTAAATTATTAAGCTAATTTCAAAAAATAAGTTTTATGTGGTTATTAAACTGTAAATAATATCATTTTTAAGAAGTACTTTTTATTAATTAAAATTAATTATTAAGACTAATTTAATTTTTAATTAACATATTTGTATCTAATTTATGGGAAAAACTAAACAATTTATTTAAAGGGCTTCTATAAAATAATCGAGAATCCCTAACCTCTCCTCCTTCATCAACATCTTCTACTCTTCCTCCTTCAACCTACAATATTTTCTTACTCATCAATACACGCTGAAAATTTTCTTACTCATCGTAGTGATTTTCAGACTAGATCCCCCTCTTCTTTGCACTTTTTCTAATCATTGTCGGTAAGAGAACTAAGAAAGTCGTGATGAGAGCTTGCTAGCATAGGTAAGCCTCAAACTTCCCCTTTCTACACTTTATTTGACTAAATCCCGTAAATCCATAGAACTCCCGAATTTAGTAAATCCGGGATTTATATCAAGAATCCCTAACCTCTCCTCCTTCATCAACATCTTCTACTTTTCCTCCTTCAACCCACAATATTTTCTTACTCATCAATACACGCTGAAAATCTTCTTACTCATCGTAGTGATTTTCGGACTAGATCCACCTCTTCTATGCACTTTTTCTAATCATTGACGGTAAAAGAAGAAACTAAGGAAGTCGTGATAAGAGCTTGCTAGCATAGGTAAGCCTCAGCCTCGAACTTCCCCTTTCTACACTTTATTTGACTAAATCCCATAAATCTATTGAACTTCTGAATTTAGTAAATCCGGGATTTATATCAAAGTAGGGTTAAAATGGAATTTAAAATAAAGATGGATTCATTTTGTCCAAAATGACCGTTAGGAAGGATTTATGTTAAAACTGTTTAAATCAGAGATAAATCAGGCAAACAAATAGCCCTAAGAATTGAGAAATTATTCTGTATGGAGTCCAGACGTAGCTCTACGTCCAGACTCCAATACGATGCAGCCACATGGCGGCCCGACGACCCGACTCGATGAAATTTTAATATTTGTCACGTCTTTTCTAACTTAAGGCGTGGCCCAACGACCCGACCTGGTCCAGACGAAAAAAGTTACTTTTTATTGAAAAAAAAATCGAGGCCATACAGTGGAAATTTCAAAATCGACCACGACGTTTCAGTTTCCCTTGTCTCAGGCATCTTCATCTTCGTCTGTAGCTCCTTTTGTTTGCTTGAGATTTTCGTTGCAGAAGCCATGGCTAAGGTTAATTTTTTGTTACCAGGAAAGAAGTACTTTTTCACCGGATTTGTTAGTTCTATTTGTTCTGTAAATATCCCGTATTGATTCTTGTAAATGTCATGTTAGGGTTTACGTTTAGGGTTTCGAACATTTGCATGTTATTGTAAAACGTTTTCTCACAAATGTGTATTTAGAATGTTTGTGGGAAATGTCATGACCCGACCCGGTAAGCTCGCATAGGCGAGGCCGGAACGAAAGTCAGACGGTAAATTCAAAACATTTCAAGTAACATCTCTAAAGCATAATCAGATATAGAGAAAGAGCCACTAATAAATTTCAAGTAACATTCTTTTTTTTCATTCAAAAATAAGCATGTACATAAAGTTTAATACAAATATGGATGCCCAACTGTCTAACAATCACATGCTAACCTACGTATCAATCCATTACAAACATCAAAATACCCAACAAGGAACCTGTCACCCATCGTCTCCCTATGACGGTAAGTATACGGCTATCTATCCATCATTAATAATTAACAGGTTCTCCTGAAAATTTTTCATAATTTGGGTGAGCCAAACTCAATAGATAAAATGTTATTCAATTAAGTTCAGAAGCAAGGCAAAGAGCATAATATGTAAACCAATACTTTTAATAAAAAGATCAATAAATTTGCCATGATGTATTAACTAGTGTGCATATATCTCTATGTAATCCTATATGTCATTTTTCTTTGCATAAGCTTAAAATCTTTTACATTATGCATTTTTCATGAATTCTTTTATGCTCTTTATACGTAACATAATAAACATATTCTTATACACCCGTCACGGAAGTATCATTTTGTTTTGTACTGATCAAGTACACTTTAAATTGGCCATTCCTTTACCATTTGCTCCGAAGAACCCTTTGCCATTTGATACTCCGCATCAACATACACATTCAAGCATTCAATATTTATTGTAGAGGAATGTTAACATGTCATTCATGCATATGTTCTAATATTCCTAAATTTTTATATGAAGACATGTTAAAAGCAAGAAGAAGTTTTCTAAACTATCCAATCCACATAAGGTACATTGCAATATTACATTTAAGAGCATGCTAGGATATTATCAATATGAATAAGGCACATTGCAACATTTAATTTAAAAGCATGCTAGGCTATCCACAATATATATTATTCACATTGCATTAGAAACATGCTAAGCTCAACACAAAATGTCATAAGGATTATGCTAAGGATTTGGAAGAAAAACCGAAATATCTGAAATTAAATGAATCACATTTACCTACCTAACGAACATGCGAAATTTGTCGTTTCCCCTCTTTTCAATGCCTTTCCTCTCCCACTTCGAAATCCTAAAAACAATGTAACTATGCTTGTTAAATATTTATTCTAAGTCATGTACCAATCCTTACATTAATCTTCAATGTCATTGTCATTATCATTAACATTAACATTACTTAAATACTAGACATTAAACCTACTTAATAATAGGATTATTTTCATTAATTATCATTCATATTACCATAACATTGATCCTTAATTACTAATTGGCATAATAATATAATTATTTTCGGATTTAATTAAATCCTAATACTTAAAATCATAATTTTGGTAAATTCTCACATTTCACCCTTTCTAATTCATTCAATTTGCCTAACTAAATTAAAAATGCCTTAAATTTTCGGTTTTACCATAAAACCTTAAAATCGGAAACCTAATTTTTATCAATTTCATCATAATTGCATGTAAAGCCCTCCCCTTTCCCTAAAATAATAATTAGACATAATAATTTCAGATTTCTTTAAAGTAAAAATTAGGAAAAATGATGTTTTGTGAAAAATCTCAAATTTTCACCAATAGAACCTTCCTAAGACCCTTAGGAATATTATTTGTTAAGAAATTTTCTAAGAAATTGACATTTGGGAAAAACCCTAATTTTGGAAACCCTGAAAATTTTAGAGAAAACTTAATTTTTGTGATCAGAATCCTTTCCCTAACTTTCCCTTTCATTTTTCTTGAAAAAATCCAAGTTTTGGAGAAACCCTAGAAATTTCTCTTAAAGAATCTAAAAGAAAAATAAAGAAATCTCATATTTGAAGCATACCTTAGCCTTCCCTTAATCTCCTCTACACTTTCCCCCAAGGTTGGCCGCCGGAAACCGCCGCCCTAGGAGCCTTGCCCGTCACCTAACTGTCGCCCTCTCCCCTCTCTCTCGCGTGCGGCCGAAAGAACGAAGAAGGGACCGAATAAAATTCGGTCCCTTAAGCTCATGAGGTCTTATGGGAGAGGGTTACGCCAATTTACGCATGTGCCCTCCCCTCAAGCCTATTCTCTTAAGGGTTAGGAGGACTATTAAGAAATTTTTATTTTTTACGAATCTTCGACGATTTTTAACTTTAAACCCATGCGAAATTAAGTATATGTTCTTCATACCAAATCGCTCGAAATTTTGCGTAGAATTTTATAAAATTGATTACGTCGAATTCTGACAACTTCGAAAATTTGCTTAGTTTCATTACGGCGCATCGAAATGCGTGTGATGTTTACGATCGATATTTTCGGATTTTAGAATTCTCCTCTTCTAATAAAAATTTAGTCCTCAAAATTTAAAAGCAGGCTTATAGAATCATACCTCAGTCAAACAGGTGAGGATAGTTTTCTCTCATTTCTTACTCCTCCCAGGTGGCATCTTTTTCAGATCCATACCTTCATAGGACTTTAACATAAGGGATCTCTCTGCTTCGAAGTCGCTTAACATCATAATCTAAGATTTTCTCAGGTTCTTCTATAAATGTCAGGTCTGATTGAATGTCCACTGATTCAGTAATGATCTTCTGAGCTTCATCTGAAATGTACTTCCTCAAAGAAGAGATATGGAATACATTATGTACTCCACTAATGTGAGTTGGCAGAATCAATCTGTAGGCTACCTTTCCAATCTTTTCTGCAATTTCAAAAGGACCTACATATCTTGAACTCAACTTCCCTACTTTGCCAAATCTTTTCACACCCTTCATTAGACTCACGTTGAGGAACACAAATTCTCCAACTTCAAACTCAACTGGTATATGCTTAGCATCATAATATTTCTTCTGTCTATCTTGTACAGCCTTTAACCTATCACGGATCAGCCTTATCTTCTCAGTAGCATCATCAACCAAGTCAGCACCAATTATCTTTTTTTCTCCAGTTTCAGCCCAACATAAAGGGGTTCTACATTTTCTCCCATATAATACTTCATAAGGGGCCATACCTATACTTGATTGAAAACTATTATTATAGACAAACTCAATTAGTGGTAGATGTGCTTCCCACTTGACACTAAAATCAAGTACACAAAACCTGAGCAAATCTTCTAGAGTCTAAATTGTTCTTTCTGATTGACCATCAGTCTGAGAGTGAAAAGTGTACTAAATGTAAGCATGGTACCCATAGCTTCCCGAACCTTCCTCCACAGTCTGGAGGTGAATCTTTCATCCCGATCTGATACTATAGATTTTGGTACACCATAAAATCTGACAATTTCATTAACAAACAAGCTTGCTAATTTCTCAACAGCATCTGATTGTTTGACAGGTAAGAAGTGTGCCGATTTGGTCAACCTATCTATTATCACCCATATAGTATCATGGCCACTTCTGAATCTGGGTAAACCAACTACAAAATCCATGGTTATATCTTCCCACTTCCACTCAGGTATAGGTAAGGGTTGCAATAATCATCCTGGCTTCTGATGTTTTACCTTGACCATTTGGCATGAAGTACATTTAGCCACTACTTCTGCCACACTCTTCTTCATTCACGGCCACCAAAATAGTCCCTTTAAATCCTGATACATTTTGCTGCTACCTGGGTGAATGGTATAATTGGAATAATGTGCTTCCTGAAGAATCTCCTTTCTTAAGTCTCCAACATCTGGGATGCATATTCTGCCCCTATATCGTAGCAATCCTTCACCATCAAGCTCAAATTCTTCAAGGTGTCCCGCATTAACCATATCCAGTATCTTTTTGAATTCTACATCCTGTAACAAGGCTTCTCATATTTTGTCCTTCAGCGTTGATTGGATAATCATTTAATTTAACATCATAATCTCTGCATCATTGGGTTGAACTACTGAAATTTTTAACTTCTCCAAATCTTTTATCAACTCATGCTGTTGTGTAATCATCCAGTTGGCACTACTAGAATTCTTCCTACTCAAGGCATCTACAACCACATTTGCTTTACCTGGATAATATTGGATATCCAAATCGTAATCCTTAATGAGTTTCAGGCTATCTTAAATTTAACTCTTTCTGTGTGAAAATATACTTTAAACTCTAGTGGTCAGTAAAAACTTCACACTTTACCCCATACAAATAATACCTCCAAATCTTCAACGCAAAAATCACTGCAGCTAATTCCAAATCATGAGTTGGATAATTTCTTTCATGGCTTTTCAACTGTCTAGAAGTATAGGCAATGACTCTTCCATTCTGCATCAATACACATCCCAACCCTTTATGGGAGGCATCACTATAAAGCTGAAATCCATCTGTCCCTAAAAGAATAGTTAGCACTAGAGCAGTCATCAGACATTGTTTCAATCTTTGGAAAGCATCTTCATACTGAGCGGTCCATTCAAACTTCACTGTTTTTTTGAGTCAATATGGATAGTGGCATAGCAATCTGTGAAAACCTCTCAATAAATCTTCTGTAGTAGCCAGCTAAACCCAAAAAGCTCCTGACGTCTGTCACTGTAGCTGGTTGTGGCCAATCTGTTATAGCATGTACTTTATGTTGATCCACAGATATTCTTCCATTACTAATCACATGCCCCAGAAAATTCATATTCTTCAGCCAGAATTCACATTTAGAGAACTTAGCATACAATTCATTCCCTCTTAATGCTTGCAACACAGCCCTTAAGTGATTTACATGAATTGTTTCATCAGGGGAGTATACCAAAATATCATCTATGAACATAATTACGAATAGATCTAAAAATGACTTAAAGATTCTATTCATGAGGTCCATAAACACAGCATGGGCATTTGTAAGGCCAAAACTCATCACCACGAATTCGTAATGCCCATATCTAGTACTGAATGTTGTCTTTGCTATGTCTTCTTCTCTAATTTTGAGCTGATAATACCCTGATCTCAAATCAATCTTGGAAAACACATAGGCACCTTCCAACTGATGAAATAAATCATCAATCCTTGGGAGAGGATATTTATTCTCTACAGTCAATTTGTTCAATTCTCTGTAATCTATACAGAGACTTAAGCTTCCATCCTTCTTCTTCACAAAAAGTACAAGAGCGCCCCATGGAGAAGTACTAGGCCTGATGAATCCTTTATTAAGCAATTCTTACAATTGATCATTAAATTCCTTCAATTCTTTTATTGTCATCCTATAAGGAGCTTTAGCAACAGGTTCAGCTCCACTAACCAGATCAATAGAAAAATCAATTTCTCTGCTTGGAGGTAAGCCAGGTAAATCATCTGCAAACACTTCTGGATACTCTTGCACAATTGGTATATCTTTTAATCCTTTTTTTTTCTTCTTCTCCTCCTTAACATAGGCCAAAAAGCCTTCGTATTCTTTCCTCAATAATTGATAAGCCTTGAAGGATGAAACCATAACAGTTGTTATTCCTCTATCTCCTTGAAACTTAAATTTTTTTCTCCTAGCATACAAAATTTAATCTCCTTTTTGTTACAATCTATCATCACGAAATGGCAAGATAACTAATCCATGCCTAAAATTGTATCAAACTCAAATAATGACAATATAATAAGATCTGCTTCCAAGTTCTTATCACTTATAGTCAAATCCACATGACACTTCCTATTGGCTTCCATATGTGTTTCATTTGGCATTAAAATTGATAATGACTTCAGTATAAGTGTAGGAGACAAATTGAAAGATCTAACAAACTCTTCTGAAATAAAGGAGTGTGATGCTCCAATATCAAATAATACCTTAACAGGTTTATTACACATAAAAGATCGTCCCTGACAACATATATAACATAACATTCATTTTTATTTTTATATAACATAGAAAAATTTAATGACAATAATTAAATCTCATACCTGTAACAACATCAGGAGAATCCTTAGCTTCTTGTTGTGACAATCCATAAACTCTTGGCTAAACAAGATGACGAGTTTGGCCCTGAGATGGAGCAAATGCAATAGACTCCACAGTTCTTGGCCTGTCAGTTGTCCTCTAAGGAGTACTACCTGTCCTGGAATCTGTGACAGATTTTTGTCCTAATATAGGACAAGACTTTTCCATATGTCCTGGTTGATAGCACCAGTAACAAGTATTGGTTCCAGATAGGCACTCACCTTTATGTGTCCTCCCACACTTATTACATAAAGAAAGAGTGCTGCTCTCTGAAGTGCTGAGTCTAGGCTTCTTTCAAGTGGACCTTTCAGATTGAATTGATTGAGTAGAATTTATCCTGTCTTCATTCGTTCTTTTCTGAAAGTCTCTTCTCCTCTAAGTAGCTTGCAAGTTTAACTCAACCCTTCGAGCCCTCTCTACCAAAGTAGGATAATCCTAAATGCCAAAAGGAATCAAAGGCTGTCTAATAATATCATTCAAACCAGATAAAAAATGATAGCACTTTTCTTCTGCATTGGGTATCAAATATGAGGCATATCTATAAAGCATGGTAAACCCGGTCTCATACTGCATAATAGATCTATCAACCTATACTAACCTAATAAATTTATCCTGCATCTATCTTCTGGCTGACATTGGTACGAACCAATCTCTGAACACCTTCACAAATTCTCCCCAGGAGATCTGACTGCTAGATCGCCCTCCAAATGTCTCTTGTAACTGACTTCGCCACCATCTTTCTGCCTCACCATCAAAAGCATAAACAGCAAGGGTAAACTTTCTATTCTCAGGGCAAGACATACCCTTCAAAATCTTTTCTATTCTCATCAGCCAATTTTCTGCCTCTATGGGTCCACCACTTGAGAACAAAGGAGGCTTCATATTTAGGAACAGCTTCAGGTATTTATCCATGGGAGTACTCCCACTACTACCGGCCTGAGTCTGGGAGTTATTGATCATCTGGGTCATTGCTGTCATCATTTGAGTAAAGGATTCCATAGTAGCATTGATGTTACTACTCGGAGGCTCTGCTACGACTAGTAGCTCCCTCCTAATTTCTCTTGTATTACCATCAGTGGCATCATGTTCAGGATCTATAGCCTTGAGATATAACACAATGAAATAAATTAAGTAATTTATAACACATACATTCTATACCTTCTCAAACCTATAGAATCATCATATTGGCTCTTTCATATTGATCAGTATGTTAAAATCTTTGGCTCTGATACCACTCTTGTCACGACCCGACCCGGTAAGCTCGCACAGGCAAGGCGGGAACAAAAGTCAGACGGTAAATTCAAAACATTTTAAATAACATCTCTAAAGACAAATCAGACATAAAGAAAGAGGCACTAATAAATTCCAAGTAACATTCTTTTTTTTATTCAAAAATAAGAATGTACATAAAGTTCAATACAAAAATGGATGCCCAACTGTCTAACAATCACATGCTAACCTACGTATCAGTCCATTACAAAACATCAAAATACCCAAAAAGGAACATGTCACCCGTCGTCTCCCTACGACGGTAAGTATACGGCTGTCTGTCTGTCATTAATGATTAACAGGTTCTCCTGAAAAATTTTCACAATTTGGGTGAGCCAAACTCAGTAGGTAAAATGTTATTCAATTAAGTTCAGAAGCAAGGCAAAGAGTATAATATGGATACCAATACTTTTAATAAAAAGATCAATAAATTTGCCATGATGTATTAACTAGTGTGCATATATCTCTATGTAATCCTATATGTCATCTTTCTTTGCATAAGCTTAAAATCTTTTACATTATGCATTTTTCATGAATTCTTTTATGCTCTTTATACGTAACATAATAAACATATTCTTATACACCCGTCACGGAAGTATCATTTTGTTTTGTACTGATCAAGTACACTTTCAATTGGCCATTCCTTTACCATTTGCTCCGAAGAACCCTTTGCCATTTGATACTCCGCATCAACATACACATTCAAGCATTCAATATTTATTGTAGAGGAATGTTAACATGTCATTCATGCATATGTTCTAATATTCCTAAATTTCTATATGAAGACATGTTAGAAGCAAGAAGAAGTTTTCTAAACTATCCAATCCCCATAAGGTACATTGCAATATTACATTTAAGAGCATGCTAGGATATTATCAACATGAATAAGGCACATTGCAATATTTAATTCAAAAGCATGCTAGGATATCCACAATATATATTATTCATACCGCATTAGAAACATGCTAAGCTCAACACAAAATGTCATAAGGATTATGTTAAAGATTTGGAAGAAAAACAAAAATATCTAAAATTAAATGAATCACATTTACCTACCTAATGGACGTGCGAAATTTATCGTTTCCCCTCTTTTCAATTCCTTTTCTCTCCCACTTCGAAATCCTAAAAACAATATAACTATGCTTGTCAAATATTTATTCTAAGTCATGTACCAATCCTTACATTAATCTTTAACGTCATTGTTATTACCATTAACATTAACATAACTTAAACACTAGACATTAAACCTCCTTAACAATAGGATTATTTTCATTAATTATCATTCATATTACCTTAACATTGATCCTTAATTATTAATTGGCATAAAAATGTAATTATTTTCAAATTTAATTAAATCATAATTTTGGTAAATTCTCACATTTCACCCTTTCTAATTCATTCAATTTGCCTAACTCAATTAAAAATGCCTTAAATTTTCGGTTTTACCATAAAACCCTAAAATCGAAAGCCTAATTTTTATCAATTTCATCATGATTGCATGTACCGCTGCTGTGTATTGCTATGTACTGCTTGTGTGTACCTTTTGGTGAAGTTGATAGTGTATTGTTCTTAACCACTATACCTAATTTTACAGGAATATGTTCCAAAGATAAATTTTTGTTGTAGAACTTCGACATTCAGAGAAATATGCAATCATTTAGTTGATGCATTCGGCCAAGAATCTGTGGATAGAATGAATCAACTGCACATATATCAGTTTCCGTTAATGCCTCGCTTTCATCAGAATGTTCCCCTGGTCTACATATTGTTGTCGATGTGGGATATTCAGAAGCAGTGTTTCGTCATCAAGGGCCGGAGGTTACCATTCACTTCAGATGAAGTTTCTCTAATCCTAGGAATGCCCAACAGAGGAACTGAATTCGAGTTGGGAAGTGCCAGAATAACTAGGAAATCCGCAAATGATATCAAATATGAGATGCTCAATCATAATGAATCAACTCCACTTCCCGAGCTTGTGGAGTAATTTATCATTTTCTTATTGTCCAACATTTTCTTTCCACTACGTAACTACCGAACCCCTGCTAAGATCCTTAGTGTAGCTCGTCATGTAGATCAATTTTTATCTTGCAACTAGTCAGCATCCATTAGGAATTTCCTAGTGGCCGACTTCAATGTAATCGCTAAGAAGTTTGCCAAATGCAAACTACTGAGATACATGAATGGCTTTATACATATTGTAATTGTGAGTGCATCCAATATTTTAGAACCTCTGGCCATTCTAGGAATTTTTTTTATTGGCTAACAACCTTTTTACATACAGATATAATTTTTAGAGCATACAACACTCCACGCACCAGTGGATAATAACTCTAGACCTCATTTTCTTTGCTGGGGCAATGAAATTATATACATCAAAGTAGAGGTCTCCAATTTATTTGTTGAACTTTAGGATGTACAGGAACTTATGCTTCTTCTTTCCACTTCATCTTGATGTAGGGAAGTTGATTTTGCTGTGAGGTTATCTTTACAAATATTATTGTGCAAGTATTACATACTTACGAAGGAATAACCAGAGAGGAGAGGACTTTATTGGAGAGTTCTCCTTCTCCCCCTCAATCCACTGACAAAATATCCACTCCACCTCACACATTCCTCCAACTACAACTAACAGGCCACCAACTAGCCATAATAGTTTCTTCACCTTCCATCTCCCCACCCCCCCCCCTCGGCCCCCCACCTCCTCGGCCCCCAGCCACTCTGTACAGAAATAATCTTCTCCCTCTGCTGCAACTTACAATGCAAACCGTCAGAGCCTTAAGCAAGCCATCAACAAGATCACCTCCCAATGCAAAATTTTACAGAATAGGTTAGTGAAGGTTGAATTCACAGCTGGGCTGCTTGAGCGGCAAGTACTTGCATTGGAACACCATGTCTCTGAATAGAAACAACTCGAAAGCAAATAGCATGCCATGGAGAAGTTTCTGCTAGACAACTTTCCTGTGTTCAAAGCTTATCAGACAGGAGAGCCTACAGAATCTTCTTCAAGGACGGTTACAGCTGACAATAAATCTATTGTAGACTTGATCGTGTCACCAATCAAAAAAAAAGCAATCCCTAATACACTGAAGGATCGGGCAGATAATGAGGAGGATGAGGGCTTTGCTGCAACCTGCGACACAGGCATAGCATGTAGGGTGTAAGATAGGGATGACCGAAAGAGGAAATTGGTGAAGACCCCATACGCAACCGGTCAGAAGAGGAGAACGAAACAAACAGTTAAAAAGCCTACTCCTATGTAAAAACTGGCGGCTGTTGCAGCTGTAATTATTGAGGTAGATGAGGGAAAATCATCCAATCTCAGACCAGCAGCAAAAAAATAGATTTTTCGGGGAGGGCGATGATAAGTAAAGATATGCGGGTGTTCATTGACAGTTGTCTTCAAAAGTATAATGACTAGTAAGTTTGAATTATGTTGAAAGTTTTTTTAACTGCTTCGTACCGTTGTGTAATGCTGTGTATCGCTATTGTATACCACTGTGTACCACTGATGTGTACCTTTATGTACCAATGTTGTATGTCTCTTCTTATATTGCTGACCTTTATTTTTTTCAAGACCGACATGATTTTTTTCTACTAGGAACGTCGTTATTTTTAGAAGTCAAATTGATGAACTAATAACGGACAAGTACCTGGACAACAATCATGTTGATGCCTTTGTCGTTTTGCTAGCTGAGAAGAACCAGCTATTCCCTAACCTTTACCAACCATTCCTTTTTGTTTTTTGCCTACATTGGGTATGTCGTTAATTATTAAACATTTTTAATGTTTCTGTGTTTTCCATGTTTCTAGTGTCAGTTGTTTTGTTCAATTACTTTCTTGCATCATGTTAGGCTTACTCAAAATTTAAACATGATACCAAATTGTATGTCGTCCATATCAATAAAGAATCTGTTAGGGCTACCAATCTCCTGCTGTTACCTGTGGTCGACAATGAGCATTGGACCCTTGTGGTAGCAAACTTAAAGAATAAAGTTTGGCATTTTTTCAATTTCTTTCCCAACCCAACTCACAAGGCCATGCTTCCTCAAGTTGAGTCAAGATTTGAATTCATCTATTTCCATCAAAAATTTGTACACCACTAGATTGAATATTATATGGTCTCAATATTTTGAGTAGATTAATCATCTTTACGAAGAAACAAAGTATTATTTTGAAAATGACATATGGCAGTGGCCGATCCTAACTGTTAGTGGTGTGCCAACCCAGAAAAATAGCTTCAATTGCGGGATGTTCTTCTGAAATATATGGAGGCTGTTATCCAACATCAGGCTGTCAACTAGGCTGAGCATAAAGACTACAACAACAACAACAACAATAACAAGCCTTTGTCCCACTACGTGGGGTCGGCAACATGAATCCTTTTTCTCCATTGTGTCCGGTTCAAAGTCAAATTCTCGTTTAAATCTAATAGAGAAAGATCATTTCTAATATTTTCTAACCAAGTCTTTTTAGGTCTACCTCTACCTTTCTTAACATAAGTCAAATCTAATACCTCTACTTTCCTAACTGGGTCATCGGAAGGCCGCCGTTTTATGTGACCAAACCATCTAAGGCGACTCTCTCAAAGACTGGCAAGATAAAATGCCTACATTCAGGGCAAAACTCGCATACTCCATTCTTTGTGCAACAAAAAAAATTGATCAGAAGTTTTCATTCATTATTTGTATAGAGAATTTCTGTATTTGTATTTGTACAGAGAAGTTGCATTCTTTATTTGTGCATACATTTATTATTTGTAAAGTTATTCTTCATTTGTAATAGTTAATTTTGATTTGTAGCTATAATTTTATACATATTCTCTGTAGACACAATTTCTTTAGAGAATTTTTGTGCAATTATATACATAGGTGTAAAAAATGAATAAGAACAGTACACAGCGGTACACAGCTAGAAAATGAAACAAAACATCAAGTTAAGATGTTCTATTAAGTTGATCATGCGAATAGAGAACAAACAGTACACAGCGACAATACACAGCACTAGTCAAAGGCCGAAAGGCATTTGCACTTCCAAGGCTGAAATATGCCTCAGCAGTCTCAAGCCTCTCCTGTAATACTCTGTCAATTTCAAAGGATTGCAATCCTTTTGGAGATTCGAAACGAAAATGCCTTTCTGGCCAATTTCTGCAATTGAAACTTGCTTAGAAACTACTCTGTAACAAGCTAGTGCATACGTTGCTGCAGTTGAGTTTGTATTGGACAACATTCAAACCTTGACATCAACTCAAACTGTAAATCTTGCCAATCCGCCAGGTTTAGAAACTTCTTTTGCTTACCTCCACGCAGCAACTTCTTCAATGCTTGCTTATACATACTTACAATAAATGCATCTTCAGCTAGATCCCAAGGGTGATAAAGAATGACACTATCTACATCACATGGTAACCTATCTACAAAATTGGAACTGCTACCTTCTCCTATGTTACGTCGTAGCTCATATGAACACATCTGAAGAAAGTTAACACTAGCAAGATGATGATATTTCTCGAAAAATTTACTTTCCACACATCTCCAGCCTCTAGCATTAAGGAAATTTTTTGTTCTGTTGCCCTCTACCACCATCACCTCGCCATATGATATATGGAGTATACAATCACAATGTTCATGCCATGTATGCACGCAACATCTATATATTTCATTTGCCCTTGCTAGTTGCTCAAGCGGACCATCAAAACACCTTGACATACACTCATGCATCCTACTGGTGGCCATGTCGACGAAGTCTTTCGTCAGCATATCTCAAGATTTCTCAATATCCAATCAATGCAGCCGATAGAGCATAATCAAAAAGCCTACAAAGGTACAAAGCTGCTGGAGAGAACTAGTGATACATCTTAAATAGCACAAATGTTATAACTACCCACCTTAAATAGCTGAAAAGCTACAATCACCCGCCATAAATGTTATAACAACCCGGCTTAAATAGCTAAACTGCTACAACTACCTATCATAAATAGCGGAACGTAGTACAGGAACAGCAGCGGTACCCAGCAAAGATAGACAGTAATAAAGAATAAAATTTTACAATGAAAAACAGAATGAAATTTCACAATGAATTTACAATTGAATATTACGATACACAATGTAATTTTACAATGAATTTTTGAAATACAGAATAAAATTTTGTAGTACACATTACAATATCAAATTGAAATAATTACACATCATCCTTATTTCTTTGATTCAATTATTCCTATCATCATTCTTACATATTTAGATGTCGGCTAGCTGGTTAATCAACCGAGAATGTATTCATTTGTGAAGCATTCTGATATATTTGTGAACTTCACCTGACTAACTGGTTCTCCTTGTGTACACTGTCTACAGGTTTTTTTCTTACATTTTTTTTTCTCACAGTGACTCTTCAATCTTGCATTACAGATGCCTTTAAGCCTGTACTTGAGTGAGTCTTTCAATTTTTTAAACCCACCTTCTGTGTTGCCAACAAACTCATAGTTCTTTTTCTTGCCATCCAAGATCAAGTCGACATTTTCAACCATGTCAATTATTGTAGCCAATATATACTATTTTGCATCCTCATTCTCCTATGCTTGTGTGATAATTTGATATACAAATCTGCTAAGATGATTTTTTAATATCATACCATTACATCCCTCCTGAGATGGGATCGCTTTCTTTCCCATACATGTGAACGTGCGGCCATCATAAATATATTTCCTAGCTTTGGCTGACCATCTCAGTAGTAGGTACTTTGAAGGAATATTAACTATATCTAACTGTCATATTACTCTCATGCAATGAGAACATAGTAAACTCATCATGTTGAACTTCCCACAGCTGCATTTAATGGCACCCTCTTTTGCATCAAAATGAACAGTCCAATGGATCGACTGATCAATCTTCTCGCTGTTGTTCACAAAAAAAGTTGATGAGTCACTTGACGCATGATCTATACGCATCCGACCCATACCTATAAAAATTCTTCTTCAAAAAATGAATATTATTTTCTTGAATAAAATCGGACAGCTTGCTTTAGTATTAGGCTACTTTTTATTAAATGTACTATTTTGGACTAGCTACATCTAAAATCTTCATCATGTTTATTCTGACAACAAGTCATCATCACCTTCTCTAAGCCCAAAAAATAATCAGTTATAGAACTTGTTGGATTTGAAATGCCATGACACACATTATTAGTAGACTCGCTACGCTATGTTGAAAAAATACCAATGTTAAAACAATTCTTGTTGAATGTTGTTGATCACTTGTTCCTGATTCTGTAAAGCTACTTCAACCAATCATGGCTGTGGAGGTCACCTTCAGTGATCATTTCAGCCTAGGTTCTCTCGAACTCCTCAGAAACACACTTGTTTAAACACCTATAAAAAAGGCATCTGACTTTATTGTTGTTATTGAAACACCACACCTTGGACGGAGCCTTCTTGGTGATGTGCCATTGGCACAGCCTATGGCGTATCTGAGGTAATGCAATTTCTATTGCCCTAGCCAATGCCTGATCATGATCAGTAAATATTATTATGGGATATTTATCACTCATTATTCATAAAAATATTCTAAATAACCAGATAAATGATTCAATTATCTCCTCCGATAAAAATGTCACCCCTAACAGAACATTATGCCAATGATTATTAACTCCAACAAAGGGTGCACAAGCTAAATTATATTTGTTAAGCCTATAGCTAGTATCAAAAATTATCACATTTTCAAAGCAGTCATAATATATTCTCCCCAATCCATCAACCCAAAAAAATTTAATAATTTATCATCTCCATCAATTTGGATGTCCCACGCAAATATGTTGTCATCAATTAGTCGATCTTTAAATATTTTAATTAGGGAATTGGTATCCTCATACTCAATCTTTGTTCTTTTCTCTTTCTAAATGTAATTATATGCATCCCTCTTACAGAATCCAATATTTTCAACCTCCAACATCATCGGCTAGGTAGGTAAATGCAGCAATGGTTCTTTTCTCAGAATCTGTCATTGATTTAAGAACTGATGCTTTCTATCACTAATATTCCTACATGATCTAAGCAGATGTTGATCTTCCGGCCTAGCTAATTCGTGATTGTGGCTCTCTATGCATTCTTGCATCATCCAAACTCCATCTTATTCTACTGAAAATCTAATCATAATGGGACACCCCATTCTGGTATTTGATTTTAGATATTTTGATTGGGAATTTAAGTCAATACCCTTATTAAATCCAACTTTCGAACAGACAAAGTCTTTGGATTTTATTTTTCTCGAATTAGGCCAGTAACTATGATGTTTATTGCGAACACTAAAATCAACATTATGAGCATAATGACAATACATATCATATGTTTTCTTCTCAGAGTTATAAACACCCTATTCACAAGAGAAACTTATTTAACATTCTGATATAAACATGGCAGTACACAAAAAATATAGTGGTACACAGCAACGGTACACAGCAGCGATACACAGCAATAAACAGCAGTGGCACACAGCAGCGGTAATACACAACAATAATACAAATCAAATTATATTTTTATCTAGACTTGCACACAGAATCCAAACTTGTATCTAAGCATGTGCACAGCAATATAAATTCGGAAAACTAAAAAAGATTTAAAAGATACAGCCTAAACCTTAAAAATTCTACATTTTCAAATGAAGAATAGTAAAACCTCTTCGGAGTTTAAAATTTACCGATAATATCCCCGATTTATCTCCCGCAGTTCACTGCGATAAGTCTTCCTAGACGTTTTGCATAACGTCTTCCATCTCCTCGCAGAATTCAACTTCCTCTAAACTGGTTTCCATCTTCATAGCCTCTTTCTCTTTCTCTATTTTCTTTATCAGCTTTATTCTGAGTAGAAATCCTATCTCAGGTGGCAAAAATAGTCCGCAAATATCCTAAACCCTAGATATTGGTGTGTTTCTTTTCCGTTTTCGCGTCTGGACCGCAGGGTAAGTTGGCGAAGACACGACAAATATTAAAATTTCATCGAGTCGGGTCATCGGGACACTACATGGTTGCATCGTATTGGAGTCCAGACATAGATCTACGTCCGGACTCTGCACAGAATAATTTCTCCTAAGAATTACAAAGAAAAAGTACATAGCCAATATAGTGAGAAGTACCACAGTAACAAGCATATATTTTTAAACCTCTTATAATGACAAAAGGATAGATTAGTTTATCAAGTATTAATTAATGTTTAAATTAAAAAGAAGAGAACTAAATCGGATTAGATGTAGCTCGTGAAAGGGCATAAAGAATATAGATAAAACGTGAACCAACAGCAAGAAGAAAAAGCACCACGAGATGATACCTTGGCCGCGAGAACAGCGGCAGTGCTCTTGCCGGAGCCTCCCTTACCGAGGAATGTGACTATTTTTGTGTGCTTCTGAAAAGACTCCCCCGAATCCGCCATGGAAGCTTGGATTCTCCATCCACTATATCTTTTCATTCGGATCCGAGGATCAGTGGTAGGTTTAGGGTTCGTGGAAAAGATCCATTGGGCGGAGCTTGGCCTTAGAGCTGATAGCTCCATATTGATGTCGATTGGGCAACTTAGAATTTGCGTGTCATCTTCCTTATGTCAGGATTTTTTTTGCTGATGCTTGTTCTTTCTTCAAATTTTATTAAAATTATATTGGATATCCTATTAAAATTACTTATAATGTCTGCTAGAATTTTAAATGAGGAACTTTCGGAAGTTAAATTTAGGATAATGTCATCAAATTTAAAGTTGAAATGGACGTCTCAATAGGACAATTTAAAAGTGATCCAATCCGCGGGTAAATGAGTTCAAATCAAACATTTGAAACATAATTGAAAACTTCAAATATTAATTAGATGAACAAATGATTTTCAAATTCGACATGCTTATAGTCGAATTGAGCGACTCGATGAGAAGATCCGAACAAACCCAAAATCACTCAAATCTAATATCATCAGGGCGCTTAAATATTGAATAAATATTTCTTGATTAGGAGAAGCGATATGAATTGTATAATAGAGTGTTTTGGATTCTGGTTCAAATTACCAAAATAACTATTGGAAAAAGTCTATAAATAAAACCTCATTCTTCATATGAGAGAGGAGAAGAGAGAATTAGAGAGCTTTCTTGTATTTTTGAGCTATCGTTGCCGACGACCATCATCAGCTATTGCCACCAACAACAATCATTGTCGCCATCCTCAGACTCCTATCAAGATTTAACCCCGTTATTGGGTTTCAAATGTCTACTTGTGAACATCATTTTTTTTGTAATCTTACAAACGAGAAATCAAACATCTTATTCTTAAATAGTCATATACTTCTTCAACTACGATGACATAAGAATTTTTGTATCTTTTGATATATAATAGATTTTTTTATCTGGATCAGGCCTTGTGATTTTTTTGCTTTCTGGATTTTTCACATAAAAAGTATTTGATTTTACTACTTTTCATCTATAAGTATTAAATTTTTGTACAATACTAAAATGTAAAACATAAACTCTACCAACTTAAATTTTCTAGCACGTAATAACTATCAAGGCCAAAATTATACTCTCCAACAAGGTTATGAAAATCGAACCGGACAATGAACCGGTAGAAGGAGTGGTTCACGGTTCGATCAGTTCGACCGGTCGAATCGAGGTCGAACCGGATGAAGTAATAAATAAAAATTAGATGACAAAAATCATATAATAATATAAAAATTTTATTAAAAAATAAATTGAATTCACACATTACTAATATCTTATGTAATTTTAAATTTAAACTTATTCAATATTTAAATTAATTCAAATTTAACAAAAATTTAACTTACATATCAATTAATAAGTTTAATATAAATTATTATTAATTTATATTATATATTTATAGTTTATATATTAAATTCATGTCATTATTTTACATTTTTAAATTGATGAGATTAGATTAGATCATTTATTATAAATAATTAATTAATTTTTATAGTATATAAAAAAATGAAGAATATAATTTATTTAATATTATTAATTAAAAATAAATATTATTTACATCATAAAATATTTATTTAAAAAATTTATTTTAAAATGAATAGTGTGTGTTGTAAACTTAAGAGTTAAGAAGTAAAAAATAGAAGCTTTAGCTTTTTTAGTCTCACATCACTTAGGAGACTTTCTCTTAGTAATGATTTTACTTTATATTAGTTTTTGAACTAGAATAAAGTAGTACCTCATGTAAAGTGATGAAACATTGTGAAATGCTTGGTTAAATTTTTTTAATTTAAAATTAAGTATTTCAAATTTAAAATAAAATTATAAATATTACTTAATATTTTAAAATAATTTATTTAAATATTCAAAAAATGCAAAAGTTGAACCGATCGGTTGAAGAGAACCTTGATTGATTCAACGGTTTTCGATTGAACCGGCGGTTTTGTCTGGTTCTGACAGGTTTGATGCAGAAGCGGTTCTTAGGATGAACCGAACCGGTCATAAGACCGGTTCACGGTTGAACTGGTCGGACCAGCCGATAACTTTGAAAATTTCTTTCAAAGGCCCCAGGGATTCCTAATTTTGCAATTTTAATAAAAAAAAATATTTACCTCCTTGTGTTGATTCCAATGAAAGTAAAATCATCTTAATAGTAATACAATGGAGATCTAAGCAACGTAGTGGGACAAAGGCTTGATGTTGTTGTTGTTGTTATTGTTAAGATCTAAGCTAATTAAATCAATCTTAGACAAACCAAATCAACCTAACTTAAGGGGTTGATTGGCCCTTTATTCCTCTTAAAGGGTGATCACACAACTTGTGCTTAGCGTGCATTGCTGCTCACCAAAACACCATTACATATAATACTCATAAATTTAAAATAATTATTTCCATTAAGGCCTCCTCTTATATTTCACTCCCCTACATTATATTTAATTAATAATTAATCTCCTTATGTGTCCTTTTTGTTTACAAGCTCAACAGTATTCATCCAATGCATTTGTAATCTGAATAAGTGGAGTAATGTGTTAGTTCTCTATGGTAACACCCTCATTAGTCATCGCATTGCTAATGGTTTCATTGTCAGGGCTTAGTTGGGTGAAACTTTCACTTGTATCCTTTTCTAGACAAAGTGAATGAGAGCATCCAAATTTAGCTTAATTTTGAGTTAATTATTCTTCAATTCTCTAACTATAACAAAAAAGTTTTTACAATTGACTCAAATAGGTCATGGATTAATTAGATGAAGGCATGGCCTTATTTTGGTTCATTCCTTCATTGCTTCCAAAACTCGACCACCACACTATAATAACCTGAATTTTGATCTAATCATTTTTTTTTCAAAAGTCATTAGTCCAAATCACAAACTGTCTTCGTTATACATAGACATTATAGTGTTTTAATTATACAAATTTTTCATAATTTTTGATATTGGTGTAACATTGTAGTGTTTTAATTATACAAATTTTTCATAATTTTTTTATATTGGTGTAAATCTTTAAAAATTAACACGTGTCGATACAAGTAGGAGTTTTGAGACTATCATGTGTCCATTTTGCAAACCAATTTAATCAAAATTTTTTAAATAAAATGGGCTCTTTTATGGATATTTTTTTATAATCTTTGGTGCCCCAAAATAATTTATATGAATTTTATACTGAAAATTAATTAAATTATATAATTATACAATATTGTATTATTATTTTAATATAAATATCATAAACACTAACATAACTAGTCAATTCCTTTTTCTCTGTAAATCAAATTGGCTAACAAAGAAGTGTAAGAAAAATTTAGAGACAAAAAAGAAGTTAAGATTTGAAGGCCGTAGATCAATTTTCATCAGTTGACCCTGTTGGGAGATTTACTTATCTCATTGTAAGGAATAATTATCATATTTTTTTACTTTAATAATTTGATATTTTTTTATATTTTTTTGGTCAATTTTATTTTTCTGTTACCAAAAAATAAGGATAATTTTGTTTTTGTAAAACTTTCAACACGTAATTTTTTATATCTTATAAAGATTGAGATTATGAATGTGTCGAGTATTTATTTGAAATTTTTCGCAGGGTGATTTTAAAAATGATGGGATTTTTATCAATTCAGAAATTTATTTTGACATCTAAAAATAGTATTTTAATTCAATTAAAGCTTCGCAATAGTGTTATATATGATCTTGGGTAATTTGATTAATTTTTGTAAATATGAATTTCTGCTCAGTAGGATTTTCTATTATCTACCGTTATGATATTTTGACACTTTCTAAACTAAGCTCAATTATATTTTATTTATAATAATACATTAGAAATAAATACTGATATGTTATTGAGTAATAGTTGATCACTATTACTGATATATTAAAATGATAATAATGTGTGTGTAAAAGATAAGTAAAGACTGGTTAACCCATTGGTTGGAGATTGATTGACTTATACAGATGATGGGCCGACGAGCTTTTCTTTAAATATTATAGTCATGTGTTATCCTCTACTAATACAACTATACAACAATATAATAATTGGGGGTTATAAGGAGTTATTACTGTACAAATGGGTAAAGAGTGATGAATCTGTTTAATAAAAAATAATTATTGACTATTGATTACTAATTATTAAAAAATACCAAGATAATTAGAACTTCTTACTTGTTTGGTGTGTATATTGGAATGCTTGTTATTGAGGCATTATTACTATTAATGTACGGATTTATTGTTACTGTACGGATTTACTATTACTGCATTATTGTACTGTTCTTATCACTAGACTGTTATGATTATCAATCTAGACATCGATGCTGTTTGATATTACTGATTCACTATACTGATACTAAATAAATGACATATTGAGCATGCAATATACTAATTTGATATTGATATAGAATACCTGAATAGTACGTGTATACTTCTATATAATTTTATTTCATTTATATGATTCAATAGTCTTTACTGATGTTTTAGTTTTACCACTTTATATAATTTTTCTTCTAATTGATAGTACTGATACGATGATTACTTTATCAATTCAACACCCATGCTAGTTCATTGATTTCTCTACTATACTATTTTACTGGCTATTTTATTATTTATATATTATACTACTACTGCATATGAATTTTGTTATTTTTTCACTTAATCTTAATCATATAACAATTACTATTATGAATTGACTAATGATATGCATACTATTTTTTTACCATGCTTTGAATTTAGTTATAAGATTTTAGTCACTGCTGGGTTGTTTAGCTCATTAAAAGTGATTTAAATGATTTCAAATCATGGAAGAGGTTCAGGAGTGTGAGACTGATTAGGATTCCTCAAATTATATTTCTTTTTATTTTAGTTATTCTTTTGTACTCATGAATGAAATGATATGTTGTGATTATATGATTTCTGAGTATTATATATGATTTATTTTTGGGTCGATGACTATAGATGTGTATTTATATTTTAAATTATATAATTTATTTTTTACTATTTATTACTGATAGATGAATTAGATAGCTTTGATTATTGTATAAAAAGATATAAACGAAAGAACTCTTCTAATTTAGATTCTGGAGTGTGACACACACTTTCTAACAAAAATGTGTGCTGGTATGTTTCTCATTCACAATACTAATTAGCATAGGCTAATGAGGAGCATGTGCATGCATTTAACTTAGAAAATCTTCCTCATCAGCTCTATGCATTGGTGTAGGGCTAATTATCACATACAAAAAATAATAATTCATTATAATATTTAAAATTAATTTTCATTACTAGTTAACATAATAAACCATCTGAAATATAATAAAATGCATATGAAATATATCTTCATTTTCATAAATGGCAAAAAAATTTTGTGTGAGCACTTTGTTGCTCTTCCAACTCAGTATCTTGAGGGATTTCTCTTCAATGAATTCAGCACGGCAGGTTTGGAATGCCTTTATAAGCCCATTATTGTAATGAGATAGCATATCCATTGATTGTGTACTGGTTAAGGTTTTCTTTCTTAAATTCTTCTTCATTTTTTTAAAACATTCCCCTCAATGCTGACCATGATAATGTTCATCACCTTAAGTGTCGTCTCCCATGACAATCTTCTTCATGCATATTGAAAAAATTTACCACTTCCTCAACCATCCCTAATATATTAGTAAACATAGCACTATTCATGTCATGATTGAGGAGTAAGCCATCAATGAGAAAGCAATGTCCTAACTTCCAAATATCCTCTCTAACTATGCGCTCCTTGAAGGCCTTTTTAATATCAACATTTTTTAAGTTCTTATTATTATGCAAGTAATTTTTCGGCTAGTATTGTGCATGGGGTGATCTCCTCAATTTTATCCCCAAAAGAAAATTCATCAAATCTCATTATAATGATCAACTCAAATTTTAAAATATGTGTTATTGCCTCTAATACTAAACACATTGGAGTAATCATCATTATTTTCATCTTCAACCTTCCTTAGAAAAAGTGATGAATTAGGACTCCATAGAGTTGTAGGTTTGGAAGAATGAAGAGTTGCTTGACGGAACATTGTTTAAAACTCTCAAAAAGTTCATGCTCTTGAAACTGCTTGATGACTTTCTCCATCAATATAGATCTATGCTCTTGAAACTTCTTGATTACTTTCTACATCAATATGGATCTATATATTACTCTTGCAATATAATGTCTCTATAGATGAATGATAAGTCTAAACATCTATATACATTAAAAAATCAGATAAATCAATTTCATAAAAGAAAATAAAATTTTTTAGCTTAAAAACTAAAGCTCAAACATTATTTAAATTGAGTTTGGGACCCATACTTTGAAGTAATTGTTAAACACCAAGGTTTAACTAAGTTTGAATAAACAAATAATCATACAAGGTTTGAATGAACTTTGAATAGGGTTTGAGCCTTATTTGAACCTATATTCAAATTTAATTCTTCTAGTTGAAAGCTATGATCAAAACATAACTTCAAATGTGAAGTTTATTTGAACAATATATAACAAAATTGAACCTAATTTAAATATAGTTCAAACCTTATTTAAATATAGTTTCAAGTATAATTTCAAAGCTACTATTTGAAACATTGGTTAATGAAAAAGTTCAAATAAGATTTATACCACAAAATATAATGTTGGATTTGTCACAACCTAGCCCAATATGACCCATAAATAGATAGGACGTACTTGTTGAATTGGGATAGGCCAGCCCAAGATCTAAGCTTCAAGGAATTCGTTCCATTTCTTCCATTTAAAATTTGAAGTAGGCAACATATTCTCTAATTAACTTCTAGTAAGCAGAAAATAAACTCATCCACAAATTCTTTTTCTTCATCATCAAAATGTTTATACAATATTTATACTACAACATATGAATATACACTAAAATAGAATAAATGAATAAATAAACAGTCATGACTGTATAAAAAATAAAAATAAAAAAAAAATCTCTATAGACTCAAATAGATTAGACCCTGAATCCTTAGTTACTTAACCAAAATTTTCTCCTTTTCTCGGCCAAAAATATATTATAGAGTATGTGTGAGCCAACATAGCTTAGTAGGTCACACCCATATATCTAAATTTTCAAACATTTCACTGATAATGCATTTAACTGAATTTAAAAGCAGTTTAGCAAAAATTTATCATATTGAGCATAAAATTAATTGTACATAATTTATCATATTGAGCATAAGGTAAATGGTGTACTGAAAGTAAATAAATAAGCACTCCATATATTTAAATAAAAATAATAAATTTTCCTCATACCCTTATACCTCCAATCAAAAATAAGCCCTTATAACTCCCTATGCTAGTATATCAGAAAATATGCCCTATGACTCTGAATGCTTTACACATATTAGATATTTAATAACTCAAACCCTTATAACTCAATGTGCATTTAGCACCGGAACTTCCACCACACATCAGATCTCTTCAGAAGCATACATTTTAAGGAGATAAGTATATCTATCATTATATTGTACTAAAGAAATGAAAATAATTTTATTAAATGTTTTAATAGTAAGGGACAAAATTAACTACTGAGCATAACTTTCTTATTTTATAACATCACTAGATTATCAAAGAATATTGAGAGCATTATCTCTAACCTTTAAGTGTACTACAACCTTATTTCTGAGGATCATAATTATTTTCTATTTTTTTAAAAACCACACCTTTTTAGTCTACCTGATAAAAATTTCTTAGGAAATTTATATAAATGCCCAGAATTGTTATATCTTTAACATAAACAAAGTTACATGATGAAAATTTTATGGGTATAAAGTTATCCTCATTTTTTCTCAATGAAATTTAAATTAAATAAAATAATCTTAATTTTTTTAATATTTTTGAAATTTGAGAGAGGTAAAATATAATCTACCTCAATCTAAATAATTTATTGAACTGAGCCGGCAGCAGAAAATAGTTTGGAGTCGCCAAAATCTCACTTTAGCACTCTAAAATCTCTCCCTTTCTCTCTCTAAAGGGCTTAAAGGGGTTTTAATTAATTATGATAAAATGAAATAGATTTCAATATTTTTATTAAAATTTGACACACTCCCGCAGCGCTCGACCTTGCAGCATCACAGTAACGCCAGACCCCAGCACTGCAATATTAGTTTAAATTTTAGAAATCTACTAGAGAGCTCAATGCCACAGCGCTGCCAACCCAACACCGTAGAGTTTCCCAGAAAAATTTTGAGTTTTTTTATACACATCCACACACTATGGGGACTCATTTCAAAATAGATTCAAACACACTCATGCATACAAAACATTTACAGACACATGCAAAATGTATGAATGCAAAATTTTCACTTCATTGGTCTTACCAGACCAAGTAAGAATAGGTGCAACTGCGTGATGCTACTATAGGTATTAAAATTCTCCCTTCCTCATAAAAATATCATACTCGACATTTCAAATCCAAGATCAATGAAATAAATCGTGATATAATTGTCTCATTTTAGATTCCTTCTTCTCTCAAGCGGCCTCTCTTTCAATTTTGTGTATCCACTGTACTTTCACCATAGGGATCGAATCTATTTATTCCTTAGCCTTTTGATGCCATAACCTAAAATTCTTTCTTATTAGATTTGAACATACCGCAAACTCTTCTATTGATACTCTAGTCTCAGAATCAAATATCCATTTCCTTAAAGATGATACATGGAATATGCTATGAATATCAGACATGTGCTTTGTGAATTGTAATCTATAAGCAAACTTTTTAATTCTTTCAATTATTTCGAATAGTCCAGTGTATCTTTGACTTAACTTTTCTTGTTTCCCAAACCTGTTGATGATCTTCATCGGTCTGGTTTTCATATATACAAAGTCTCCAACCTAAAATTTCACAGCATATTTTTTGGCATCATAATACTGCTTCTATCTCTCTTGCACAGCTTTCAATCTATCTCCAATCAAACAAATATTTTCATCATCATCATACACCAAAGCTTGTCCAATCAAACTACTATATCTTACCTATGTCCAAGAAAGTAGGGTCCTACATTTCCTTCCATACATAGCTTCATAAGGGGCCATACTGATGCTTGATTAATAATTATTATTGTAAGTAAATTCAATCTGAGGAATGTGATCCTCCCAACTTTCACTAAAATCTAGAACACATAATCTCATAATATTTCAGTACCTGAATAGTCCTCTTAGATTGTCCATCAATATATAGATGAAAATCTATGCTAAAGTATAATTTAATACTCATATCTTATTGAATATCTCTCCACATATTGGAAGTAAAATTTTCATCTCTATCTAAAATTTCCACCTTCAATATTCCATATAATTAGACAATTTCTTACACATATACCTGTGCCAATCTATCCATTAAATTTGACTGTCAGATCATAATAAAATGTATAGACTTTGATAAATGATCTACCGTATCCCAGATAATATTATGTTCTTATCATGAACTATGTAATCCCATAGAAAAATCCATCATCACTTCTTCTCATTTTCACTTTGGAATAGGTAACGGTTGCAGATGAGCTCCGGTTACTGATACACTGTTTTCATTAACTGACAGGAATCACACTTTACAACAAAATATATTATATCTTTCTTCAGTGTAGGCCACCAAAACATAACTTTTAGATTGTTATATATTTTATTATTTCTCGGATGAATAGTTTAACCTAAATAGTGTGCCTTATGTAGAATCACTTATCTAAAATCTCCAAAACTAGGAAATCATAATATGTTCTTATAAAAAAATGATACTATAATCAGATAAGTGCAGTGTAGGTTTCTTACCAGACCTAATTTTATCGATCAACTTTATGGATATAACTTATGAGCTTCCTAAATCCTTTTTTGTAAAGATAGTTGGATAATCATTTGAGTCAAACTACTTGAATCCCGATAAACAAAAGCAACCGCTTCTAACTGCAGTCATTCCATATCCCAAATCAGATATTAATCATATGTAAGTAGAATACTCAACATCCCAGAAGACTTCCTTCTCAGAGTGTTTGTAACTACATTGGCTTTATCAGGCTGATATTAAATAGATAGATCATCATCTTTAATCATTTCAAGCCATCTCCTTTACCTCAAGTTCATATCCTTCTAAGTAAATATATACTTTAGACTCTAGTGATTATTAAAATCTCATATATAACTCCGTACAAGTAGTGCCTCAAGATATTTAGAGCAAATCACTACAAAAAATAGTTGCTATTAGGGCACCTTAAAGTGCCTTAATAAGTATCTATTATGGCACATGATTTATTGGGACATCAAATAATGGTGTCACTTAGGTGGTCGTTGGCATAGCAAATAAACTTTTGTGGCACTTGATTTTTATGGAAAAATCTATAAATGATAGCTTTCTAACACAATAATTTGATGGAAGATGTTCATAAATAGTACAAATATTAGGTGTTGTAATAGGTGAGCTTTCATGAAACGTTTATATGATGGAAGATGTTTAATAATGTCACATTTAAAATGCCCTAAAATGTGTAATTTCCCAATACTTTGATTTTATGAAATAATCATAATAAAATGGCACTCCTAGGTGCCTCAATATATGATTTGTATAACATACATTAGATTTTATTATCCATTAATTATGATGGCTTACACTATTTAAATCACCAATAACTAATCTCCAATCAAATATCTAACAATCCCACATATGAGAAATTGCATAATATTTTTTTTCTCAAATAAAAATTAAATTAAATTTCATAAATCTAAAATTGCATAGTATTTCAACAATTCACCATCTAGAATAGAGTACTACAAAGTTCATATGTACATGATATATTTATTACAATATAGGCTTTTACAAAACATTATAAAAAATCACAAAAAATTGCCCAAAAAAAAAAGAAGACGAAACTCCCATCAAACTAAATTAACAAAGCAACAATATCCATTTAGCCATCGAAGCGCTTGTTTCTCTACATCTGACTATCATGGAAGTCACCTTGCATCTAATGGCATGATTAAAGGCCCATTTGCGATTCTAACATCTTCCACATCTTTAGATTTGATTTCATTGTGTATATGAGTCACTGCAACAATATTAAGAAATAAGTAACTTCATTAAAGTTGTTGTAAATTTAATGATCTTGATATCATGTCTATTTAACTTGGAAGAAATATATTTATTAGAGGTTATGATATCACAAAAGAGTTGCAATATAAACTAATGCGAATGCACGATAGGGAGACTCTAGGGTGAAATTAGGGTTCTCGCCTCCTTTTTCCGCCACTGTTTATCCACCGCCTGGGGAGGTTCCCCTCCCCTCCTTTCTTTATATGGCTACAAACGACTTTCCTCCTCTCTCCAACACATCGCTATTGGGACCTCCACCAGTTCAGATCTCATCGTGGGTGAATAGCTTATCCTCTATTGAACAAAATCCTGATGATTTTCCAATGTCCATCGTTTCACTTAGCCAAAAGCTATCTTTCTCCGTTGAGGATCTCGTCGAAGGTATGTCCCTATGGAACCTCTCTCTTGTGGGATACTCCATAGGGAGGATACTCCATAGGACAAAGGCCATATGATGAAAGATTGCTTGTGTCTATGAACAAACTTTGGTCACTTAAGGGCTCCTTATCCCTGTTATCGCTTGCAGAAGGGTTTTTCTAGCTAAAACTCACAAACCAAGAAGACTATAACATGGTTTATTCAGGAGGGTCATGGTTCCTATTAGGGAAGCCATTCATTTTACAAAAATGGTCTCCAAAATTTAAGCCAAAGAGAGATGAGGTTGCCTCCATTCCCCTTTGGGTTAAAATCCTTGATGTGTCGCTTGCCCTCTAGACTCCGTCGGGTATCTCCAAAATTGTGAGTTTTATTGGTATCCCCCTCTCTGTTGATTCTTTGACTGTCAAACATATTAGGCTTACGTTTACTAGGGTTTGCATTCAAGTTACCAAAAAGTCCTCTTTACCTGATGAAATTCCTATTCTAATTGATGGTGAGGAGATGATGTTAAAGGTTGTGTATGACTGGAAAACATCCCCCTATGAATCCTGTGGTTCATAGTGCATCCCTCAAATATTTATCCTTTAAAAACTAATACTACCTCCAGTGAACAAGCCACAACTACCACGAGGGGAAGGAGCAAAAGCAGGAACCCTCGCAATAGCTAAAAGCTGATTATAAACAATCCTTCTCACCAGTTTAACACTCTTGTGAAAGAGCCTAGTAACCCCATCCCCTCCTCAGCTGGCACTTCTGCTTTTCTTATGGTATGTACTTCATCGCAGGAAAAAGATCCCTAACCTAAATTATCCTACTGAAGATATTTCCATTTCAGAGCAAACATGTCAAAACTTGGATCATCATTTACCTAAAATTCCCCTTTCAAACAAATTTTCTACTTTGCAAAATGAAGATTATATTTCTCAAACATCTCAAGAATCTCATCAAGCTGATTCAAATCAAATTGAAGAGAGTATGAATGTTGACAATTACTTAGAAGTCTTTCCAAATGGGATTATAATTAAATCCTCCAGCCAAACATGCTTCTTCGAATAAACTGTCTTCTGCTTCTCCTATTCACACAAGAGCCAAGACTGCCAAAAAGATAAAACAAGCTAATTCCAAGCCCAAATGACCATATCCCTTTTGTGTGTTGGAATGTGAGAGGGAACAAAGTAAAGACTTGTAAGGACTTAATCAGCGTTCATAAGCTGAATATGTTCTGTATATTAGAAGCTAAAATTTTACCTTCTTATATTTCTAATCCTTGGTTTGTGAATTCTCACAAATTGTTTGAAAATGAAGGTAGTGTCACAATTGCAATTCCTCTTCACCCAGAGAGGGTTTGGGTAAAATGGGATGCTACATCCACTTCCTTCTCTCCGTCTCTACTCTCTCCTCAAATCATCCACAGGAACCTTTCCACTAGACATTCTTCATCCATTCTTCTTTCTATTATATACGCGGCCAATACTCCTTCTGAGAGATAATTGTTATGGACTCAGCTCAAAGACCTGGTTGTCTCTATTAAGCAGCCTTGGATTATTATTGGTTATTTTAACTATTGTAGGTTTGAAAATGAAAAAGAAGGGGAAACAGGTTACACCATAATATATTGGATGAGCTTAATTTTATTTGATTATGGCCTTCTTGATTTATCTTCTGTTGGACTATTCTAAACCTGGTTTAATTAGAGAGTTGATAATCCAATTCATATAAAATTAGAAAGAGCTTTGATTAATTCGGAATGGTTAAATAGTTTTTCAGATGCTTACTATAAAGTGGAATCTCCTCTTTACTCGGATCATTCTCCATTGGTTATTTTCTCCAAGCCGGTTACCATAAATTCTAGTAGATTTCTTTTTAAAAATTACTAGAGTAGGATGGAAGGATTCTATGAAGCTGTGGTTGAAGCCTTCTCTGGACCATAATTTGGCTCTCCTATTGGGTCCTTGAACTCTTGTTTACAATCTTTTAAATCTAATCTTAAGAAGGAAAAATGGTCTAATACTAACTTTCTTTCGGGGAAAATTGAAGATCTCAAATGAAAAGAACTACAATGCTTGGTGGAGTTACAATCCAATCCTTTAGATTCGATTTAAAACAATATTATGAAAGAAACTAATGATTAATTGCATTCTTTTCAAGCTATTTAGTCTAACTAGATTTGTCAAAGGGCTAAATCATACACCTGCATGAACCCTGGCGAGTGTATTATCAGTACACATGTGACGTCTAGGGATGTTGCGTAGGTCAAAAGGTGAATTTAAATTCGAACCCGATCCTTCTATGCGAGTATATAGAAGTCAACATGGCTTGAACTATCAAGCAAATATATGGTTGTGACATTAACTGAAATATTTATTTTAATATATTTATATTAGGCCTTCAAGGCCCCCAACAAGAAAAATTCATCAACAAAGGCATAAAGTCTAAGAAACCCAATCCTCTATCAACAGCTCGATAGAGTCGATAAGGTTCAATCTATAAATGGATTCCCTATAAATATCTCAATGATGGCTGTTTTGAATGCAGATCTCAACCAGATAAGTTAATTTCAAATATCTTTAAAATGCCACCCAAATGCTCGATCATTAAAACTCCAGAACTCCACAAAAATTTCTATAATCTCAAAACTCTAAAATATTTAAAATTGAAACCCAACCAACAACTGCTTAAAGTAAAATCCATTCACCCCCCACAACAGTTTATCAAGGTGGACAAATTAAAAAATAACTTCAGCTCATAAAAAGAGCTAGTGTCTGGTCAAGTATATCACTAGGATTTGTTTTCAAACTATCTCTTGCCAGTAAGGACGTGGCACGTGTCCTACAATTGACAATTTTGTCGTGAAATGACACCGCAAGTAAACGATTATGATCGGGGCCCTCTAAACTAGTTAGTTCACCACCAAATGTCTCCATCAAATTATAGTTATGGTCATAGCCCGTATGCTCCCCAATGACATCAAATCCTTGAGATATGAATCAATAAGATATAATCAATAGGGCACACAGCCCTCTGTTAGCTAAGGTGGATTCAAATTTGTCCCCTTAGATAAATATTCCCCCCGATCTACAAGTACCATTGGACAAAGCAACCCATGGCTACCGACAAGGATCCTTCTGTCAAGTTGGGTCAACTACCTCCTCTGACTAAGTAGATCAGGGACCATGATGACTTGGGACGACGGAATCATGGGATCTTGATCAGGTCCATCATCCATCCCCCCACCATCCGCTTTAAGTGTAAGAAGGTGAAATTTCTAATTTTAAATATTACACCTCTCAACACCCAAGCCCATGCTGCTACTATATGCCAGATAACACGTATATCTACGTATCTGATTGATGACTAGCCTTAATCGAAAGTTCTCTCTTGTTATCAGGAGGGGTAATTAACTATAAGGGCTTGCACCTATAGGAAACCAGAACTCAGATCATAAATTCCTCACAAAATGAGGGCGAAATCTCTGGGTAGTGTCATATCAACAAACCCCATATGCCTTCTAAAATTTACCCCGAAACTTTATTAATTAAAACTCCTCCAAAAAGCAATGGGGAGGCTGGGGTTGAATTTTTGGAGCCCACATTGATATAAAACATATACAGACCTTCACATGTACATGAAACACTCTTAAACATGAGCAAAAGAGTTCAAATACAGAAAGTTAATTGGTTACTTGATGTCTAGTCAAGGCAGACTGGTTTGAATAGAACTCTAAACATGGAGATCTCACACTAAGGGTAGTAATGGAGTTTAAATTCTACTTGAAGCAAGTTGCAGTGATCATTACAAGTTGCATGTAAGCCATAAGTTTAATTCCATGTTAAAACTATGCTTATATAACATTTATGATTTTTCAATTTAACTCTTAATTTATATTTTATTCTTTCAATTTTATCTTATAAGTTTTTAAAGAGCTCCATTTGCTTATTCTCTATGAGTTTGTTTAGTCAAGTTTACTACAACCTCCCACATTTTCGTTGTGTAGTCAAAGTCTATGGGGAGTTTGAGTTGGTCCATCATACTTTAAAAAAATGGGTATAATTGGTGTCATAAGACACTGTGATAAGGGGTCTTCATACCTACTACACTTAAAAAAAAGCATGCATAGGCCTTCATTACCTATATAAGAAATATGCAAGATCGATCTATTCTATTGTAATAATGGGCATAAGTACTGAAGCATGAATATTCTCATCTTGCTCAAACAATGTGCATTGGTACATAGATTTCAAATTTTCTCAATGCATTGAAAAAATGCATAAGTGTACTTACTTTTAAGGCTTTTGCTTTATATATTGTGCCAAGTGATCGATGACAATGCAAGGTGACAAGAACTTGTGAGAATGAATACCCACATCTCTCTCTCCCCCCCACTCCCTCTTCCCCTCCCCCATCTCTCTCTCTCTCTCTCTCTCTCTCTCTCTATGTTAGATCCAAATTTATTTGTCGATGATACCTGATCCTACTAGCAAGCAATATTAAGTGACAAAAAACTTGAGAAGATTGTTACAGTTGCAGGTTGTGGGTTGCAAACACAAAATTAACAAAAAGAGGAGGCTCACATGAATATTATGGTAGAGAGAAGAAAGAGGGAGATGGTGTGAGGTTGAGACAAAGGCATGTGAAGCTGGAGGCAAGCAAATAGGCATTGATATTCAACAATCAGCAAGATTATCATCACCCAATGACAATTGAAGATGTGTGTGTGTGTGTGTGTGTGTGTGTGTGAGAGAGAGAGAGAGAGAGAGAGAGAGAGAGAGAGAGAGAGAGAGGTTGAAAGTTCAAATGTGTGGTTACATTCTATTTTTTTAAGGTGACAGAGTATGGGATGGCAACGTGACGAAGGTAGGAAGGAGGGAGCTTGAGGGAGAAGAGCCTACGAGTTATTGGGAGAGAAAAGATGCATGTTGTGGTAAAGGAAACATTGATGGGTTCAACTTTGCTTAAGAAAAGAAGACAAAAGGAAAAGAGACCTTGAGATATGGGTAATGTGTGGTATTTAGCTTTAGTTTTTAAGTGAAAGGGATAGAAGGGACATTATGTGTGAAGATGGGACTCTCACTAATAAACTCGTATGATTCATGAAAATGGGATTTCCAATGACAGATAATGTATGAGGAGTGAATTTCATGAAATTTTGATATGATGTGAGATTCAAAAATTTGAATATAAATTTTCAAAATTTTTAATATATATATATATAACAAATATTTAACTATCCATCGCTTGTGAGTGTTGAATTAAATATTGTCTTCTCACGTATGGGAAAATTTTGTTTTTTGATTTTATTTGATGAATATGAAATAATGAGATACATTTTTTTGTAATTTCTACATTCAAACTCATTGGGCAGTTTGTTTTTAAAAATGTGCATCAATTGTGCATTTTTGCATGACATCGCATCAAATATTTATCTTTTTCATCGTGTTGCAATTTGATGATGTGAGCGGTGTTTTCTAACTATTTTTTAGTGTTTGGACATATTGGTCAAGGCTAGTTTGAGAAGAAAGCACTAGTTTAATGATTTTATTATGATCAAGGCATTTGATTAACTTTGCTTAATGTTGTATTCAACGACTGCCATTAAGATCAATTTTGATTGAGTCTAATTGGTATTATCTTATGACACATTTATAGGTCAACAAGCTCACATGGAGATGGTCTTATGATACCTTACCTGATTGAATGTGAACTTTTCCTCTCCTCACCATCACTCATCACACCCCGACTCTATTTAATCCATAGTTGTAATAGATTAACTTGGATCAGGGTGAGACATCAAAACTGCCCGAGTCCCATTTGAAAAGAATTGTATCTTTAATCTTCAAATCATTCACACATAGCCAATAATTATTCATCTGCAAAAAAATACAACAAAATATCATTTATATACATTATCATATACATATCACATATTCTAAGAAATCATGTCTAATAATCATGGATACCATCATATCAACCTAACACAAAATACGTCCATGATTACAAAGGAATGGAAAAACCTAATGACAAAAAGAAATTCCCATACCAGGCTTTGATCAATCCTCACTCCACTATGACCTTACCTTCCCTGAAACATATAGATCACATAATAAGCTAACAGTCCAATAGGCCAGATAAAACTTATAACTGCATTCAATGCACATAAAAAAGAAATAATATGCATGTAATATTTCAAATCAGATCAATATGAATAATATCAATTAGTATGAACAATGTCAATCAATATAAATAATAAACATATGATAGATAAATAATAATTATCTCAATTCTGTTCTAGTTTATCATGTGAAGTGCTATTTGAAATGTTATCATATGAATTAATACAATTGTGTTAATTTTATCAATGAATTTTATAAGTCACTTATGTGACTATACCATATACAATGCACTAGCAACCAAATTAGAACGTATTAGTTATCAAAACAATATAATTATTATTTTTATTATTAATGCACCATATATATGCTCTATTAGTGTCAATGTATCATGATCATGATTGTTTTGTATCAATTATCAATGTATGCAATTTTGATTTATAAATGTTATCTTTATATCATTTCATGTATAACAGTGTGTTTATTATATAGTATCATATACCAATATGTCTACTTATATGCATATCATATTACATCATATCATATTAGTTCAATTCATGTATATCATATACCAGTGTATCATTATCATATACATGTATCTTATTTTATGTATCAAACATATAATATAATGTACCATTGCAATTATCATGTCATGTAATGTTCTATCTGACCATCTAAAATCATGTCATGTACACATATCATATAATGCTATGCAAATCAGGCTATCTAGCTTGTGTGATATTTTTCTTATATTAAATATCTTATGCCCTATAGGCCAGACCTATATGAATAAGTCATATCAATCATCAGCCTCATCAATCATAAGTCAGGTGTCTTCATATGAAATATCGTCACTTCTTGCAAGTCGGCGTATCATATCATAACATATCAATCAAGCTTTCATTATGCCTTCCATCTCATCTTTTAGAATTATATCACGAATCTTATTTAAAGGAAAGCTCGCCAGCTCACCCTTCTATATAGGATAACATATCTTTGCCAACTTGAATTAGTCAAATCTCCAGCAAGCCTTTCTTGCAAATACACACATATGCCATATCATATTTTTATCATTTAATATAGCATACATCATATATCATGTGCATGTCTAGTGCAATTAAAATAATATATAAATTATATCGATATTGTGAACTGTAACAGATATATTCAGTATGCCTATTAGTATGCATGTTAGTGTGCATGTAAGAAATCATGTCAAAATATAAGTCAAATTAGATGCATCTTATTTGCTATGCATGCTATGTTAGATGAATAGTAGTAGATTCATGCTATATCAGATTAGATGAAACAGTCCTAAATTGTTTTTTATGTGCCTTATTCTTATCATTTTAGGTATAATGCCATATATACAAAACTAATCGGTGAAATCTGAATATGATCATATTAAAGTATTCAAAATAAAGATATCTACAACATATGAAAAGTGACACGATGAAAGTTTGCTAAAACCTAAGATAATACATTTTTTATGAGATTTGAGAAAGAGAAAAAACCTTGAAATCAAAATAACTAAAAATATAAGTAAGGTTAAGGTCACCTAGCACGAGACGAACAATTTTTACAACTACCAAGATGGAGGAAAATAGCTTGAGGCAAACTTTTTCTCTCCTCCTTTTTCCTTTTCTCTCCCCCCTTCTCTCCTTTCTTCTCCTTCGCCAAACACTCTCCCATAGAGAGCCCATCGCCGCTGCACTGCTCAATCCAAATGCCACTATACAAAGAGGGTAGTGCCCCTGAGTTCATCAACATAGCGCCACAATGTTTCCAGTAAAAAATTCATTTATGCAAGAAATCATATCAGATTCTTATGAGATCATTAATAGATCATTTATTTAATGAAAATGAGGGTCACTACATCACTGGTTCATGATGTCTTCCCAACAACTTTGAGTTCACACGCAAGTGGTTCTACAATGTCTTTCATTGTCAAATACGAACATCTCTTCCCCTCAAATGCTATTAGCTCGTGTTGCTTTCCCAACAATGTTGGGATCACACACGAGCAATCCCGCAATGCCTTTCTCATTCAAATAGGAACTCGTCTTCTTCTCACATAGATTTAGCTTGTGATGACTTCCCAATAATGTTAATGTCACACACTAATGGCCCCGTGACGCCTTCCAAATAAACACCCACTCAATTGCAAACTCTTCTCCTCACATGCAGTCGATCCTACGATGTAAACCCAATAACTTCAAGGTCGCATGTCGGCAATCTTACGATGTATTTCCTAACGAGCTCCTTGATGCATTCCTCAAGTTTGAACTCTCACTGTGTCGCTCTGGTATGTTAAAACTAAGATTTGAAATCAATATTTGAACAATATTTTTATCGGATTCAAACTTTTATTCAAATTTTAATAACTTTATATAAAATTTATCCTTGAGATATTTTTAAAAAACAATTTATGAATATAAATGAGAATAAAATCATTTAAAATGAAAATTTAATCATATTTTTAAAAATATAAACAGTAGAGAAATTTGAGAGGATTATGACTCAAAATTTATGCCAATCCGAGGTCAACAATATTCCGCAGCCGGGCAAGTTTGTCGGCAGAGTCCGCAAGAAGCGCTGGACCTCAGAAGGCGGCGGCTCCTCGCCTTCCTCACACCCGGCGAAGTCGAGAAATTATATCTTCACCACTTTTGTTTCTCTAATCTCCTCACAAACCGAACCCACCACCAAAAGTTCCGTTAAGATTCATCGAAATGCGTCCGCTTTCTTTCTTCTTCCCTTAAAACACAAGTGAGTCCTAAGAGCACCCTATCGGGCACGAATGCTGGCCGCCGGAGCTCCTTCGGCCTTTGGTTTTGGTATAACTGGTCAATACTGGATCCGCCAACCGGGTGGAATGTCCTGCCTAGAGCTGCGGCCACGCGCGCGATCCACGTCGGCTGACGGCGTTGCGGCGAAGTGGATGGGCTGCTTTCGGTCTCCAATGATGAAGACGGAAAATAAGGGTGAGGTGGAGATTGTTCAGCGCAGCGAGGATCTCTGGGCTGAAGGTATGGAAGGCTCGTCGACCAGGAGAGGGATCCCGGAGCACCTCGTCGTCATGGTTAATGGACTCGTTGGGAGGTATCTTACGATTCTGCATGGCTTTCATGAAATTGCTTGTTCTTTTCTATTATTTCACATGCCTTGGTCATTTCTGCTGTTCCACGAGGAATTAGTTTGCGAGGCCTTTTTTCTGCTTTATTTGTGGGAGTGATGGATTTCTCACAACTCGTGTCAAAATACTTATTTTGAAAGCCTTGGCTGAGCTTGTTTTTGCTTAAGCTATTGCTTGTACATCATATCAGAATTTTTTTTTTTAAATTTTAAATGAGCATGCATTGGTGAAGAGAACCACACGGCTTAGTGTTCCTGACAAATAGGCTTGTGAAGTAGAAGGGCAGTTAAAGGATTCCCATAACTCTAAGTAGCATTGAGGGGTGAGGGAGGTGAGCATTAGCTCAGTCTTTTAACTTTGCCTTTTCTAATCCTCCATAAGGGAAAGTATTTATAGCGTACAAATACACAAAATGCCCTAATAAAAACCTAATAAGCCATACAACCTATAAACTATTAGGACTCCCAATAACCCACTAAACCATTCATTACATTTATTCTTTATCCACCTTTTCACAATAACTTTAAGGGCAAGCGAGCTGTGGATGGATTGGGCGAGACAACAAGACATGAGTGGAGGCAAATGATAGATTTGGCAAGATGACCATTGATTGCCTTGAGATGAGACAAAATAGAGACTATAAACTCTAAGATTCGGGACGTAGATGTAGGTGGTTAGATCGGGTGACAATGAGTCTTAGGCAGAGGTGGTTAGATTTGGACGTGAGGGTTTGGTTGGAGCCAAAGTGATGTAGGTAAAGGGGGGTCGGCAAAAATATAATTTCTTTGGTGCCATGGCAATTGGGCAGATTTGGGTTTGAGCCATATTTCGTTGGGTATTTATGTGGTGGGCTGATTTTGGCTTAATGGGCTTGGCCCATTGTTGTGTATTGCTGTTTGGTGTTTGAGAAGAAATTGGGATGGGGGAGCCAGCTGCTGTTGCCTTTTCGGTTTCTCTGGTTGTTGCCTGTTTGGCTCCCTGGCTGATTTTCGATTCCTGCATATATTTATGGCTGGTTTCTTTTGGCTTTTGGGCTCCCAACATGAGTAAATGCTGCCTTTTCTTCTCTTTGCTGATTGGGTCATGTGGGCGACTGAGTGGCTGTTTGGTTCCTTTTCTTCTTCTATATAAGGGGTTTGTTTTGTGGCATTGGAGAGCAGTTTTTGGTGATGTAATTGTTGGAAAAACAAAACCTGCGGGTTTTTTGGATAGCTTGCGAGCTATGCCACTTATTCTCTTCTCCTCTCTATAACTTCGTCTCTTGCTTCTTATCTATTTTTTCTCTCTGCAAGTGTCCACCTCATCTATATATTTCTTCTCTAATTATCGTATTATCAATGTATTAAGTGTTTTAAGTATTTTATAGTAATTATAAGTATGTTTTTTATTATATGTGGCTTTTAGCTTATACTTTTGGAAGACTAGCAAATTTTGTATTTATAGGCAAGTTTTCTTGCCTGCATCAAAATTGGTATCAGAGCTTTGGTTGTGGTGCAAGTCTTCTTATTTTTTTTTAATATTTAGAAAACATATGTTTATAATAATGAGCAGTTCACACAAGCCAACCTACAAGGACTTCAAAGTAGGATACAAAAGAGCCAGCATGAAGACTTTCCAGATGACCCAACCTACATGATTTGAATCTAACTCATCGCGAGATGAGTTTTCTCCACCAGGGGAGAATCTGATGTAGGCAAGGGGGGGGGGTCGGCAGAAATAATTGATGTAAGCAAAAAGTGCCTTTTGGTGTTCCCTAGTTTTCCCGGTTTCCCTGGCTTTGCTGTTCGGATTCTGATGCAGGCAAGAAAACTTGCCTACAAATATAAAATTTGCAAGTCTTCCAAAAGTATAAGCTAAAAGGCACATATAATAAAAAATATTTCTATAATTACTATAAAATACTTAAAACACTTAATACATTGATAATACGATAATTAGAGAAAAAATATACAGATGAGATGGACACTTGCGGAGAGAAAAAATAGATAAGAAGCTCGAGACGAAGTTATAGAGAGGAGAAGAGAAGAAGTGACATATCTCGCAAGCTATCCAAAAAACCCGCATGTTTTATTTTTCCAATAATTACATCATTAAAAACTGCTCTCCAATGCCACAAAACATCCCCCTTATATAGGAGAAGAAAGGGAACCAAACAGCCACTCAGCCGCCCACATGTCCCAATCAGCAAAGAGAAGAAAATGTAGCATTTACTCACGTTGGGAGCCCAAAAGTCAAAAGAAACCAGCCATAAATATATACAGGAACCGAAAATCAGCCAGGGAGCCCAACAAGCAACAACCAGAGAAACCGAAAAGGCAACAGCAGCTGGCTCCCCCATCCCAATTTCTTCTCAAACACCAAACAACAATACACAACAATGGGCCAAGCCCATTAAGCCAAAATCAGCCCACCACATAAATACCCAACGAAATATGGCTCAAACCCAAATCTGCCCAATTGCCATGGCACCAAAGAAATTTAATTTTTGCCAACCCCCCCTTTGCCTACATCATATTCTCCCCTGGTGGAGAAAACTCATCTTCTGATGAGTTCGATTCAGATCATGTAGGTTGGGTCATTTGGAAAGTCTTCATGCTGGTTCTTTGGTATCCTAATTTGAAGTTCTTGTAGGCTGGCTTGCGTGAATTACTCATTATTATAAACATATATTTTCTAAATACAAGTTCGCAACTAGAATATTCATGTTTTAGGAAGGTATTTTTCTCAGTGTTTTCAAAGTGTCTTTTGTGTGCTTCAATTTGTTTTGGAGATTTTGTAACTTTTTGTGACCAAGGGTTCTCTTACTTGTTTTGGGAACTTTTGGTTGCATCAAATTGGTATCAGAGCTTTAGGTTGTTTTGTGTCTTCCTTTCTTTTAAAAAAAAAAATAAAAAAAAAGAAGAAAGAAAATATGGACCCTCATCAACAAACGAACGGTGAATCCAATTAAAAAAAAAGTCAAATCAGAAGTTGGAGAAAATCAGCCAAGATGTCCCAATTCCAACATGCCAATGGATCCTGCCGCAAGGAAGTTCTACAGATCCCTTACAGAACGAGTTGTACAAAATTCAATATCAAATATACTTGTGTACGGAAAAGTACGAGAAGAGAAAGAAACTTCTGCAATCCTAGTTTATGCAAGAAAAATAAATGATCCAGAGAAAGTATGCGGCCTTGATTCAAGAATTGGATGTGGCGCTTTCAAATCGTCAGGAAAGTTCTAAAGTTATCTCATCAGGGGATGATAACTCTCAACCAGGGGAGAATTTGATGTAGGCAAAGGGGGGATCGGCTGATTTGCTGTGGGCTGATTTTTTTCCTTGGTTTGGGCCTGAATGTCTCGGGTTTAGCTACCCCTTTGGTGAGTTGCTAGGTTCTTCTACTTAGCTAAGCTCATTATGTTGCTATGTAGTTCAGATATTTTTTTAGCTCATAAATGGTAGTGGTCCTGGTTCTTTCCCTCTCTGTTTGGCCTTCGGTTTCTCCGCCTGGCTATTCCTATTCCCGTGGCTGTCCGTTCCTGTTCCCGCATGACCTTTCGGGTGCTGTTCCAGGCAATGTCTTTTGGCCTTTTGTCTCCCTTTTTTGATTTGTTTGGTGGGCGGGTGTTTGGGCTGTTTGGCTCCCTCTTTTCACCTATAAATAAAGGTTGTTTTGTGGCATTTAGAAGAGATAAGTGATGATTTTTGGAACAAAAACCTGAGGGTTTTTTGATAGCTTGCGAGCTATGTACCTGATGAGGACATGGGAGCTTGGAAAGTTTATCAAAGACGTGGCCGTCGATCAACGACCACGATTGAGTCGATGCATTTTTGAGTATTATTATGTATTTATTTTTATTATTTGCTTTATTAGTTTTGTTTCCACTATTACCCTTAAGGGAGGTCGTATGTAAACCCAAGAGGGCATTGTCGTATTTTATCTTTGAGTCCTTTGTATGAGGCTATAAATAGCCCTCTTGCTCTCTTTTGATGGTTAATGAATTATTATCAAAGAATTTATGCATTCTACTTTCTTGTGAGAGTTTGAGAGCTAAGGAGAAAGATCCCTAGGAGAGGGAGAATCGTGCATCACCCACCAACCTTGAAGAGTTGGGTTCGTGGCTTTATTTTCTATCTCTTCCCCTTTTCTTCCTCCACCACCGCCGGCTCTACCTTCCTCTCCTCCTCCCACGGCCCAAGCTCCACCCCACACCTAAACCGCCGCCCCCTTTTTCCCCACCGTCCCCTACACTCCACCCCACCGCCGGCCTCCACCTCCACCACTCCAAGCCGTCGGCTCCACCTCCCCCACCCAAGCCGCCGGCCACACCCCATGCTCTTTCCTAAATTAGGTTCATTTGAATTTGGATATTATTTGATTTCAAATTTCAAAAGAGTTTGAAAAGTCAAAGCTTTCCTAATTTAAATTGCCTAAGTTTGGAAGGTCCATTAATTTGTAATCAATCCCAAATCTGAGATTGATTATTTAAATTAATTCAAATCCCCTCCTTTCCTTTTAAAGATGCTTAAGTTTGGAAAGCCCTTTAATAAATAATCAATCAAAATCTGAGATTGATTATTTAAATAACTAATTCCCACATACATTGCATCTAGTTACATCTTCTCTCCCTCTCCCCCTCTTGGCCGAAACCCCCATGCCCCACCGATTAATTTCTTTCCAAAATAAAGCTTCTCCCATTTGAATTAATTCAAAGCCCCTTCCCTCTCTCCTACCCGCCACCTTCCCCCACCCCTTTCCCTATTTAATTAGTTCCAAAGTTGGGAATTAATTAGAGGAATTAAAAGCTCAATTTTCCTCCAAATCTGAATATGAAATCAATTTCAAATTTTAGAACCTTTTCCTCATTAAACCCTAACCCTAGCTCCACCTAAACCTCGCTAAACCTAAACTGAAATTTCCCTAGGTTTTCCCCCTTGGCCGGCCACCTTCTCTTGCCTCCTCCCACTTGGATTCTTGAAAGAAAACTCCTTTCTCTCAAGGGAAACTAATAAGGACAGCAAGAAGAATATTCTCTCCTCATTACAACAAAGCAAGATCGATGCATGGATCCTGAGGTTGATTTCGGCTACGCCTACAACGAGCGAGATTTCGTCCACATCCTCTATTCAACCTTCTTTGACGTCAACCCGAGGATCGATCACACAGTTGAAGAATATGTAGAGCGCATCCTGGATTCTCTTATTGAAGCCGTTGAAGAACAGCTGGGCAACGCACAGTAGTACATCACCTCCGGTTCTCAATAAGGGTGAACTCTACCCCTTATTCATTTATCTTTTAATTCACTAACCTTGTAGGCGTTGATTGAATCGCGAAGAATCATGCTCCGCTAAATGCCATTGCTTAGTAAACGTAGGAATTGAGTTTCACTTTCTATGTACTAATCTTATTGTTAGTGTAGGGATTTTGTTGAGAGTCTACTTAATTTGCATGCCTTTGAATTTAGATATTACTTGTAATGGTTTAAGTTCTTTCATGTGATCTAGCCTAAACGAAAGTGATCGCTCTTACATTTTATCTTGTCGTTTGGATTAGCCAATAGAAATAATTGCTCTTGTTTCTTTTCAATTCGTGCAAATTCTTGCCTCATACATTTAAGCATTGTAGTTATGCATCAGTACCCCCTTCCTCTTCTCCTCTCTATGACTTCGTCTCGGGCTTCTTATCTAATTCTTCTTTCCGCAAGTGTCCACCCCATCAGTATCTTTCTTCTCAATCAATGAAAAGCTTTTAGGTGTTTTTATTATGTTTATTGTGTGAATTGTAAGTGTTGTCTGTTCTAAAAAATATAAAAGTTTTAAAGTGCTGTTATTTCCTTTTATTTGAAGTTCTAAGGAAAGTTTGTCTTGAATTTTAGAAGTATTTAAGTGCAAGTGGTGTTTGTTGTTACAAGTTCGCAACTAGAGTATTCATGTTTTAGGAAGGTGTTTTTTTCAGTGTTTTCAAAGTGTCTTTTGTGTGCTCCAACTTGTTTTGGAGATTTTGTAACTTTTTGTGACCAAGGGTTCTTTTACTTGTTTTGGGAACTTTTGATTGCATCACAAAGTCTCTAGATTGAGAGATTTGTGACTGGGCGATGCAGATCTAGCTATAGGGGTGTGAGAGCAAGCAAGGGGAATTCGGGAAAGGTACAAAGGGCATCAAGAGGAATTTGGTGTGGGATGGATGGAGCACCTGACAGTGGTGAGGCTCAATAAGAGCATCATTATTGCAAGCCAAAACAATAACAATACAGTAGCACATAGAAAATTCATTACAACCAGGGAACTCAGAGCTTGCATAAATTCCCAAGGGATAGTTTGAGGTATGAGAAGGCCAATTGGAGGATGACCACAACTCTAGGTAGCAATGGAGGAAGGGGGGGGGGGGGGGGGGGGGAGGGGAGATGGAAGTAAGCCTTAGCTCAAGGCTCAATTTCTTCATCTTTGCTTTGGTTTAATCCTCCTATAGTGGAGAGTATTTATAGAATACCAAAGCATCTAATGAACTATGATCTAATAACAGTCTAATCAACACTAATAACCTATAAATTATAAATCATCATGCCTCACAATAACCATTAAACTACCCATTACATTATGCCCTAAAATTTCCTGTCTCTCTTTTTTCTTTTGCTTGTTTGCAGCGCAAAAGACTGGAGGTTTGCTGCGGAACAGTTCATCAAGAAACATCCTGATAAAGTTATTGTCCACCGTGAGTTTGTTTCTCAATTCCAGTGAATATATGCTATATTTCACTTTGTACTGGCGTTGAAATTTATTTCTTAAAGTTTAATTTCACCAAGGGTTGATTTGTAGGCTTCTTTTGGCATGTTAATAGATTTTTCATACTATTACCTGACTATTACAGTAAGGCCTTTAGAGTTTGCATCAAATCAGACTACATGATTGGAATAAATTATTAAATAAATGAAATTTGAACATCATAATCATTAGAAATGGCCTCATCCTAGCTTTCTAGTTTTGTTTAGCATCACATTATGTTTTCTACTTCTACTTATTTGATTAATAGTAGTTTTAGAATGTTTGCTCCATCAATTGTGAAAAGGTCAAGTTATTTGGAAATTAAAAATTTAGAACTGTGGTTTAGAAAGTTTCCTAGAAAACATTTTTAAAGTTTATACTTCTATTTGTACTTCTTTGCATAATAGTAGTTCAATCATTCAATCAACTAATGCTAGTGCCGGAACATTTTTTAAGAAATACAATGATTCCTGGAGCACTTTAGAAAACTTTTATTTGATTTTTAGAGTGTTATGAAGAACCCATGGAACGATCTCTGCTTGCTTTGGGGCAAGCCTGTCATTCATGGTATCCTAAGATCTAATGAAGTAGACATTTCACCTCTTGGGGTGGAATAACATATTCATTGCATCGAAGGAAATCTAGGTGATTTTAGGTATTTTTAAGAGTTCTTTTAGTGTTTGGATAAAAGAGTGTTTACTTAATAGGGTAAAACAAACTTGTCTAATGGTTTGACTTAGGACTTTGTGAAATTCGCCTAATTGGTAAGTTTCATTTCAGGAGGAATGAATATTCTAAAGGACACCTAGAATGTTATATTTTAAATGTCATGAAAAGGGGAAATCACTTGGTTTTGCCAAGTGATGAAATTGTAGAGCTTGGGTTTAGATGGAGAGATTATCTACTTGATTGGGCAAAATAGATGAGACTTTGAGGCTAAAGAAAGAGAGGCTCCTATTTGATTTGGGTCTAATAGGAAGAGCTAAGACTTAGGTACCTTGAGCTAGGTGATCATTAGCTTGATTGGAGATTAAGCAAATGAAGGTGATGAGAGACCAATGGCTTTGGGGCTGATGTGATGTTGGCTTGTTGGGTTCTTGTAGCTATGAGGCGAAGGCAAGGGAGTTGGTTAATCTATAGTTTCTAAATTAGGGATGGGAGAATTTCCTTACTTTTTGGGACTATAGGAATGAGGGATGATTTATAACTTTAGGATTACAAAACATCAAGGGATCCCTGAACTTTTGTATCTAAGGATAAAGGTCCATTTGTTTAACATGGTTAAGCAAATGAAATGAGCTAGGGTTGGGATTCTATGGCTGCAAATATCATCTGTTAATTTTGGTTCAATAGGTTGGCCAATGGGACTTAAGTTTTGGTTCTAAGAGTCTCCAATGCTCTCTTGAACTCTTTAAAAGTTATTTGGAAACCTCTATGCAAGCTCAAAGAAGCACCAAGTAAGGGGGTTAAAGGATAGGCTAAGTCAAGTTGGGTTTGGTTCAACTTGACTCAGGATAATCCTAGGATTTATTTAGGATGATGTTAACTCCTAAGGAATCGTAGAGTTCTTGCAATGAAATATTTGGAGTCTTGGAAGAGGCTCCGAAGCATCATGCATGAGAATAGAAGGCTCCTCAACAAGAGTTCCTATATATATATATATATATATATATATATTGAATAGTTTGGATTCATTAAAATAGGAAATGATCATGCCTATGGCTTTAGAAGGGTGCTAAACCAAATTTGCCATGATTTAAGGACTTAGGTGTGTATTGAATGACTTACAATTTTAGAAGTTTTCTCAAATGCTTAGGTTACTTATCATTTTATTTAGCCATTTGATTTGGAAATTGATAACTAAGCTTAAATAATTCTAAAGTGAGATGGAGTATAATCTATGGATCTTTAAGGGTCCATGGAATACTTCAAATTAGCTTTACAAACACTCAAAATTAAATGAACATATTTACACACTTTGTAAAATTTTTCTTTTAGGAGAGCGACAACCCTAACAAGAGGCCTGTAACACATTCTTTTTCTTGATTTATTTTGGCACAAACTAAGTCCTAAGCAAAATGCAACCTAATTAGGTTAAGTGCATAATCATTGGATTTGGATCCAATGGCTATGAAAGCCTATGGTCTTGTTTATAGGTGAAGGATTTGGGAGCAACATGAATGCATATCATGCAATTGGTGGGTCATTAGACACAAGTCCAACGGTCTAGCGTTTCATCGCCTCTCTCTTTAAGTTCTTAGGTGAAAAAAATCCATTGGAAATCACCGAATTTCCATGGATTTGCAACGAGGGAAACGGGCATTTTGGGCTTTGGAAAGCATAAAACGAAGGTTTCTAAGGACCTAGGAGTTTGGGAGTGCTTCACATACATCCAAAAAGGCTTAGAGACCTAGGTCTTTTTAAGTTTTAGAAGTATAACTTACTGGAGCTAATGTTCGAGGGTTCCGATCATATCACCTTTGTCTTGAAGATACAAAGATGACTGAAATGGAAGGATGACCATTGTTCGAGAAGTTGCCTCTGCCAACGCTTCGTCAGAGTTAGTGAAAGAGGAAGAAACTTTACCCCTTTTTTGATAGATTTGGCTTGGGCAGGAAATCTCCCTGCTTTTCTCAGTTTGGAAGAGCAGTGAGAAGGAGAAGCAGTAGCTGTCGAGCCTGCTTGTCTTGATTGGACGCACACAACTTACTTCAGCCCTTGACTTATGCTCTATGGAGAATCACAAGTGGCAGCCTGACTGCAGTTTCTTCATTGTATTGGTTTTGGAAGAAACGAGATGAGCAGTAGCGTCTCCCCACTTGAACTCTCCCCGGACTGTGGGAACATGAGTGTTCCCCAATTCCTTCCCTTGCTGTATGAATGAGCTTGCCTAGACGTTTGACTCGGCCCTGACATGCACACAAGAGAACCTAATAAATGACTATCCTCCCTTGCTCTTCTTCGTCCCAAGCATGCACGAGATGCCCTAGGCATAGTTCCCTTACTCGGTCCAACTCTAACACACATGCTAGGTGCTCCTGCTTCTAGTCTCTCACGTTCAATCTATCCCATCATGCACGAGTAGGCCTCTTCCACTTGTTCTCTCCCTCATTTATCCTCGAGAAGCCGAACAAAATAACTTAAGCCCACTTGGCTTTTCATTTCTAGGTAATCAAAGCGAGAAGCCAGGCTACTTGGACTGCTCCAAATCGCAAAAATCTTGGGATAGGATCTAAAGACAATAGCGCAGGTTAGTGTATTAAGGTAATCTCAGCCATCTGATGGGATTACTTGATTTGGAAGATTGGGCTGAACCAAATGAGTCAACTTGAACTCAAATTGAGTTTGGTCAAGCTCGATCAAATCGATCGGGATTGACTGAACCCAATTGGACCTTGCTCGACTCGATTTGAGTCGAGTCGAGACGAAAATTGTGTCAACAGGTTGGTGCATCTAGTTGTTAAAACTGTAGGTGATGTATTTTTTGATGTAGTTAAAAATTGTAATAAGGGAAAATAGAGAGATGGCGAGATGGGTTGGTGGGCATGGACTAATCCTTGTAACATGTGGCCTATGGGTATGAAGGATAGATAGAAAGAGATAAAAATAGGATTGGGACTATTATCAAGTGAATTGAATTTGTATTCAATTGCTATACAAAACCTAGCTACAAGGTGTGTGTGTATATATATATATATATTCATTTAATTCACTAATATATAAATAAAAAAAAAGCATATGATAAAGTTACATGAGAAGTGCTCTGGAGAGTTCTAGAAAAGAAAGTAGTTATTAATGCTTATATTCAAGTCATTAAAGATATATATATGTAGGAGCTTCCACTTGTGTTCAAATAGAAGTTGGTTTGACCAAGTATTTTCTTATTTCAGTTGGATTACATGACGGATCAGCTTTAAGCCCATATTTTTTGCTCTAGTCATGGATGTTCTTACTATATATTTATAAGAGGATGTTCCCTGGTGTATGCTCTTTGTTGATGATATTCTTCTTGGTGATAAGACTAGAGAGAGTTGAAAGAAACTTGAATTATGAAGGCCAACTTTAGAGTCTAAAGGTTTTCATTTGAGTAGATCTAAAATCGAATACGTTGAGTGTAATTTTAGTAGTAATTGATCTAGTGGGAGGATTTAAACTTTGAGCGATCAGGTCATTAATAAGAGTACTTGTTTTATATGTTTAGGATCTATTATTCAAATTGGTTTTGAAATAGATGGGGATATTGTTAGTAGAATTCAAGTTGGATGGTTGAAGTGGAGGAATGCATTGGGCCTATTGCGAGATACAAAAGTACCCCTCAAGCATAAAAGAAAATCCTATAAGGTGGTGGTGAGACCTCCAATGCTTTATAACGTAGAATGTTGGTCATTAAAAGAGAAGCATAAAGTTAGCGTTACAGAGATGATAATGCTCAGGTGGATGAGTGACTTCACTCTTAGAGATAAAATGCTAAACGACTATGTACGTGAAAGGGTTGGAGTAGCTCTACTAGCAGATGAGATTAAAGAGAGTTGCCTTAGATGATTTGGACACTTAAAATGTCGGCCTTTAAATGACCCCGATTAGGAGAGTAGATGTATTGGATTTGGCCTATGTTAAGAAAGATAGAGCTAGACCTAAATATAATTGGTTAGAAAATATTATAAATGACATTTTTTATTAAGTTTAAATGAGAATTTGACTCTTAACATGATACAATGGAGAAAAATGATTCATGTAGCTAACCCCACATAGTGGGATATGGTGCAGTTTACCCCTGAAATTTAGCTGGAGCATTTAATTTGTACAACATAGGATGTGCTATTCATCACTGGTGTTGTAGAAGACTCATTCGTTTTAGTAGCCACTATTGTATAGCTACTCCCATGGTGGGATTGACCAATAGTAGCTGACTAATTAAGTTGGTCAACTTCAATTGAAGTTGAAGTAATACATGTCCTTTTGACAACACTGCTGACCTATATTTTCACGTTGACTCCAAATCGAGCTGATTCAAGCCCGACTGCGCTCGATCGACTCAATCGACTATCGTCGAGCGTCAATTTACCTAAATCGGGCCCTAATTAGATGAAATTAAATTTAATTTCATCAAATTAAAAGCCAATTGATTGAGCCGACCCGAAATCGGTCCAAATTGTGCCTCGTCAAACCAAATTGTCTCAAGTCGGCGCCGCTTCAAGTTTAATTTCATGAAATTGATTTGATCGGACCCAATAGAACCTGAATCAACTCAAATCGACCAAATTCGGGTTCGATTCAGGCTCAATTCTAACCCAACCCAATTCGAGTTCAATTTAACCCCGAATAGGTTAAATTGGCTTCTTGGCCTTTTGTAATCATTTTACCACATCAGGAAACTAAATCAAACAGTTGAGATTCAAAAAGCCGCTGTTCACCCGTCACTTCCCTCTGATTCGAGCGGCTATAGCAGGATATCGCGCAAAAGATCTACTTGAGATCGAAAATCCCTTTGTTTTGCGTATAGATGGAGCGGGAGAGAGAGAAGAGGCCATATTTGGCCTCTCTGGCTTACGTGCGTCCCAAATAGAGCAAGAGGCCGGAGACGAAGAGCTGGATTTGATTGGACTTTGTGTGTTTTTCGTGCGTCCAGACCGAGAGTAGCAGAACAAGGCGAAGGCGGAAGTCTTCTGCGAGCTCGTGCCTCTGACCCCGTCTAGGTCACTAGTCTTCTGCGTGCCTTCTTCTTGCCTGTCCGACGAAGAGAGGGAGCTGAGTTGCTTGGCTCGTGCTCGTCTCCGTCCAAACCATCCAAGCCGCCAACGTTCAGGTCGCGAGCCCTGCGACCAAATGTCCGATTCCTTCAGCTTGCTGAACCTCTTCATGCCATCGACCTTGTCTAGGCGTCCGAACTCTAGGTCGTGATCCATTCAGTCATCCGTTTGTGTCTTTGGAGGAGTCAAGCGGAACAAGGCAACCTCTTGATAGCATGGATAACGCTTAGAGCTTCTTGGACATCAGTTTCTTCATCCTCCACCGTTTTCTCGCCTTTGCAAGGTGAGTGGACTGTGGTCAGCGCCGTGATAACCTGGCGAGGTAAAACTCTTAAAACTTAGCAAGGCCTAAGTCCCTAAGCCAATGGTTGTGTGTATGATGCTCCAAAGGCATAGGTTCTTTAGAAAATCTCGCTTTTACTTTCCAAACCCAAAGAAAATCCTTTGTATGTCGCTGTCCACTCGTTTAAGTGGAAATCAGGTGAGTTTTCATGATTTGCTCTCATGTGAGAGCCAAAAGGATGGAGGTGAGGCTCCGAGTCATTAGACTTGTGTTCAATGCACTCTATCTTGCTTGCAATACATTCATTTTGTGCCTAACACTTTCGTCTACGACCAAGCCTTAGGCTGAGCGTTGTTTTTCAACCATAACTTGAATGACAATGTGTAGGGTCTTTCACATCTTGTAGCATGCACTTCACTTTTAGCAAATCGTAAGTCATGACAAAATTAACTTAGAGATTTGGAAGCATTACATTGTTAGAATTTGTAATTTCACCTGAATTTGTTGAATGTCAAGAAAATGAATTCAATTGATTTTGAGAGCTTGCAAACAAATAGTGGGGTCTTTCATTGATGCAATAAAAAATAAAGAGCGTTGTGAAATTTGGACTTCAATATCACCAGGCTGATTTTCATCCACTATAGATTCTATTACATCATGTTCTTGGGCCATTACAGAAGACACACACTAACACGACAACCTAGGATTTACTAACCCAGGCTCTGATACCAAATTTGATGTAGGCAAATAATTGCCCACAAATACAAAATTTGCAAGTCTTCATATATTTTCCAATTTCAAATCAAACATAATAAAAACTGACAGAAAATGACAATTTTAAGACAAAATTTCACATAACATAGACAAATTACAACTTATAAGAACATGACTCAATGACATCACATGACTCACAAGGCACTTTAAAACTTTTGTAGAGAAGAAAGATATAAATGAGGTGGTCACTTGCGGAGAGAAGAAAGAGGTAAGAAGCCCGAGACGAAATATAGCTCGCAAGTCGCAAGCTATAGAGAGGAGAAGAGAAGAAGAAGAGGCATAGCTCGCAAGCTATCCTAAAACCCTCAGGTTTTGTTTTCAAAAATCATCACCAAAATCTGCTTTTTTTAATGCCACAAGACAGCCACAATATATAGGAGAGGAGAGGGAGCCAAACAACCCAAATAGCCGCCCAACAAACCAATTAGCCAAACAACCCAAACAGCCGCACAAGGGATCCAATCAGCAAAAAGGCAGCATTTATCATACGTTGGGAGTCCAAAAGCCAAAAGAAGCCAGCCATTAATATCTACAGGAACCGAAATTTAGCCAGGGAGTCAAACAGGCAAACCACAGGAAAGCAAGGGACCGAACAACCAATCACGGGAAAGCAAGGAGCCAAACATGCAACCACAGGAAAAGCAGGGAGCCGAACAGCCAGCCAGGCAGGGAACTGAACAGCCAAGTGGTAGGCAACCGAACAGCCCAGCAGGCTAAGGAGCAGCAGATGAGCACCCCCCTCCCCTTGCCTACATCATTCATGAACCCTCAAATTCATGTTTCAAATCCCATGATAAAAGAAATTTTTTGAATACACTTTTGATGCTTTCTCAAATTTAGAGTGAAAGATGAATGATGAATAACTCTAATCCAAATGATTGCACACTTAACTAAATTAGTTTGCATGATTTGGATTGTAATCCTTAACTCGTGAAAGTTTGGAAGATAACTAAATAAGCTTATTTAATTCTAAAATGAACTTGAGATGTAGCATGAGCCTTTAAGCCTTCATGTTTAGAGTTATTTAATCCTATTTATGTAACTTTCAAATTAGAGGGTTGAAGTGAAATCTCCTAAGATACAAGTCACTTGCGCATGCACTTCTAAATCCTCTAGATCACATTAAACGATTTCAAACATATTAGAAGTTGTAGGGTTGTATTTCCATAAGTCTCTAAATTTCTTAATCATGACAAAATTGGTTTATAAATCAATCTTCACTTCTCCAAACAAATCCAAACATTTGTAGAAGAGTAGGAAGCTCTCTTTCTCGTGCACATCCTTCGTCATGCATCATACTTGAAGCTTCCTCAAAGCTCCAAGTTTTATGTTGCATGAGTTCTAGCATACATAAGGAGCTTTCTTCTAAATGCTCTTTTCTCTCATGTGTGGTGTTTTAGAGCTTCCCCGATACTCAAGCATTTCACTACATGAATCATGTAATCTTAGGGCCAAAATCTTAGATTTATTCAAACTTGTTTGTTGAAGCTTAAAATCAACAAACAACCATTCACTCCTCTCTTGCATGATATTTGGAGCCTCTTCAAGGTTCCATGTGTCATTGCATGAATCATTGGAGCTTAGAATCAAATTCTAAGCTCCCTCATTTCATTTGTTGGAGCATATGAACCAATAAATAATTTCCTTGTTGCTTGTAAAGCTCACATGGAGGTTTCCAAATAACCTTTAAAGAGCCCAAAAGAGCATAAGCAGATTCTAGGGCCAAATCCTAGGTTTACTTCATCTTGTTTGTTAACATAAAGCCAACAAGCAACCATTCCTTGCCCTTCTTCTCATGTATGATGATTTGGAGCCTCCAAAGGCTCCAGAAAAACTTCATTACATGAGTTGTTGGATCTTAGAAATAAATTCTAAGCTCTACATCCTTGTTTGTTGAGACACAAAATCAACAAACATTTATCCATCCCTCTCATGCATGAATAATTTGGAGCATCTCGATGCCCCAAATGCTTTATTGCATGATCAATCAATCCACCTTTTTGTTTGTTGATACACAAAATCAACAAACGAACACCCTTTCTTCCTTCATGTATGATAGCTTGAAATCCTCCAAAACTTCAACAACACCATTACACGAGTCTTTGGATCATAGAACCAAATTCTAAGCGACCCATTCCTTGTTTGTTGAAATACAAAGTCGATGAACAATTATCCTCATCCCCTTTCATGCATGATAATTTGAAATACTCTCCAAGGTTCTAAGAAGCTATCATTTCATGATAACCTTTAACTTAGAACCAAATTCTAAGTTCCCTCACGTCTGTTGTTGGAACACAAAACAAACAAACCATCTCTTCATTGGTCACCTCAAAACTCATAAAGAGGTTTTCAAATTTTGAATGTTTGTATTGTTTGTTGATACCAAAATCAACACACAACTATCACCCAATCCCTGTTACATGATATTTTGGATTTCCCTAAAAATCCTACATGTGTCATGCCATGAATCCCTAAGCTTGGGACCAAATTTTCCTATCTCATATGTTGGAGCAAGCAAACAACAAATAATCCTCTTTGCATGATAGCTTGAAGTCCTCCTAAACTTCGATAATATCATTGCACAAGGTTCTTGAACTTGGAACCCAATTCTAAGTTCTTTCGTTTCACTTGTTGGAGTACAAAATCAACAAATGAACATAACCTCCTAGGTCTAGGATCCAAATCCTGATTTTCTCCACCATTTACTTAGCCTAAATTAAGTGAGTGTATGTTTCTTTCTTTGAACACCAAATATTCAAAAACAACTCCTCCGTTTACTTTGCCTAATTTAAGTAAGTGGTTATTTCTCTTTGAACACCAAGCGTTCAAGGAATATCCCCAACTTGCAATCTTTAAATTGCATTTCTCCCCTCATTTGCCTAGATCCAAATTAGGCAAAAGAATACTTTTCTTTGAACACCAAATGTTCAAGGAATTTCCTTCAAGGTGCAACCTCCAAGTTATATCTTCTTCCTTCCTATAAGTCAGGATTTTAGAAGAACCACCAAATCCTCCTTCATTTACATAGCACCGAAAATGGAAAATGAATGATCTTCTTTGGACATCAATTGTTCAAAGAATAATCATGAATTTGCTCCTCCTCTTATCTCTCCAACCCAAGTTGGAAGAATGAATCTTCCTCTTTGAACGTCAAAAGTTCAAGGATCTTTCTCTAACATGTAACCTACAAGTTACATACTTCTCCCTTCTTCCTCCAACTCAAGAGTTGTTGGGATTCCTACCATTTACTTAACCCAAGTTAAGTAAATCAATCCTACATCTAATCCATCTATTTGTTAAACCAAATCAACAAATAATCCTATCCAAGCATAGGAATTAAAACCTTAGCTTCCTCTCATTCATTTAGCCTAAACTAGGTGAATGCAGATCTCTCTTTGGATACCCAAAAGTCTAAAGAATTTCTTTTGATTTGTAGTCAAAACCTACATATCGCCTTCTTGCATTTGCTTCATCCACATCAAGCAAATCAATCATCCTTTATTGAACATAAACTTCAATGATAATTCCTTGATATGTAGCCCAAATTTACATATCAACCTTTCATGTTTGCTTTACCTACATTTAGCAAACTAAATATTCATCATTAACATAAAAATTCAATGATAATTCCTCTTGATTTGCAACCCCAAAGTTGCAAAATTTCCCTCACCTATTGAGCCAAAATCAATTGGTGACCCATCTTTCATTTGCTTGATCTAAACTAAGCAAAGGTATCTCCCTCTCCTAGAATACAAATATTCAAGGTGGTATCCTCTTGATTTGTTGCCTCAAAGCTACAAATCTTTCCTCACTTCTATGAGCTCCAAAAGTCTTAGGAGGTTTCCAACCTTAGCTCAAAAAGCTATAGGTTTCCTTCTCTTCCTCCTCCAACATCAAAAGTTTTAGGAGATTTCCCCTATCTTCGGCTCTAAAAGATAAAGAGAACTTTCCAATATTTAGCTCAAAAGCTACATGTTAGATTCCTACATCCTCCCTTTTTTTAGCTCTAAGAGCTAAGGAGGATCTTCCAACACTTAGCCTAAAAGCTAATATTGGGCACCTCCTTTTTCTTTCTTTAGCCTTAAAGCTAAAGAAAACATCCATTTCCTCAGCTTCAAAGTTATAGGTTTCCTTTCTTTTCCTCCGACCTCTAAGTTGCAGGAAATTTCTCTCCATAGCTCAAAAAGCTTAAGGAGAATTCTCCAACAGCTAACCTAAAAGCTACATGTTGGACATCCCTTTTTAGATCAAAATTCTAAGTATCCTTTCATTTAACAATTAATCCTCCTCTCATGACATTTAAAACATAACTTTTAGATGTTCTTTAGGAGTTTTCTATCTGTTTGATGCAGTCAAAGCTAGTTTTATATTTTTTATTTTTGCTTCCTTGTTGGCTAAGTGAGTATATAACTTGGGTTGTATTTTTCTTAATGGGCTTGGCCCATATTGGCTGGCTGCTTTGTGATTCCCATGCAAATTTCGGTTGCTTGTTTTTCAAGCAGATTTTGGAATTCCTGTTGTTGTTTCCCATGCAGATTTGGTTTTCCTGGGCTTTGGAATTTCTGCTGGTGGCTGTTCAATTCCCTCCTTGCTGTTTCCTAGGTTAATGTTTTATCTTCTCAAGAAGTGGCTTCTATTGGCTACTTGGGGTATTTGGACCTTTTTCCTCCTATAAATAGGGCTTCTTTGCTGTTGGAGAAGAATGGTGAATGGTGAAGAATATTTGGACACTATAACCTGCGAGTTATTTAACTTGCGAGTTATCTTCCTCTACCTTACTTTTTATATTTCATCTCAGGCTTCTATCATTCTTCTCTCCACGGTTCCCATTCCACTTGTATCTTTATTCTCAAAACTTTGATGAGTCATAAGGTATTATTGTGTCATGTTTTATTGAAAGTTGAAGTGTGTTGTGTCATGTTTATTTGTAAGTTGTAAGGTGTTATTATGTCATGTTTAATGTGAGTTTGAAAAAAAATGGAGAGATATGTGATGAATATTTGGATCGTTAAACTTGCGGGTTTGTCATAGCTTGCGAGATATCCTCTTCTACCTACTTCTTACATTTCGTCTCGGACTTCTATCTACTTCTTCTCTCCACGGTTCTCATTCCACTTGTATCTTTCTTCTCAAAATTTTTATAAGTTGTAAGGTGTCGTTGCGTCGTGTTTTATCTTAAGTTGTAAGATGTTGTGTCCTTTTTATTTGAAGTTGTAAGGTGTATCCTTTTTATAATAGTATTGTTAGATTCTATCTGTGTTTGTTTATGTTTTATGAAAATGAAGTCTTTAGTTTGCAATTCTAGTTTTTTTTATTGCTTCAATTTGGTATCAGAGACATAGGTTTTTGTGTTTGTGTCTTCCTTTCTATATACATATATATAAAATGGACAATCAAAATAATCAACAAGTTGAAGGCAAATAAGAAAGTCAGCCAACTATTCATTGGAACTTCCCAAAAACAGAATGGGTACCTCTTCAGGCAAGTTCCACTTATCCACTACAAAATGAATTTATCAAAATTCGAAGACAACAATATTTATGTGCAAAGAGACATGAAGATAAGAAGCGTCTACTTCAATTAGAGTTTGAACAAGAAAAAGAGAAGATCCGATGGAAGTATGAAATTCTAATTCAGGAAATTGAGAAGGAATATTTTCATGCTAAAAAATGAAAATTCTAGAAAATTTTTGTAAAATTGTTCTGCATAAAGTTGCTAATGATAATACTATGGATTTAGAGTCTATGCCACTTTCCGTTCCAATTAAGGTATATGATAATCTTGTTGAAGATGTCATAGATATCCGTACTACCCAAACAAGACATGGAATGCATCGTCGATTCTTAATTAAATAAAGTGGATGTCCTTTGTCTGATAGTTCTTGGATTGGAGCTGTGGAGTTGCAATGTCGCCGTCCAGATATTTTCCAGCTTGTTACTGAGGTATTCTCATCAGGAGATGAGGTTCTTCCACCAGGGGAGATTTGATGCAGTCAAAGCTAATTTTTATATTTTCTATTTTTGCTTTCTTGTTGGCTAAGTGGGTATATAATCATGGGTTGTATTTTCCTTAATGGGTTTGGCCCATGTTGGCTGGCTGCTTTGTGATTCCCATGCAGATTTTGGTTGCTGATTTTCTAAACAGATTTTGGAATTCTTGTTGTTGTTTCCCATGCAGATTCGATTTTCCTGGGCTTTGGAATTCCTGCTGGTGGCTGTTCAATTCCCCTCATTGCTGTTTCCTAGATTAATGTTTTATCTTCTCAAGAAGTGGCTTCTATTGGCTACTTGGGGTGGCACATTTATGAGGCATTTGGACATTTTTTCCCCTATAAATAGGACTGATTTACCGTTGGAAAAGAATGGTGAATGGTGAAGAATATTTGGACACTATAACCTGTGGGTTATTTAGCTTGCGAGCTATCTTCCTCTACCTTACTTCTTCTATTTTGTCTCGGTCTTCTATCTTTTTCTTCTATATATGATTTCCATTTCACTTATATCTTTCTTCTCAAATCTTTGATAAGTTTTAAGGTATTTAAGTATCCCTTAAGGGCACTTGCCCTTAAGTGGATAGTGTAAAAATATATACATGCTTTTCTTGTAGGTGGCCATGTGCAAGAGGGGGCACAATAAATCATAAATAAAAATGTTTGCATGACAGGTGCTGCTTAAATCCTCCAAGAAATGTGGCCAATATAGTAGAAACAAATGCTTGGCACTTTAAGTACTAAGCAAATTCTGGATATGACGTTTTTTTATATAAACTATTTTCTAACCATCTGTTTTGCAGCTTTGAGTCTTTTCATTTTCTAAATGTATTTGATTAGAATTGAGTTGTATGTTAAACTTGTGGGTTTGGTCAAAGGAGAGATGGATCAAGAAGGATATACCTGTTGAAGGTGAAGCGTAAGATATACCTGGAAGTTGAAGTTTGAAGACCCCACAAGTAAGAGTCTGTAAATAAATATTTAATTAGGTTGTATAATGACGATCAATTCAGCTGTCAAATTTGATTGTAATAACTGAGACAATATTTATATTTCTTCCTTGGTTGATTTATATACAAAGCATGCGTTGATTGTTTACCTGATTATTTAGTATAAATGCATGATTTTTCTTAGGTTTCTTCTTTTGTTTTGCTTGGGGCTGACCTGAATATGTTTGATGCGGTATGCTCTTAGGACAAAACTAATTTTTCTTTCCACTAAAATGTAAACAACATAAAATCAATCTTAGGCTTCACATTTTTCTAACAAAGAAAAAAATTACATGGCTCCCTTCAAGGAGCCAAGTTTTCCAAAATTTAAATTGATCATGCATAATCCAGTGAGTCTCATGCAGAATAGCCTTCACTTAAGGATTACAACAACAACAACAACAACAACAACAACAACATCAAGCCTTTATCCCACTACGTGGGGTCGGCTACATGAATCCTTTTTCTCCATTGTGTCCTGTTAAAAGTCAAATTATCGTTTAAATCTAATAAAGAAAGATCATTTCTAATATTTTCTAACCAAGTCTTTTTAGGTCTACCTATACCTTTCTTAACATAAGTCAAATCTAAGACCTCTACTTTCCTAACCGGGTCATCAGGAGGCCGCCGTTTTATGTGACTTAAGGATTAGATAACAAAAAAAATATGTATCTTTATGTCAGCATTTCACATACCATACATGGTCAGACATCTTGGCCTAAAAGTTAAGCTGTAAGCCCTATATTTTAAATAAAAATAGCCTCCCTACTCTTCATAAGTACTTAGACTGGATGTTATGATTTTAAAAGTGATTAGGTGGGTTAGTTGGTAGACATTTATAGGCAGGGCAATAAAGCTAGAGGTCGGGCTGGCTATGCCTCATGTGTGGTGCAGTTTGTAAGTCCCTTGCAGTTCGTTAGACTTAGGTTCAAGGTACTATCCCTTTGTAGTCCTCATCTTAGTTCCAGGGTCTGAGGTAGAAGTTGATCTCAATCACTTCATAAACTCTCACCTTCTAGGCATTTCTTCCAACATGTGTTGTTAGAATGTAAGCCCCAACATTCTAAATTAAAATTGTCAACTTAAACAAAAATTTAATTCTAAAATGTAATGCTCAATATAGGATAGTTTTGAGTACCTCAGATTTTTTCCTTCAGAATCATGTACTCCTACTCTTCCTCCCCTTGTCTCTCATTCCAAGAATTCTAATCAAAGTTGATCCCTCTTCCTTTGAAATTCATAAAGACCAAATCTTTAAATAAGAATTTCATGAATTTTAAAGTGAAACCTTTAGACAATATTTTGATGATTTTCAAAAGGAAGAAAACCACTAGTTTAATCAAGAGTTTTCTTAAGTACCAAATGTTTGAGATATAATTAACCATAGGGGTTTGCCCTTATGAGGTATCCGTACCCCAGAATAAATAAACTCCATTCAACCAAATATTGAAAGGGGGAATCTCTATTAAAATTGTAAATTTTGTTATTGAGTTCATAAGGAAATGATATTTTTACCCTTTGAGATTATATATCATCTTTTTTATTTCGTACTCGATCACAAAATATGCAATCCGTTGAGGATGATAAAATTTCTCCAACAAGCATGATGTAGCCTTCTATTTGGTGTGAATTGCTCATTGTGGTAAGTTTTCACTCTTCTCAAGTGGTAACCATTATAACAATCATTGTTACAGTACGATCATCTTTGGGTCGATCCTGCTAGACATTGGTTCTCTCTTTAAAAGGTAATTGCTCCTACAAAGGTGGTCTGGCAAAAGTTTCACCTTCTGGCCCCTAATTAACAATTGGCTCCCTCATCATATTGCTCACTTGCAGCTATTGCATTTTCCTATTAACTCTTCTTGTCATTCTTTGCTTAATCGGCTTCCTTTTCCATCATTAGATCATTTCTGGCCTGTTGGGTACTTGCATATTCTTCTTGGATTCAATATCATAATATGATCTTGTCATTTCTGGCCTCTTGTGGTCCTCCCGGGTACTCATCTTATATTTTTGGGCTCTAATATGAACTGATAATTTCATCCTTGGGTGGAACTGCTGAAACTTTTCTATAAGCAAGATCATTTGAGCAAGAATCTTCTATAAGCTTGTTAGTCTCTCATATCACTTAGATTACCCATGATATGAAATCCTACAAGTAGAATAATTGCCTTTGATACCGACTTGATCATGAATCAACACATCACAATATGATTATATTATGATATTGAATTAATTCAGGAATCATGATGTGAAATGCTACGTGGAACTGATAGGATTTTCTAGTATTTTTTCAAGAGTCTTTTAAAGATCTATAGTTTTTCTATAAGATTAAATGCAATATCCTTTCTTGATGACGGCAAGACGACCAATAAAAAAATGATTACTAGAAATTGATAAAAAAAACCTAGTAAGGTTTAGTTGTATTCAATTCAACTGGCCTTTTCTCTATGCTAGCTTGTTGTACATTATCATTTTCCAGCAGTTATGAATGAAGGATTTCACTGCTTGGCAGCAAAACCGGGAGTAGACAGCAGCAATAGGTTTAGGTTTCTTCCCTGGGTATGTGTTGCGAGTAGCTGAAATTGTAGGAGCTGGATTCTTGCAATGGCTGAAACTTACAATCACGGAAAACAAAGAGGTGGATTGGCATGTCAACGGGTATGGAAGAAGTGAGGAAGAGAGATACAATAGAGTACTAATGCCCAGTGAATTGAATTTGTATTCAATTGCTCTTCAAAGTCTAATTATAAACTATATTTGTTGTCATCTAATTCCTAAACAAATAAATTAAAAAAAATACATAAAAATTTAAATCTTGCAAAAAAAAAAAAAGAGGAAAGATAAGATATATCATATGTATTTAGATAAATTATTTGAAAAGACGTCCTTACCTAATTGTTTATCACATTTATTTAAAAATACCTTAGAGAATATTCCTCAGAATAATTCTCTCCTTGATTTAGGTGGCTAGGATATAGATAGATAGATTTGTAATATTCTCTAACTTGAATTGTGGAGTTAGTTTTGATTTCTTTAAAATTTGAAAAAAAACTTCAATTTTTGGCCTCACTATTTTATATGAAAAACATGTCTAAACTTCTTTTTTTAAACCCATTTAGTATGAATTTAGATCATAACTTGATATCATAGGTCCTTAGGCTTGTTTTATGCTAGTATAGCCTATTGCCTTTGATTTGAGATGGTAAGTGCTATCAAAGGCATGCTAGACGCTTGCCTATGTCCCCTGCTCCTCAGGAACTTCCTGGGTGGTTGACATCACTAAGATGCTGCTTATGTGAGAGCCTAGGTGTTAGTTGTTAGGTGCTAGGCATTCACCTCTACAATGTAAAATTTTTATCATTTTTTAACACATTCACATCGATACTATGAGATGAAAAGCTACAAATCTAATGATAGGGATGCGGGATGCGAGTTAGGGTAATGAAGAAGATGAAATAGATATTAATAAATATTAGATTAGAGTTACTATATGGAAGCTAGCAATTTAAATTTTATTTGCTAATTTGAACTTGAATTTTGGGATCTTGTGAGCACTTTGTTTTAGATAATCTATTAGACAAAATTTTATCATTATATTATTTGGAATGACAGCTTAAAAATGCATTTTTTCTTGTTTATGTTAAGATTTAATTGTGGGGATTATCATATTGTATACTCTAACAATATTCCTCATACTTAAAATAGGTAAAATTTTTTAGCTTGTCAGTTCACTTAATTGAGTGTTTAGGCTAGCGCCTACGCCTCAGGCATTAAGAAACCATGGTGCTGAAGGCGCCAGTGCCTTTAATAGCTTTGAAAATTTAAATTTTTTGTTTGCTTATTTCATTGGACTGAATTAAGATTTCAAGTGCCTCCTCAAGAAATCATGTGTTCTCCATCAAATTAACCATGCTAGATCAAAATAATATTGTTCTCTGAGAACGAGAATGTTGGAGAATAATATTTTGAAAAAAAAAACTGCAGTTTAATGCAAAACTAATGATTGAATCTTCTTCAAACTTAAATAGTTGATTTTTGCTTGACTTTTTTATATGAAAGTAATAGTTTGAGCTGGTAAAGTGTAAAGCAGATTAAGTAACAATAACCCCACATTAACATTTTTTACAATATATATATTATCTATAGGATAAATTCAGCTGCAAAATTATATGATAAGCCTACCATCCATCTACTGCTGTGTGGACGGTGAAGAAAGTGAAACCGGATTATGCACTTATTTTTAAATTTATTTCTTTTGTTTGGCACATATTATTTAACTTTAATATTTACGAGCAGGCAGTGAGTGCAATTCTTCAAGACTGACTTTTGATGGTGTTGATTTGATGGGTGAGAGGTTAGCTGATGAGGTACATGGAGGCCTTACCCTACTTAGCAGCTCCTATGATTTTTTTTTAAAATTATACCTCTTTTTTTCTTTTCATTATTTTCTTAGGACTTTTTTTGGCGCATACCCCAAAAAATGTATAGTTTTTTGTTAATAAACCGTTGTCTATCATGTATTTGTTTTTAGTTCATTCAATTCTTTCCTTACTTTTTTGGAATGTTTGAGGGAGATTCTATACACCCAATAACTCAACTTTCATCAATACATATTTTTACACATTGTTCTGGTCTGACGAAATCTCGTAATGCGACACCTAATGATGCCAAAAAAATGGAGCAGGTCCAAAAAAATCATTTGAAAGCAAGGAAATATCACTGTTAATATAAATTGTGGAAGTCCTAGATTCAACTCATCATCTCTACTACCGAAATATTCCTATGTTGCTGCACTCCTTTGACTAACAGTCATGCCACCTCAGCAATCCATGTTATTAGGATTCCTCTAAATGCAACACGGCTCAGATCTTTGTCCAACCCAACAATTCATGGGATTGCTGATTACCAATTACAAGAAGGGCTGGATGCCCAGCCAACTCAGCAATCCACTGGGTCCTCCTTACTATACGTAGAAATTATTTTATAATTGTACCTCTCATTCTTTGTATATAAGAAATAATTGAGTATTCTTTCCCTTATGCTTTTTAACATGGTATGAGAGCCCAATTCATATTCCGTTACTCCCTCGCCATGATGGCTTGCTTGCCTGAGCCTCATTGAGTTCGCCATGAGGATTCCTCGCTGGACATTGCTATTGCTTATAACACTATTTGCTCGCACAAGAGCCTCACTAAAATCACTTGGTTCACTCTCCCAAACCTTGCTTGAACTTGCAATCCTACAGTGAGTATGCTTGCTCGAAGCCTCACCTCACATGAGTTCGATCGACTAAGCCTTGCCAAAAACTTGCAATCCCGTGCGAGACACCCATGAGTTTGATCGAATAATCTCACAATGAGCTCTGATCTCGCAAATACGTGTCAACCTCATGAGTTTGCCTCGATGTGCCTAATTAGTGATTCTCCTTGAATCTATAAGGGATCTCTGTCGTTGATTTGCTTAGCATAAGCGTGTCAACATCACAAGTCTTCCATGTTGCCCTATGAAGCATTATGTTCATGTTGAGCACTTATGCTGCCATTGTCACTTCTTCACCATTGCCTATGATTCACCTTGTCTCTCCTCTCAAGAGTGAGACCCCCAAGCGCAAATCAACTTTCAACTCGACATGAGTCTGTTGTCAATACATGAGATTTTGCTGCTCGGTGAGCAATCTTGTGAGCTTGCTGCGTTGCTCGTAGTAATATTTGTTTTATAAGTCAGCTTAAGAAAATGGATTCGTGCTTTCTCGGTCACATGATCTCAAGTAAGTCATAAGTATTCCTTGTTTTTTTTGAACCATTATGATGGTTAAAAATGAAATAGTCTTGGAAAGAAGACACTCCTCTTGTGTTGTCTCTTGCTATGAATCAAGATCACATAGCAACACTTGCATCCAAGAAACCTTCTCCAAATCATCGACTATCAAAGTCAAATCAAAGGCTCGTGTAACGGAAATTATCATCGTGCATTTGCTCAAAAAGTCATGATTTTGAATGCGTTTAGCACCTAAAATAAATAGTTACAATCTTGAATTGTAGAGTTTGAAGCATCTTATCATATGACATGTGATGCTTTCTTATATAACATATTTTATCCTTGTTTACATAATTATATATTTTAGAATTATAGACTGGTCAACATTGCAAGTTACTGGCATCGGGATCAGAAATGTCACAAGCTTTATGGTTCTTAACTCAATTCTGTTAGTCCCTGAGCTTTCATACAACTTATTATCAATTAGCAAAAACATCACAGATATGAATTGTAGTACTAATTTTTTTTCTACTTATTGTGAATTTCAGAATACGGACTTGAGAAGGATAATTAATAATACAAAGGAAAATGCTAGTTTTTACCTCTTGTACTATGAAGGCAATAATGAAATGCAAGGGAAACTGCACAATATGTATCTTCCTCCAACGAAAGCACCATCATGTTATGACACTTCCACCTCAGTTATTCAAATTATTATGTGCCTAAAAACCTTTTCACTTCCCTCTTTCTCAAACTAAATCCTGAGGCATCCCAATGTGAAACTTGTCAATTATTGAAACCACTCAAACTTCTTATCCTAGTCATCCGTATAAAGCCTGCTATCCTTTTGATACAATCCATTGTGATGTATGGTGCCAGTGTGCCACCTCAAGTGAACAATATTCCAAGTGTTGAGTAGTTTGTATCTTTTGTTGACAACCACATTAGCCATTTGGATTTTATAATGAAAGAGAAGTCTGAAACCATTTCTATTTTTTAAAATTCCAATTCTTCATACCAACCCAATTCCATACACAAATTCATGTCCTTAAGAATGACAATGGGAAATAATTTTTTCACTCCATTTTTGGAGAATATTTCGTCTAATAAAGGATTGTTCACCAAACTTCTTGTATCTATACTTAGGGTTTATGGGATAGCAGGAAAAAAATAGAAACTTTCTAGAGGTTGTTCAATTAATTATGATCATTAGCAATGTCCCAAAATATTATTAGGGGGAAGTCATTCTTACTTCTACGTTCCTTGTTAACCTTATGCCATCCAAGGTCCTAAAGTTAAAAACTCATTATTAAGCTCTCACTCAGGCCTATCTCACAAACATATTTGTCTCCACCAGGCCTATCAAAGCGTTCAACTGTTTTACCTTTGTTCATATTCTTCCTCATCAAAGGAGTAAGCTTGGTCCAAAAGCTTTAGAATGCATTTTTATTGGTTACTCTTCTCGTCAAAAAAGTTGTAAATGTTATTCAACTGTTAATAAATACTACACCTCCATGGATGTAATATTCTTCAAAAATTATTCTTTCAAAAAACTCACATGCAGGGTAGACCATCAACTCTGTCCATGAATATGAGTTTTGTGATAATATCAGTCCTACCATAATGATCTCTCAGTCTACACCTATTTCAAACCTAGCTAAATCGTAGTATTTTTAAGATCTCATACAACAAATACGATACATATGATCTATTTTAGATGTCGGAAAAATTCAACCAATGCATTAGAGGAAAACATTTTCCCTAAATTAAACGCAATGCTTGACCCAAGTGCCGACATCGATTCACAAGAATGCAGTAACACTAATTTTGATGGTGATCTCAATATATCTATTGCTTATCTCAAGAAAGCTCAAGTCATCCAATTAGCTATTTTATCTCTTATGATGAATTATCTTCCAAGTTCTATGTCTTTACTGTTGATCTTTCTATCATAGAAGATGCAAATGGTATTAAACACGCTTTACAAATTTTGGAATGGAGAAATGTAGTTCTTGAAGAAATTCAGGCCGTTGAAAGGAATGGTCCTTGAACTTTTCAAATCTGCTAAAAGAAAAGAATGCTGTTAGATGTCTGCAAATGGATATTCATGTAAAACACAAAGGCTTTGTATCAATCGATACAAAGCAATGCTTGTGGCAAAATATTTCACTCAAATCTATAATATTGATATCGATCCGGGAATTTATTCTCTTGCTATAATTTTAGATTGGTTTCTCCATCAATTAGATTTTAAAATGCTTTCTAAAATGGTGATCTAGAAGATGAGTTTTATGTGACAATCGCTTCTAAATTTGAGGGTAAGACCAATACAAACAAAATTTGCAGACTCAAGAAATCATTATATGGCTTGAAACAATCACCAAGAACTTGGCTTGACTTATTCACTAGGGTAATTAAAAGGTATGGCTGTTACTCAAAGAACATTTGATCAATTGCTTTTTTACCAGAAAATTATTCCAAGGTAAATATCTATCTTGAATGTATATGTTGATGACAGCATTTTGACAGGTGACCATAAAGAAGAGATAAATAAGCTGAAATGTGTTCTTACAAAAGAACTTGAAATTAAGTATGGTAGTTCTTTAAAATATTTCTTAGGCATGAAAATAATAAGGTCAAACTAGGGGAATATACTTTGGACTTACTAAAAGGGACTGGATTGCTTGAATGTAAACCCACAAACATGCTAATGGATCCATCAAACAAAATTGGACAAAGGGGATTACTCGCCAGACAAAGAGAGGTGCCAACGGTTAGTATAAATACTCATCTATTTATCCCCTAGGGCTGATACTTGTTGTTGTATTAGTTTTTTTAGTTAGATCATGAATAACCCCACTAAGGAGCATCTTGATGCCATGTATAGAATGCCGAGGTATCTTAAATAACATCTAGAAAAGGGTTGTTCTTCATAAAGAGGGTTTATGACGGGTATAGAAATCTTCGCTGATTCCAATTCGGCTAGATCAACAACTGATCGTAAATCTGCATCAAATTATTGCTCATTAATATGGGGAAACTTAGTGACATGTTGAAGCAAAAAACAATTGTTATTAGAAGCGCTGAATCATAATTTAGGGCTATGGCCCATGGTGTTTGTGAAGATATTTGATTTAATGAGATGTGATAATCTTCTTGAGGATTTATATATTCTCACTATAAAACCTATGATGAAACGTGACAATCAAGCTACATCATCATTGCTAAAAATCCAGTTCATCATGATTGGACTAAATATGTTGAAATTGATAAACATTTCATTCAAATAAATTACACTCTGATAAAACTCAAGATTGCATATATTGTTAACAATGCTCTTGATCTATCATAATTCAACAATCTTACTTTCAAGCTAAGAATGATCAACATATATTTCTAGCTTGTGAGCTAGTGTGAAAAGTTTAGAATCAACCAAATACCTCTATTACTAAAATATTCCTATGCCGCTACTCTTCTTATTAACTTATAGTCACGCTACCTCAACAATCGATGGGATTGGGATTCTTGCAAATGTGGAAAAAGGGCTAAATCTCCGCTCGCCTCAAGGATTGTTGATTGCCAGCTGCAGCAAGGGTTGGATACCCGCTAACTCAACAATCCGCTGAGCCCTCCTTACTATATATATATATATATATATATATATATATATATATAAAAGAAATTGATTTATAACTGGCCTTAATGTCCTCCTAGGTTTCTTTCTATTCTACTTCTCTTGTATCTCCTATCAATTATATACCTCTATTTTTTGTAAATAAGAAAAAATATGAGTATACTTCCCCTAATGTTTTTCTACATAAACTTATATTGACCTTGTGATATTCTTCAAAATGCTGATGATTTTGATGTTATAGGCGCAATTTGACATTTAATTATATGTATTCTGTTTGCTCTGAACTTTTAGTAATCATTGACATACATGTTTACATTTTGTTTCTTACCGGTGCAGGTACTTTCATTTGTGAATGAACGCGATGGTATACAGAAGATATCCTTTGTCGCTCATTCGTTGGGAGGTTTGATAGCAAGATATGCTATAGGTAGGCTTTATGATCCTTCCAATAGGTTCTCTTCTCCTGCTACTACTAACCAGTTCAAGGAAGATGGAAATTGGCAAAGCACAATAGCTGGGTTAGAAGCTATGAATTTTATAACATTTGCCTCACCTCACCTTGGTTCGAGAGGTCATAAACAGGTTAGATCAAAAATAATTTTGCATTTTGTTTTGCACATTGCTAAATGTTAGTATTCAATATTAGATTGGCCTTCTTCATGAATTTGACTGCATTTACAAATTCCAGGACATCATTTGGGTTCAATTTTATTAATCTTCCTTCTCTATTTATTCTGTTGAACGCTAACATATTTTTTTGTGATACTGAATATAATCGATTTGATGCCACTTCGATGATGGGCTTTTGAGGATGATTTCCTTCTTGATTATTCTTTCCCCCTTATCTTGACTTTGTCTTTGAATTGCTTGTGTTTTTAAATTAACCCTTAATGGAGAGAGAGATGACTTAGGTCTGTAGTTCAAGAAAGCTAGAAAGAATTGTGCAGAAATCAGCCAAGAGAAAGCTTTTGATATGGCATTGTTTCAAGATTTAGGAGTTTTGCTATGAGGAAAGAGAATATGCCATCTGAAGAAAGTAAAGAGCAGGAATCTGTAGGGGATAGAGAGATGAACTCCTAGGTTAGAGGAGAGAGAGGTATCGAGCTATTAGTTTTACATTAGGATAGAGAAACCATAGGGGACAAAGAGAGGTGTCATGATCTAGGTTGGGAGCTTGAATAAATCAAGGAGGCAACAGATAATAATGATGATGGGAGTTCTCAAGCCACACCTCAATCTATCATTATTAAAAAATTTCAGTAGCATAATGATAGAATAGTCGCGCATGAGTAATTTTACAATTAAATACATACATTGCATGCATTTTATGTCCATCAAAACAATAATTTGAGCATCTGAATTCAAAACAAAAGTAATCATCATTTATGGATGTACTTTACATAACCATTCCTTAGCAATCTTAGCCTTTAGTCACTCCATTAAGCTTAGCATACCAAAAAATATTAACATATATCAAGAGGCGAGTTATATATTTGGGAAAATCACAATTCATGATAACAATAAGTACATTGCATAATGGAAGAAGAATAAATGATAAGCCTTGACCCATTTAAATAACATGAGGACATATAGATACAATGATTGTACTATAGTTATTTGGTAGCATCTTTGATTACTTAAAGCTTAGAAAGATCAATAAGGAATCAAACTATAACATGTTTAGGTGTTACATTTGTATTTGAATAAACACAACAATAATCATAGGAGGTGGCATAACATTGGAATCATCTTCATAGCACTAACATGGTTATAGGAATGACAAAAAAAAAATGATATCATAAGCATTGATTGTAGGTAATAAAAATTATCATAACATTAGCATTATAATCATGGACTGTGGAATGATCGTAACTTTATCATATGCAAAGTCGATAGCATGATCACTACATTTAAATATGATCATCTTAGTCCATATCATAATGTAACATAGTGTTTACATCTTAAGTTAAACAACGATACATTTCATCTCGGGAACCCTAGTAATAACAGCTTGTTATAAACCAACTATTGTTGGCCGATACATTTCTTGTTAGCACAAATTGGATGCAAGTCATACGTCTGCTATTCTTAGCAATGAGAAGACACTTTACACCATTGGTCTATTCATCTCTTGTTGGCTCAAGTAACGCAAAACTTATGTCTTTCGTTCTTAGTGGTGGAAGGTAAGATTCATCAACATGTGAGCATATTAATGACCCCATCAAGTATCATAAAGGGGCTTTGTCTATTAACATTAACATGCAAACATTAATGTATATAGGTTTTTCTTTGCATATATCCTTTCATGTAATAACATTATTTGTAGGAGCTTAATTTTAGCCTTTAATCATATTTTGAAATCATAAATAAAGCAATAGCAATAGCATAACATTTAGAATCAAACAGAGCCATAACATGATATTTGGAAACATGAACCTAAAATGCAGATGAATTGAAACTCATGATCATAGCATTAGCATGGCATTTAGGATAAAGGTCTGTTTAGGTCTGCTGTAACTTTTTGCAAAAGTAATCTAGTGCCATTGTGAGAAAAGCAATTTTTTTGAAAGCTGTTGTGGGTAATATATCATAGTACTTGTTAAAAACAAGAGGTTTGAGAAGAAAAAGCTTACTTTATTACATGATTTCTTCTCTATTTATAGATCTATACAAGATATCTTAATACATAAACAAATAATTATAGATTTATTCAGAATAACTTTAATATAATCCTTCCTAAATCAGCTACCCGAACATGGAAAGAATTCTGGCATGAGTCATGTGTCCCACGGATCATGCACTGTAGCCATTGGATCTATTTGCACTGAACGGTTGGATTTTAACACTCCCCCTCAAGCTGGGAAGTATGGATCTGTCATTCCCAGCTTGGTTATCATTCTGAGAGAAACAATGTTATCCACTACTTTGGTAAGGATATCTGCAAGTTGATCTTTTGATGGTACATGGTTGATACATACAAGTCCACTGTCTAATATTTCTTTATAAAATGTCTATCAACTTCTATGTGCTTGGTCTTGTCATATTGGACTGGATTGTGAGCTATGCTAATTGCTGATTTGTTGTCACAATGTAGTTTTATGGGTTTGTCCCATTTGATCTTCAGATCTTCTAGAATCATTTTGATCCTTAGTACCTCATATATTCCTAGGGCCATGGATCAAAGTACCTCATATATTCCTAGGGCCATAGCTCTATATTCTGCTTTTGCACTGGATCTTGCCACCATGTTCTGCTTCTTGCTTCTCCATGTGACTAGGTTTCCTTTAAGGAATGTGCAGTACCCAGAAGTAGATCTTCTGTCTAGGGTTATTTCTTGGTCTCTTCTAAAGAGAATCCCTTTTCCTGGGTTACCTTTAAGGTAGTGCAGTATTCTGTCTACTGCTTACATATGAACCTGTTTTGGATTTTGCATAAATTGATTGACCATACTGACAACAAATGCTATATCTGGTCTGGTGTGGGAAATGTAGATCAATTTTCTTACAAGTCTTTGGTAGGCTCCTTTATTTACATCTGGATCTTCTTTAGCTTCCCCCAATTTGAGATTCTGTTCTACTGGTGTTGGTGCTGGTTTATAGGCTAGTTTTTCTGTTTCTTTCAGAATATCATTAATGTACTTTTGTTGTGAGATGAATATTCCTTTGCTGGAGTGAGCTACTTCGATTCCAAGAAAGTATTTTAGTCTACCAAGTTTTTTGATGTCAAATTCCTTGGTAAGACTTTTTTTATACTATCTTTCTCCTTTTCATTATTTCCAGTCAATATAATATCATCAACATTCACTAACAATATTGTGAGATTTGGTGTCCTGCAAGAAAATCATAAACTCTATTTTTTTCAATAAAGTTCTTCAGGATAGTAGCATCTTCTGGACATTTGGTGTCGATGCATCTGTAGTGATTCAGTTCTTGCCATAGGTTTTGTAGGAGAGTGGCATACTCCATCACGATCTTGCTTCCTTGTTTTGTGCTCCCTACTTTGATTTTGATTTCAAAGATTTGAGCAGCATCCTGAGCTTTTGAATAAGTTTCGTGGCATCCCATATGTCCTTTGCAGTGGAAAGGAACATAAATATATCACTAATTTTTAGAGTCATGGAATTCCACAACCATGACATAATCATGGAATCGCCTCATTCCATGCCCAAAAATTAAGATCTCCTTTTGATCCTTCTTCGAGGAGGTGGTGTATGTTTCCTTTCCCTTTTAAGTAGGTCTTCACAAATTGAGACCACTTTAAATAGTTCTTCCCATTTAGGCGATAATAAGGGTGCATGCTTTGGAGGTCACCTCGTCCTTGGTGCACTATAGACTCCTCAATTTGGTCAATGCTTTGGGAGGAATTGATTTCTGACATTATGATAGTAATGAAGACTATATGTATGATTTTGGGTAGCAATGAAGGCTTCCCGGGAAACTTCCTTCTAATTTTAAAGTTACGACAATAAAGGCCGAGAAATAAAAGTCTATATGTTTTTTTTTTCCTCGGTTTAATAAAAAAATCAAACCAAACAGAGTTTTAAAGGCTCGGATTGAGTAGCACGGCGTGGGCTTCTTCCGCAAGGTTTGAGCCACGGCTAGGGCACGGTCTTCCGCACGCGTTAGTCGCAATCTTCTGGAATCGGGCTTGGTAGCATCGGTCTGCTTCTTCCTTTTTTCTTCTCCGACGATCTACGATCATTCTTCAATGACAATGAAGGCCGTTGGCTTTGATACCATGTTAAAAACAAGAGGTTTGAGAAGAAAAAGCTTTATCACATGATTTCTTCCCTATTTATGGATCTATACAAGATATCTTAATGCAGAAACAAATAATTATAGATTTATTCATAATAACTCTAATATAATACTTCCTAAATCTGCTAACCGAACATGGAAAGAATTCTGGCGTGAGTCATGCATCTCACAGATCATGCACTGTAGCCGTTGGATCTATTTGCACTGAACGGGTGGATTTTAACAATACTTAATTCAATAAAACTCTCCTTGAATAATATGGAGAGGCCGAGGGACCAAATTTTCGGACCCCACAATGAGTACTTGCCTCAAGTTTAGAGGAGTACTTTCACTGTACTTCTTGCTTGTACTCTAATAATTTGATACCTACAATCATACTGAATTACATATGAAATATCTTTATGAAATTACATATGAAATTACATATGAAAGTACTGAATTACATATAATAATTTGTACTGAATTACATATGAAATATCTTTATTATCAAACCTGTTTAATATCTTTTTTAGTAAACAGATATTTAAAATATACCTAACCTTAATAACCACTAACTGTTATTTTTCTTATACAAAATATCATTAACACAACCCTTATAAATCTAGTTCATTATTTATCATAATATAAAATTAATTTATTGGTTGTATAATTTAAAATTTATATATTCATTTTAATTATATAATTCAATATGCTCTCTTTATATATATTTAAATATGCTCTCTTATTTAAAACATGTATACATCATATTTAACTATTTTTTAAATATATAAAATATCACTAATCATTTTATCGGAATTTTTTGTTTGATATGAATTTGTAATTTAAAACATGTATACTCTCTTATTTAAAACATGTACACATCATATTTAACTATTTTTTAAATATATAAATTATCACTAATAATTTTATCCGAATTTTTTGTTTGATATGAATTTGTAATTTAACTATTGTTTTTTTTCAATTTAAAAAATTATGAATTTTTAATTTATCATTAAAATTTCAATTGAATATTTTCTAGATTAGTTAATAATAAAATCTCATAATTTTATAAAAATATCAATTATCTTCTACCCTTTTCCTACCCCCTTAAAACCTTAATAACAATTTTTAATCTTAAAATTTTCTCTGATAATAAGTCATAAATCATTATAAGAAAAATAAAGAAGGAAAATCTTAACCTTTAGTTGCCAACTCGATCCTTTATGTTTTTCTTCTCTCCCGCTCGATTCGCTCCTTCACCTCTCTCATGCACTCCAGTCGCATGTCGCTTAAGCAGCAAGCCCGTTAATTCTCTTGACTGCTTGCCACTAGTCTCATGCACAACTTTGTCATCTCCCTCATGCATGGCTTCTGCCCTTGGTTGCATAAGCATGTCGCCTACTCAAACCTGTTTGGTCTCCTCTCCGTCGCTCAATAGATCTCCCTCATTCTCTCCTCCCCTCTCATGATTTCAAGGTGTGGAACCCCCTTCGATTTCTTATGTATATTTTTATTTTTAGATTTTGCAGTCTTCCCCACTTAACATAATTTTTTCCTTGAAATTTACATATTACCCCTAGTGCAATCTGACATCGTACAATAAATTAAACATTGTTATCCTATAACTAAATTTCATTTAGTATAAATGTTAATGTTGAATACACATCTTATAAAGAAAACATTTGATATAGTATCACATACCTGATTTCACCTCTCAAGAAGTCTTCTAACAAAGTGTAGGGCAATATTTTGCTATATGTTTAGGTTGTTGACACCAATAGTAAGTGTTGGAGCACATCAAACATTCACCTTTATGAAATCTATCACACTTAAGTGCTACACTTAGGCTTCTTCCCAATCAATCTTTCAGACTAAGTAATATAGACATATTCTTCAATCTTCTTTCTCTTATGCAAATCTTTTTACTTTTGAGTAATTTGAAAATCAATCTATATTATTCTAGCTCTCTCTGCTAATAATGCATAGTCATTGATTCCTAAGGATATTAAAAGTTGTCTAATTGCATTCTTCAACCCATATAAGCATCAATAATATTTTTCTTTTGTAATTGTAATTGACCGTGGTGTATATCATGTTAGTGTTGTAAATTCTACTTCATATTGTATCACTTATTTATCTCCTTACAACAATTTTATGAATTTGTCTTGTATCTGCCTCTTTATAGTAAACCATTCTAGAACTAGTTTAATGAAGTCTTTCAGTTGACCAGCATATTCAGAATGTCATCCAACTTATGCTAACATTATCCTCTCTACCACCTTTCTAGTTCTTCATCTTGTGCAAATATGGTAAGTGGTAGGACATAATATCTAACAGCTTTTTCATATGAAATAACAAGTTTTTTGGTTCAACTTGTGCTTAAACACATAAATAATGGTAGTTGCATGTCTTGGAATAGCTACATATATTTATCATCTTTAGTTCTAGTTTGAGATCTTGATTCTTGAAGCAACAATGTCATAGTTGTCATTGTTGACGTTATTTTCACAATCAAATCCGATTCGAGCCCAAGTGGGCTTGATCGCGCTCGATCGAACATCGTCGAAGCGAAATTGACCTAAATCGAGCCCTAATTTGATTAATTTAAGCTCAATTTTATCAAATTAAAATCAAATCGATCGAATCAACCCAAAATTGATCCAAATCGAACCCGATTGAGCCTTGTCGAGCCTCGTCGAACCAAATTCGACGCTATTCGATGCCCATTCGAGCCCAATTTTATAAAATTGGCTCAATCAGACCCGAATCGACCCAAGTCGGTTCGAATCGAGTTTGATTTGGGCTCAATTTCAAACCCAGTTAGTTGTTTTGAATGAACGATTGTGATCTATTCTGGTTTTCAGACTTTGATGCTTCTTTTCTGTCAGATTGTTTAATTTCAGCAGCTGCAGCAAGTTATCTTGCGACAGAAAATCTAATCGAGGAGATTACCTCATTTCCTGCATAGAGAAGGCGGGGGAGAGCCCATAGAGGGTATTCAGTAGACTTCCTTGCTTGCGACTTTCGTCCTAGGGAATAGGGGGGGGGGAGAGAGAGAGAGACGTTCGACGCACTGGCCTACGTGCTGCCCTTCTAGCCGAGAGAGGGTGCGACCCAGAGAATGGGAGGAGGCTTCATCTGTTTGTCTCGAGTAGAACCAAGAGAGGGGATTTTGTTTTCCTGTTGCACCAGGTTCGTGCGTCCGAAGCCGATAGAGAGAGGCTGTTGCTTCGGCCCTCGCCTGCACCCAATCCCAAAGGAGGAAGAACGGCTGGAGGACATTCACGGACCTCCCGTTCATGCATCTAGGGCTCCTCTGTGTGCGCCTGGAGCTGGTCAATTGGGGAGGAAGCGGGAGTCAGACATCTTGCGAGTGTGCAGGTCTTCTTCTTCACGTCCAGGCGAAGCAAGAGCCTTCCTTCGACTTCTATGGTGTTCGGCTAGGGGAGAGTTGAATCAAGTGATTTCTGCTTACAAGTACCCAAGATCTCTTCCTCCTCCTACTTCAACTTCGGTGACCTCGAGGTAACAAAATCAGCGGTTTGGAGCACTTCAGATAGCAAAAAACCGGCATCCGAAGCGGCTTTGACAGCAAACTTGTCTTCCTTTCTACCGTTTTCTCGCCTTTTAATAGGCGAGTGTATTGTGGCTGCGTCGTGATAACCCAACAAGGTTAAATCCCTCAAAACTTAGGAGAAGTCCTAGGTCTCTAAGCCGTTGATATGTGTGGTTGACGCTCCACGAGCCTTTAGGTCCACAGAAATCCCCCCTGTCCACCCCAATTAAATTTCTAAACCTAAAATACCCACTACCTTCTCCATAAAACAATGGAAATCCGATTATTTTCATTTGTTGGCTCTCATGTGAGAGTCGAGGGAGGATGACGATGTGCGTAGAGGTGTTGGATTGGTGTCCAATACCTTTCAAAATACATGATGTCGCATTCATGTTGCATCTTCTCCGTCACCTTCCACTGAACCCCTAAGTTTAGGAGATTTCATTCGATAATTGATCAAACATCGAGGCGTAGATCCTCTCCAAGGTCGCATGCTTTGTTCTATCTCTTAGATTTGTGTGTTATGACAAAATTAACACACATGCGTAAGAGGCTTGCATTGTTAACACTTGTGACTTTCTCCGAACTTGCTAAATGTTCAGTCGTGCGCTTCAATTAGTTCATACATTGGTGGAGTTTTTCATAAACACTCATGTTGATGTTTCAAACTCCATAATGTATAGGTTAGCTTGAAGTCATCCTTGATGTTCTTCTAAATTTGGAGAGAAAAAACAAGTAAAACATTAATCCAAATCTTTGCATACTTAATCAAATTAGTGTGCATCACTCCAATTCTAAATTGAACGCATGCATAAGTCCTTAAATATTGCAAGATGCCCTCATTTCTTTCTCATTATCATGTCAAGACAAATTGATACGTTAAATTTGGAAGAATTTGCATGCATCGAAATTGAAAATCTCTAGAGTTTTGTCTAATGCATGCATTAAATTTAATTGATTAAAGCTCTCTAGCTGTTGTGAGACATAGACCTTCAAAGGTCTATGTAACAAATCTCACAACATAAAAAATCAATTAAGTTTATATCCTCCATCATACGAAACTTGGAGTGTGGAGTGGTGATCTTGAATTGACCAAAGGGCAAGCAATTTAAGTATATGAGAAGCTCTTGAACTTACAACATTGTTAGATTATATGCTCTCCTTTCATGTGTGGATCATGACAAAAAAATGATCTTCGAGTGTAAGAATAAGCATATGTTGAAGTTTATAAGCTTGCATGAAGGTTTGTAAATGCTTGAGGATAAATTTAATCAACTTGAAAGAGCTTTAAATTGTCATGAGGCTTTTGATTGACCTTCTAGGGCTATGTTGCAAGCCTCATGAGCATTGCTGGTTAATATACAACCCTTCCAAAATCAAAACACTTCATTGCTCTCAATTTTCAAAATTCTTAAAATTGAAAACTCACCTGCACATGCATACTCTTCAAAATTCTTTAAATCATATCAAGTTTCATTTTAAAACATCTTAGAAGTTGTAGGAACGAAACTCTCCTATCCAAATCTTCTAATCATAACAAAATTGATTTAGGAATCCTTCTAAAGCTTTAGGAATAAATCTCCCCTTTCCATGAATCCAAAACGTTCATAGAAGAATAGAGAACCCTCTTTCAAATGCTCTTTTCTCTCATGTATGACATTTTGAAACCTCCAAAGGTTCCAAGCAAAATCATGACATGAGTCATTGAGTCTTAGAACCAAATTCTAAGTCACCTATCTTGTGTTTTGTTGAAATACAAAACCAACGAACAATCATCCATCTCTTTCATGCATGATATTTGGAGCCTCCTCATAGCTTAAACCATTTCATTGCATGACTCCTCGCATGCCTTAGGAGCTATCACCAATCTTCTTCATGAATAATGCTTGGAGCATCCTCGAAGCTCAATGTTTTAGATTGTATGAACCCTAACATGTATTAGGAGCTCTCTAGTTGAGCCCCTTCCTCTCATGCATGATTTACACGAGTGCTTCAATCTTAGGGCCAAATCTTAGATTCACCTGATTTGTTCGTTGAAACAAAAAAAATCAACGACAAACATCATTCTCTCTTCATGCATGATGGTTTGAATTCCTCCAAGACTTCAGACGTATTGTTGCATGAAGCTCCTGAACTTAGAACCAAACTCTGCGTTCCCTCCATCTCATTTGTTGGGATACATAACCAACAAATGATATCCTTGCTTGTTGCTCTCTAAGCTCATTTAGAGTTTCCCATATGCTATATAAGGGGCCTAAAAGAGCACTAGTAAATCTTAGAACCAAATCTTAAGTTGTCCCCTTTCATTTGCTAAAAACACAAAATTAGCAAATGAACATTCCTCCCCCTTCATGTATGGTGATCTAAAGTTTCCTAAAGCTGCAAGAATATCATTGTTTGAAGGTTTTGGAGCTTAGAGCTAAATCCTAAGCTTCCTTCTTCGTTTGTTGAGACACAAAGTCAACAAATGAGCATAACCTCCTAGACATAGGACCCAATCCTAGTCTCTTCCATTTACTTAGCCTAAACTAAGTAAATGACTGCCTCTCTTTGAATATCAAAAGTTCAAAGAAGCCTTTCCAAACTTGCAATATCTATATTGCATCTTCCTCTCTTTTCCTACAAGCCAAGATTGTGGGAGAACACTCAAATCCCTTTTCATTCTCCTTACACAAGGTAGGAGAGTATATATTTTTCTTTGGACACCTCAAAGTTCAAAGAAATCCATGATGACTTATAGCCCAAACCTACATGTCATCTCCTTGTATTTACCCAACACAAATTGGGTGGATCATCAACTCTCTTTCTTAAGTTGGTATTCAAAGAGACCCATTGAATTTGCAACTCATAAGTTGCATTTTCTTCTCATATCTCTCCGACCCAAGTTGGAAGAATGAATCTTCCTCTTTGAACGTCAAAAGTTCAAGGACCTTCCTCTAACTTGTAACCTACAAGTTACATATTTCTCCCTTCTTCCTACAACTTAAGAGTTATAGGGAGTTCGTAGTATTTTCTTAACCCAAGTTAAGTAAACCAAACTTACATCAAATCCATCTGTTTGTTGAATTAAAATCAACAGATAACTCCATTCAAGCATAAGAATCAAAACCTCAGCTTTCTCTCATTCACTTGGCCTAAATTAGGTGAATGAATTCCATTCTTTGGACACCCAAAGGTCCAAATAATCCCTCATGATGTATAATCAAACTTCCACATCATCTTTTATGTTTGCTTTACCTACATTTAGCAAGTTAAACTTTCATCATTGAAACGAAATTCAATGGTTTGTCATTTCATTTGCTTTAGCCTAAATCTAGCAAATAAATCCCTCTCATTAAATACAAAAATTGAAAGATGCTCCTTTTGATTTGTAGTCTAAAGCTACAAATCTCCTATCATTTCCTATTGACTCCAAAAGCCCTAGAAAAATCCTCTAACTCTTAGCCTCAAAGCTATGAGTTTCATTTCTTTCACCTTAGCTCCAAAGCTAAGGAGAACTCTCTAAGCTATAAGTTTCCTCTCTTTCTCCTCCAACTCCAAAGTTGTAGGAGATTTTCCCCTCTTCTTAGCTCCATAGCTAAGAGGAAATCTCCAACACTTAACACAAAAGCTATATGTTGGATATCTTCTTTCCTTTCCTTTAACTTCAAAGCTAAAGGAAATATCCATTTTCTTAGCCTCAAAGCTATTGGTCTCATATCATTTTCTCCAACCTCTAGGTTATAGGAAATTTTTCTCTCTCTAGCTCCAAAAAGTTAAGAAAAATTCTTTAAACATCCAGCCCAAAAACTGTATGTTGGACATATCTCCTTTAGACCCAAACTCTAAGTGTCATTTCATTCACTAAAACATATTTCATAGTGTGACATGCCATGCAGGCCTCACACACGTAGGTGCACAACCCCCTAGACATGCTAGGATTAGGATTATTCTTTTTAGCACATATGCTTGATGATGTGGTGTGATTGCCTTTAGATTGTGCCATTGAGTGGTTAGTATAGATATATACATACTTTTCTTGCGTGTGACTATGTCTAAAAGGGGGGCGCAATAAATAATAAATAAAATGCTTGCCAACATGTGCTGCTTAAAACTCCCCAAGAGATGTGCTCAATAGGGTAGAAGCAGGGGCTTGACACTTTAAGTGCCAGACAATTCTGGATGATTGTTCATGTTTTATATATAAACTACTCCTAATCCCTATCCTGTTTTGTAGGTTTTGAGTCTTGCATTTTTACCTGTATTTGATAGACTTAAGAGTTGTATTTTAAACTTGTGGAGTTTAGTTAAAAGAGAGACAGATCAAGAGGATGTACTTGCTAAAGGTGAAGCTGAAGACCTGCTAAAAAGCTAGAACTTGAAGACCCCCACAAATAGAGTATGTAAATAAAATTTGGCTAGGTTGTATAATGACAGACAACTCAGCTATCAGATTCAACTGTAATAATTTGGATATTAACACTTATGTTTTGGTTGATTTACATATATATACATGTGTTGATTGCTTGTTGGTTGTGCATTAGAAAATGCATGTTTTTTTAGGTTTCTTCTCTTGTTTTGCTTGGGAATGGCCTGAACTTTTGATGCAGTAGACTCTTAGGAAAAAATTAAGTTTTCTACCATTAAAATGTAAACAACATAAAATCAACCATAGGCTTCATGTCTTTCAAATAAAAAGGAAAATTGCATGGCTCCCTTCAAGTAGTCAAATTTTCTAAAATTTAAATTGATCATTCATAGCCAATGAGTCTTATGTAGAAGCCTTCACCTAAGGATTAGATAACTAAAAATCTATATTTATGAGTCAGTATTCTGCATGCCATTCACGGTCAAGCATCTTGGCCTCAAAGCCAAGTTGTAAGCCCCACATTCTAAATGAAAAATAACATTCCTACTCTTCATATGCATTGAGACCGAACTTCATGATTTTAAAAGCGATCAGGTGGGTTTAGCTGATAGCTCTTTCTAGGTAGAGCAATAAATTCAGAGGTCGGGATAGCTATGCCTTAGGTGATGTATAGTTTATTAGTCCCTTTGTATTCCATTAGACTTGGGTTCGAGGCACTACCACTCAATAGTCCTCACCTTAGTTCTAGGGTCCGAGATATTTGTTGATTTTAATCACTTCATAAGTTCCCATCTTTCGAGTTTCTCCAGCATGTGTTGCTGAAATGTAAGCCCCAACATTCTAAATTAAAATTGTCAACTTAAACAAAAATTGGATTCTAAAATATAAAACTCAATATAAGATAGTTTTGAGTACCTCTGAGTTCCTCAGAATCAAGTGCTCCCACTCTTTCTTCCTTTGGCTCTCATTCAAAGAATTCTAATCAAAGTTGATTCCTATCATCTTTGAAATTCCTAAAGGCCAAATCTTTAAACAAGAATTTCATACATTTCAAAATGGAAAACCTTTAGCCAATATTTTGATGATTTCAAAAGAAAGAAAATCAATAGTTTAATCAAAAATTTTCTCAAATAACAAACATTTGAGATGTAGCTTGCCCTATAGGGCATCCGTATTTCAGAATAAAATAAATCCCATTCAGCCAAATATTGAATGGGGGAAAATCTCTGTTAAAATTAAAAATTAAAAATTCTGTTATTGAGCCCATAAGGAAATGATATTTTATCCTTCGGGATAATATATCATCTTTCTTATGCTGTACTCGATCATAAAATATGTAATCCGTTGAGAATGACAGCATTTCTCTAACAGTCATCATTTGGGTGAAAGTATTGGTGTTTTCTATCATCTCAGGTGGTACCTCATCTTCTACCATATTTCTATTAATCATGTCCTCTAGAACATCCATATACCTGTAGTGTATCAAACAATTAACATATCTATCAAAATCTTTAAATTCTCATGAAAATTTTCGTTAACCAGTTCTATGGCTTTTTCCCTATTTTCCCTATGATCTATGTTTCCTAAAGCAAACATTCAACTCTGAAACCGCTCGTCTTGACCGAGAAGAAACAGATAGTCGAACAAATATTTAAAATCTAGTTCACTAACATTACTGATAAAAAACTATTTCCAATATAATACAAGAGTCACTAAAACTCCAAATTCATATTAAAAAATATAATTATTGAAAATAAATATCTCTTATAATGTCACCTCCACAATTCACATACTCTCTTCTTTCATATTTATTTTTTGTAGATAATATATCTATACATTTATTAAATGATATGAGTGAGTTATAACATAGCTTAGTGAGTGGATCATGTTTCTAAGTTACAGTAATATGAAGGAATATTAGAACAATATGTATGTTTGTCTAAAAAATTAAAAAAATTATGACAGTTTATTCAATTTAAAAGTGATATTGTAGTAGAATGAGTAAAAATCATATAACTATCTTATCATTTTTGTAAATAATACAATTATCGTCTAAACATTATCAATTAATATACTTCATTTTTCATTTCCTTTTTTAAAATCTTATTCAAATTACACGCACGAGTACGTTGTGTCCATAGTCAAATCATTCCATATAAAATATGCACATAGAAGCATTCTCATATGAGTAATTTCTTTTACAATCTCATATAATTTAATATCTTTTATAATAATATGATATATAATAAATAATTAATTGCTAATAGAAACAATCATTCATTTCAATATGATTACTTTTTTTAATTATAAATTATCACTTTTTATGTTTTGTTTGATATGAATTCATAATTTAACTTAAAACATTCTAAAATTTAAATTTGTCAATTAAATTTCAATTTAATATTTTCTATATTAGTTGATTATAAAATCTCATAATTTAAAAAATATAAAATTATTAATTAACTTTTACTCTTTTCCTCCCCACTTAAAACCATAATAACAATTTCTAAGCTTAAAATTTTCTCTAATAATAAAATTCATAATTCGTTATAAAAGAAACAAAGAGGAAAAAACCCCTACCTTTAGTTTGCAGCTGGATCCTTCTTCTTTTTTCTTCCCTCCCGCTCAGTGACTTGCTCGTTCGCTCTAGTCTCAAGTTGCTCAAGCCTTAGAGTCAAACCCCAGAGTCAAGCCCTTTGGTTCTCTCGACTGCTTGCCACTGACCTCATGCCAATGCCATTGCTTCGTCATCTTCCTTATGTATGGCTTCTGCTCTCAGTCGCACAAGTATGTCGGCCTGCTCAAACCTGCTTGGTTTTCTTCTCTCCATCGCTCAATAGATCTCCCTCTCCTGTTCTCGCTTTCCCTTCTCACGATTTAAAGGTGTGTAACCCCCCTTCGTCTCCCTCTTGAATGATAAATGGCAGAACCCATGTGATGGTAGTAGAAGACGGAACCAAAAGGTAGCATTCATCCCTTTGTCTCTCTTCTCTCTCTCTCTCTCTCTCTTTCATGGTGTCAAATCTCTCTCTCATGGCGTCAAAGACAAACTGACTACAATCGGTTTGATTTCTTGTGCATATGTATGCACATCCATGAAAAAATCTGTTTGGTAATCCTTGTACACTTTTATTCAATTTATTATTGATTCACTTATTCTTCCTTCCTAATCTGTCAAATCTAATTGATCATATCTCTTGAATTTTTATCTAAAATTTTCATCTCCCTCATTTTTTCATATTTTGAATTCTCCAAATGGTTGTTCTTCTGTGTGCTTAGACTGACTGGAACAAGTATTATGGCAGTGGATCTACGTTAAACTTGATGTTTGACCTTGGAGACTTTTTTCTCCTATAGATGCACAGAGTACCCCATTTTATTCTAACTATGGACATCACCGCTATCATCTCTATTTAAACTATGTTATCTTCATGATTCCTTTATTTTTATTTTAGCATTAGTTTTTCTATATTGGTTAGGCTTGCTATCATATATATATTTGAGGATGCATTTTGATTACTTTACAGACACACGTGATCTTGTTGGGGGGAATGGCGAATGTGACTCATGAAGGGGAAATATCACGGGGGAAGGACAAGATTATGTGATATGACTCAATCATCCTTCCAAAATGATTGGAACCATCATTGATCCTCTTCATGAAAAGTTTCGAAGGAAAAGAGCAAAGCATGGTTTCAAATTACGTGGCTCTTTAGTTTATATCTCGTGGGATCTCTGGTTTTGTCACTGAAACTGAAATGTGAAGACATCATTATTAGAATATCAAACTATGAATCTACCCGCACATGTACTTGAATATTATAATTTAGATTGTTAGTACTCGAGATAATTCCAGAAATGAAGTCAAATGGTCTTGGATATATATTTTGTGGTAACAAACTGCATCATGCTGCCAGAATTTGATAGGAGTTCAGCCATGCAAGGGAGTTCTGGCAGTTATATGTGTTATATCATAAAGACTTGCAGTCCTTTCAATTTCATATTCTTAAGGCAATATTTTTTTCATTTATATATCGTCTGAACTAGAGTTAGTGGACTTTCCAGCATTTGTTTGTCTTCATGCCTGAATCATTTAATCTTGTTTTTTCATCCATTTTGAGATTTTGAAACTTCCTTCATCATATACTTCTCCCTTCTACAATTTAAATTGATTTCATAGCCACATTCTTTGAGAAGTTTCTAATTTTTAATTTTTGGCTCTAATGTTTTTCTGCCCCCCTACAAACTTTTTCATCAGCTTCCTTTACTATGCGGGCTTCCTTTTTTGGAGCAAAGAGCATCTGAAGCTGCTCATTTGATCGTTGGAAGAACTGGGAAGCACCTTTTCCTTACTGATGATGATGGAAGGGCTCCTCTTCTGCTTCGCATGGTTGAAGATGGTGAAGATATAAAATTTATGTATGGCTTATGAGACCATATTAAGATGTGATTGCTCCGGAATTTACAATTTAAGAGAAAATTTTAGATCCTCAATAATTCAATATCAACTGAAAATCGGTAACTTTTTTCCTTTAATGCCTAGTGCAGGTCAGCTCTACGCTCTTTCAAGCGTCGGGTTGCCTATGCGAATGCAAATTATGATCGTATCCTTTTCCATATTTTTGCTTTCATCTTCAGCCGTTTAATTTAAAGTGTTGTATTCATTCTGTTGCATTAATGGATCAATAAGATATGGTAGGATGGCGAACATCCTCTATCAGGCGTCAACAGGAGTTACCAAAAGTATTTATTGTTGAAAATCTTCTTATTTTTGTGAATGTGTAGAAATTTATCTTCCCCTTTATATATCCATGTCCTGTCTTGCTGTGTTTTCAGTATCATCTTCTTGTGGAAGATGAGAGGTATCCGCATATTGTCCATGTTGACATAGGGGAAACCAAGAATGCTGCTGAAGAAACATCATCTGATGTTCTTGCTCAGAAGTACAACTTGGAAGGTAATACCAGCATATATCTATTCTTATACATAATGGCATCATTGCTGTCGGATTATCTTTTACACTAAGGCTGGTGAGTATATCATATTTGAAATCTTTCAAATTGTCATTTCCTTTTTAAACATAAATAAGTTAATCTTGTAGTAATATTACAGTCATCTTAGCATATGCTTCTGCTTATTGTATGCAACGTTAGCTTAAAGGCCATATAATAATTGTGGAATTCTGCATAGAGAAAATTGTGCCCCAAGTGTTTTCTCAGTCGAATGTTAACTGGTTTAGAAAATAATGTCTGATGATTGCAGAGGCAATGATTCAAGGTCTTACACAAGTACCATGGGAGCGTGTGGATGTTAGTTTTCAGAAGAGCAGGCAACGGTATATTGCTCATAATACCATACAGGTATGAATTCGTTTCAGTGTATGCGGAATATTTTTAGTTTATACGTTTATCTTGTATCATTCAATTTTCATAAAAACCAGGAATTTTTCCGCCATTCTTTTATAAAGTATACTAGCAGGTTTTTAACATTTCAGCTTCAGAAGCTCATATGGATTTAATTATTTGATTAATAAATCATCCTAGTTGCTTACCTATATTTCTCATGCCATTGATACTTAGTTTATTTTTCAATGCATCAAAATAGGTAATATTTAATGGCACATCTGACCCAAGAGTTTATGGTATGCGAGTACTTATACTGATTCAACTAGAATTGATAGAGCAATGTCCTGTCGTCCTTTAAAACTTTGATTACCTGTTTGAATCGATTGATGCTACTGTATTTCTCTTTAACATTTCATTGTCTCCACTCAGGCGGAGTCTTCTTTCACGCTATTATTGATAAACCCCAAAAAGAAGATTCACTCCAGTTTAAAAATTTTCTCATTGCCTCCACTGCAGTTGCATGTCTATGTTAATTTCCAAGTTACATCAAGTTTGTAGAACTTATGGGGATCTGTGCTTTCTGGTGCAAGTATTTGAATAGTTTTCTGTCTGAAACAGGGGCGTGATATTTCTGAAGGTCTTATTAACAGCTTATTGTGAATTGAAAACTGATTGTTTTATTGTAGCAGTTGCCTAGCGTTTGCCTTGTATATTGAAGTTATCCTTTATGGGATGATAGCTTTTATGCATTTGTCCTGAGAGATACGGACGAAGGGTCCAGTACTCTTCCTTGACCTACAAAATTTTGTTTCACCTTCTTTGTTCACCAGTGTTGAAGCTTGAGGAGACTTGGAGCGGAGAGTTGGAATTTTAACTAAGAATGTCAACAAGAAATAAAGAGTTGGAGAGAGAATGATCAACAGGGAGATGAAGAGTTGCTCAATAGAGAATCAAAGAGACAATGTTCAACGGTGAATCAGAGAATTGGAGAGAGAATGTTCAACAGGGAATTGAATGATTGCTTAATAAAAATTGAAGAGTTGGAGAGGGATGGAGGGAGGATCAACATGATTTGAATTATTGGAGATCTACTTGGCAGAATGAATTGTCTAGGAGAGGTCCAAGGATGGTACGTAATCTTATATGTTCTTCATGCTGGCTGAAATGTCGGTAGCGTGAAGATCTTTGACGTGTAAATGTTACCCATCGTTTAGGAGTCTTAAAATATCAAAGTGATTGTGATGTCCATACTCGAGGAATCATTTGCTTCATTTCTTCCTGCACTGACTCCGCAAAATAGATTCAAGATCTCCCTTAAAATTCTTGATTCTCGAGGAATTACATTTTGGAGAAACCTCCAATGTGGCAATCTTGTGGGGAGTCTCATTGACCTTGGTGAGTACTCAAATGTGGGAGAAGCCATTCTTACGGAGATGGCTGAAAGAACTCTTTCAATTGTTGACATCACCAATTAGGGGGAGGCACATCCTTGCCCTCATAAGCCATGACAATTACGATTGGGTCTAGGTTGTCTTTAATGGAGGCATGAACCTTAGATGAGATGAAGATGTTGGTCACTTTTGATGGCACTGATGTTGAGAGGGTGGGTGCCCTTCTAGTGTTGAATTCTTCTTATATTGTTGTAATGTTTGTGAGCTAACTTTTTTATTTTTTTTCGTATTAGATAACTTCAAGCTCTTTGGCTTAAAAGGCAAAGAGGGCAACTCTTTCAATTTCAGGCAGTAATTTAGCTCTAGCTAAATGAAGCAAGTATTTATCATTCTCAAGAGATCTATTTTCAAGCCATTTTCTTTTTGGCATGCAAGAAAGTTTCAGATATTTGAGGAAGGGAAGTTGCTAAACATGTGATTGAGCAACTTCAAGCTTCATATCTACACAATTGGTCCCAATACAAAAATCCATGCGGTGAATTGGTGGTCCGTCTGTCGTTGCCAGGTCCCAAGTCCTGGATGAGAAAAGTGGAGGGTTGCGTTAGGTAGTCGACAGCCAGCGTAAAACTTGTCGAATAACCATGACATGAATCCTTTAATAAATTGTGTTAATGCTAGGGCGTCCCCTGAAAGCGACGCACTGTATGGCCTAAATACAGTGAAAAGTGTGCAAGGGCCGCTGCATCGGCGCCCGGGTGCAGTGTTAAATAGGCAAGGGTTCCCACATCAAAGACGGATGTGGGCAAAGAAGCTAGTCCATGATACTAATGTTAGGATATGAATTTGGAATATAGGTTCTCTTACAGGAAGATTAATGGAATTAATAGATATTATGATTCATAGGAAGATAAATATTTTGTGCATTCAGGAAACTAAATGGGTTGGAGAGAAGGCTAAGGAGATTGATAGTTTAGGATTTAAAGTTTGGTATTCAGGTAAGAGTCGTACTAGAAATGGTGTAGGCGTGATTATAAATAAGAGTTTGAAGGATAATGTTATAAATATTAATAGAATTGGAGATAGAATTATGGCTTTAAAGATTGTTGTTGATGTTAAGATTATTAATATTATAAGTGCTTATGCTCCTCAAGTAGGTTTGGATATGTGTTCAAAATTAAAATTTTGGGAAGATTTAGAAGAATTAATTCAAAAAATACCTCTCGAAGAAAAAATTTTTATTGGAGGAGATTTAAATGGACATGTTGGTAGAGAGGTAAATGATTTTAAAAGCATTCATGGTGGATATGGGTTTGAAATGACTAATGAAGGTGGTAAGACCATACTAGATTTTTCTTTAGCTTATGATTTTTTAATTGCTAATACCTTATTTAAGAAAAGAGATGAGCATCTCATCACTTATAAGAATGGTTATAGTAAAACTCAGATTGATTATTTTCTTATAAGAAAAGTAGATCGTTTAGATTGCAAAGATTGTAAAGTTATTCCAAGTGAAAGTTTATGTACCCAACATCGCTTATTAGTTTTAGACTTTAAGATGAAAGGACAGAAAATAAAAAATATAGTAAAGCGATTTTCTAGGATTAGATAGGGGCATTTAAAGAATAGTAATAAAAATATTTTTGAGAGTAAGATTTTAGATTCTAAGATTTTATTTGTGCATGAGGATGCTAATGTTATGTGGGAAAAAGTGGCTAGTGATATTAAAAATATTGCTAAAGATGTGTTTGGAGTATCAAAGGGAAAAGCCTCTAATAGTAAAAATAGCTGGTGGTGGAATCCAATTGTGCAAGAAAAGATAAAAAATAAGAAGATTTGTTATAAAAATTGGTTTAGATGTAAAAATTCTGATAATTGAGAAAGATATAAAGAGGCATGTAAGGATTCTAAGAAAGCAATATGTGATGCAAAGATCTTAGCTTTTAATGATTTATATAATAGATTAGATACTAAGGAGGGAGAAAGATATATGTATAAGCTAGCCAAACAAAGAGATAGGAGTAGTAAGGATTTAATTCAAGTGAAGTGTATTAAGTATGAAGATCAAAAAGTACTTTTCTTAGAAGATGATATTCAACAAAGGTGGATGAGATATTTTGATAAACTTTTTAATGAAGATTGTAGGAATACAATTGACTTTAGTGACCTTAGCATCCTAAATGAAAATAAAGATTTCTGTTTTTATCGGCGTATTAGTAAAACCGAAGTTAGAGAGGCTTTAAAGAAAATGAAGTGTGGAAAAGCTGTTGGACCTGATGATATCCCAATAGAGATGTGGAAATGCTTAGGAGATGAAGTAATTTCTTGGCTAACTAAACTTTTTAATAATATTTTGAAGACTAAAAAGATGCCAGATGCGTGGAGAATGAGTGTATTGATTCCTATTTATAAGAATAAAGGTGATGCACAAGATTGTGCGAATTATAGAGGAATTAAGTTAATGTGTCACACTTTAAAACTATGGGAGCGAGTTATGGAGCGTAGGCTGCGGCGTGATACTAATGTTTCTCAAAATCAATTTGGATTCATGCCTGGTAGGTCTACTATGGAAGCCATACATTTATTGAGAGGTTTGATGGAGAAATATAGGGAGAATAAGGAGAATCTACATATGATATTTATTGATTTAGAGAAAGCATATGATAAAGTTCCAAGAGAAGTGCTATGGAGAGTTCTTGAAAAGAAAGGAGTTAATAATGCTTATATTCAAATCATTAAAGATATGTATGAAGGAGCTACTACTTGTGTTCAAACACAAGGTGGTTTGACCAAGTATTTCCCTATTTCGGTTGGATTACATCAAGGATCAGCTTTAAGCCCATATCTTTTCGCGTTAGTCATGGATGTTCTCACTAGACATTTACAAGAGGATGTACCCTGGTGTATGCTTTTTGCTGATGATATTCTTCTTGTTGACAAGACTAAATAGGGAGTTGAAGGTAAACTTGAAGTCTGGAGATCAACCTTAGAGTCTAAAGGTTTTCGCTTGAGTAGATCTAAAACTGAATATATGGAGTGTAATTTTAGCAGTAATAGACCTAGTGAGGGGATTGTGACTTTGGGCGATCAAGTCATTAATAAGAGTACACGTTTTAGATATCTTGGATCTATTGTTCAGAGTGATGGTGAAATAGATGGGGATGTTATCAGTAGAATTCAAGTTGGATGGTTGAAGTGGAGGAATGCATCGGGCTTGTTGTGTGATAGAAAAGTCCCCCTTAAACTTAAGGGAAAATTCTATAAGATGGTGGTGAGACCTGCAATGCTTTATGGTGCAGAATGTTGGCCATTAAAAGAGAAGCATAATACTAAGTTATGTGTTGCGGAGATGAGGATGCTTAGGTGGATGAGTGGATTTACTCTTAGAGACAGGATACGAAATGAGCATATACGTGAAAAGGTTGGAGTAGCTCCAGTGGAGGATAAGATTAGAGAGAGTCGCCTTAGATGGTTTGGTCACATAAAACGGCGGCCTTCCGATGACCCAGTTAGGAAAGTAGAGGTATTAGATTTGACTTATGTTAAGAAAGGTAGAGGTAGACCTAAAAAGACATGGTTAGAAAATATTAGAAATGATCTTTCTCTATTAGATTTAAACGAGAATTTGACTTTGAACCGGACACAATGGAGAAAAAGGATTCATGTTGCCGACCCCACGTAGTGGGACAAAGGCTTGTTATTGTTGTTGTTGTTGTATTTTGAATTTAATGTTTGAATAATTATTTGATTGACTTATTATCAACTTATTAAAGTACTTTGCCAATTAGACCTGACTTACATCATTCAATTTCATAAATTGATTAGACCAAGTAATTCTTACTAGCTTTGGAGTTGGCTGAATAGTTGGACCGTGAGTATCTGACTAATTAAGTAATCAATATGCGGTATTTCGTTGGTTCCAAGTAGTATTTTTTAGTATCAAGACTCATGGATGAGCAAATTTTAGTATATTTTGGTAGATAGAGCCTTAGTTATAATGTTAGAAGGATCTCGAGAGCTATCAACAAACAATTATTGGTTGTGCTTATTTGTGAGGATCAACTTTTCTAATAATCCATTCATATATTGTCTTGTAGAAATGATCTTTTTTTATATTGAAAATAGAATAAAGTTCTATTATATGTAGGTGGCACGAGTCATATATACATATATATTGTTTCCTAGGAATGATCCTCATTGCTATTGATTGTGGCATAAAGTTGTGTTAGTAGAGAATGCCATGTGTCATATATGAGATAATGACCTTAGCATGCCTAGATGATGTGGGCTGCGAAAATTTGCGCCCCGGCCTCCCTGCCGTCCTCGTTGCTTTTGTGCTTTTGGGGGGAGTTTTAACGGATTAAGTTACGGTGGAAATTTTAGGGAGGCAGATTAGGATTGTAGATAAGACACACCCAAAGATTTCGCCCTCATTTTGCGAGGACTTTATGATTTGAGTTCTAGTTTCCTATAGGCGCACACCCCTATAGTTAATTACCCCTCCTGATCATGAGAGAGGACTTTCGATTAAGGCTAGTCATCAAACGAATACGTCGTATCTGTAAATTCATGATATCCGACATATAGTATCAGCATGGGTTTGGGTGTTTGAGAAGTTTGATATTTTAAAAATTGAAATTTCACCATCTTAAACTTAAAGCGGATGGTAGGGGGAGTATGATGAGCCCGATAAAGATCCTATGGTTCCGTCGTCCCGGGCCATCGTGGTCCCTGGTCTACTTAGTCAGGGGAGGTAGTCGACCCAATCAGACAGAAGGATCTTTGTCAATAGCTATGGGTTGCGTCGTCCAAGGGTACCTTGTAGACATGGGATGAATGTTTGTCTAAGAGGACAAATTTGAATCCACCTTAGCTTACAGAGGGCTTTGTGCCCTATCGAGTATATCCTATTGATTCATATCTCAATAATTTAATGTCATTGTGGAGCATACGAGCTTTGACCATGACCGTAATATAATATTGTCATTTGGCGGCAAACCACCCAGTTCAAAGGGTCCTGGTCATAAACATTTACCTGCGGTGCCGTTTGGTAGCAAACTCGCCCAGTTAGAGGACACGTGCCACGTCCGTACTTGCATGAGATTGTTTGAGAATGAATCCTAGTGATATTCTCGACAAGACATTAGCTCTTTGTGAGCTGAAGTATGTTTTTCAGATTTGTCCATCTAGGCAAACTGTTGCGGAGGGTGGATGGGCCTTGCTTTAAGCGATTGGATGATTGATTTCAATTTTAAATATTTTTGGATTTTGGCAGTTTTGAAATTTTGAATTTTGGTGGGCATTTGGGTGGCATTTTAAATATTTGGAATTGACCCCTCCGGTCAACACGACCATCATCAGGGAGTTCAAGGGTTATTACATTTTTGTCGATTGAACCTTGTGAACTCTGTTTACTTGCCGACAGAGGATCGGGTTCGAATATAAATTTTTAACTCACGCGACATTTTCAGACGTCACGTGTGTACCTACAACACACTCGTCAGGGCCTACGCGGTATATGCTGTTGGATGCATTTTCGTACGATGCAATCACGTGTGTGCATGATAAGATTTTTTTTAAATACGATCATTGTGTTGAATGACACACTAGAATGATACCCTCTACTTATTATATATGCATACATGGCATTTTGAAATATAATCATGATGTCAGATGACACACTAGAGTGAAACCCTCTGCTTATGGTAAATGCACGCAGATGTATTTTTGAAATACACGTAGAGAGGCTCTTGAACATACACATACGATGCATCTATATGTAAATGTAGGATAATATGCTTATATAACCTATCATGCCTATTGCAATGTATGTATGAGTGGCATTTTAAAATATTTGCATGCAATATGGAGGAATGTCTGACTGCATTGTTGACTATCGCTACTAAATGCACGAGGTCTTATTTCGGGCTTTATTGACGCATTCTGCCTGCTTGTACGGGTGTTGCAGATCCGGTGACGTGGTATTGCACTTCAATGGTCTCTAGTTTATACTACTGATTCCTTGCTTTTGCGTACAGGTGAATTGTAGCATTACCATTCGGCGTAGTCATGAGTAACTTCATTATTCTGATGTAGACTCCCTTCTCTCATTCTTCGGGAGGTCGACTCCACAAATCAATCGGTCTTTGTTTCGATTGGGTAAACACATCTAAACGACATGAGGTTGTTTTGTGATAGATGATGCATCATAAGCTCCGGGTCTTCACTTGAATGGCGCGGCACGGTTTTTGGGAGCCGCAACATTTTTGAAGAGACGATAAAATGAGATATTATTCATTTTTTTCTTCAAGTTCTCATTCTTTGACTCTACAAAATCATTCATAAAACCATTTGACTTTGCGCAGTTAATGCTGTAATTGGGGTTTCTGCTGACAGCAGATCAATGGGTTTCTTGCGGCGATTTGTAGATACTTACGGTCGCCGGAAGTCTTTGGTATCTCTGTAGAGATGGTAAGATGAAATATTTTTTTCAACTGATAATTCTTTGACTCTATAGAATCATTCGTAATATCATTTAACTTCGCGTCATCATTGGAATCTACCCTTTAACGACAAACCAGCGGACCTCTTCTGTACATCGAGTTGTCTTAATACCCAATGTACTTGCAACATCTCAATCACCACTACTGCAGGTGTCCGTAGGGGAGGTGTTTTCGTACGCATTCATTATTGGTCGTCTATGGGCAAGTTTATATATTCATCTGCATACTGACATCGATTGTCACAGAATTAGTGCAGTTGTTTGACTGTTGGATGGTCGTTGACTGCAAGAATGATCTAATATCTATTGTATATTGTTTGTCGTCATCCGTAGATGGACTACTATATGCAACATATCTCTTATAGTTGTTTATAGCTATTGTATGTATTTGTGTCAACAGGAGATTCACCGTACTTGCGATGTATCCACTGTTGTTATCCACAAATAAGTTGTATCAACCATCTTTGCTTGCATTTGAATCAGCGCATTCATCTGATGTTGCGTTGCTGTTGATTGTATGAACCCCTCGACATTTTCATGTTGAAGTGAGCTACTAGTCGAGCTGCATTAATCACTGGTCATCAGCTATTTGTTATTGACTTCATGGAGGGTTATTAATTCATCTATATGTTGACGTCGACTGCCAAACGATGTTACATTTATTCCTATTTGCAAACAGGATCATTGTATGCATCACAAACTCATCGCTATCATCTGCGGGCAAATTGCATTGAATACATATTTTCTACTACCGTCCGTAGGTAGGTCATTGTAGCACGATGGATTCTCTATGATTGCCTACAGGTGTTCATATTTACAGCAGACTATTAATACTGATTTGCACATGAGTCCTCACTTTATAAATTCCCTGTTTGCATATTAACTGCAATCCTCTCAGATATGCTCGTAGGAGAGCCATTATACTCGTGTTGTATCCACCCTCATCATTCATAGGTGGTTTGACGTACTTGTTTGCAGTGACGGATCGTACATAAGTTTTTGATGTCATCTGAAAGGCATTGTTGTATTCAGTGCATGTTGTCTTCATGTGATTTATTGTATGCAGGATAGGTCGTCTTTCATCAATTTCCAGTATTGTCGTTTCAATCTACAGGCGTTGTTGCTTGTGTTGGGTATGTCATTAATGCATGTGGTAGTCATCCATGTGTTCTTCAACTGGCTATTATTGCTTGCAAGTACAGTGTACTTAACAGCATAGGAACTGTTGTAGGAGTTTATTGCATTTGCATCATGTGTTAATCATCATCATTTGCTAGTCACCGTGCCTTCAGGTATTGGTAATTGACATTTGTTTTGTAATTGCTATGAATTGATTAACATCCATTATTTGTATGCATCGAGGTCTTGTTCGTCATGAGTCCTCTGTTATTGATTTGATGTTTGTTGCTATTTATTTGAATAATCAAAATTATTATTTATCATTTGTATTTTGATTATTATTGTGCGTTTAGCATTTTAGGGTTATGTTCCCTGCTATTCAGTTCAAGTCTCCTGTTTGTTCAGTTCAGGTTCAGTCAGGTTCTCTATATTGCTGCTTAAGCTAGGTCTTCTTGTTGGTTAAGTCTTATATGTTTCAATCTGAATTTCGGCAGCATCCTGGTATATCTCCCGTTTGGGGGAAATGTAGGGGTCTGGGCCTTCCCACCACGTTAAGAAAAACGCATATGATAGGTGTCCGTGGACACTGCGGCCGTGGTGTTCAATCCCACTATGCTAAGAAAAGCGTGTATGGGTCTTCAGAGGTACCTGTTGTATGCTGTACGGTACAAATTCCCTGCTGTTCAGTCTCTATGCATTTCATTCTGAATTTTGACAGCATCCCAGCATATCCCCCGTTTGGGGGAAATGTAGGGGTTTGGGCCTTCCCACCATGCTAAGAAAAGCGTGTATCGTAGGTGTCAGTAGACACCTCGGCCATGGTCTTCAATCCCACCACACTAAGAAAAGTGTATATGGGTCTTCCGGATACTTGCTTAAAAATGCACAGTGATTTCCCCGCAGGCACCGTGACACGTACGGGTACTTAAAGAAAGTTATCCCCACCATGTTAAGAAAAGCGTGTACAGGGCCCACCTGTCTTGTCGCATGTGTCGCACTGGGTTTCCTCCTACCACACTAAGAAAAGCATGTATAGATGGTTGACTGACGCATCACACACACTGAGGATAGGATTTTGGGTTTGAGAGATGCCTACCTGCCTCGTCGTAGGTGTCGCACCGGGTTTCCTCCTACTACGCTTAGAAAAGTATGTATAGGTGGTTGCCCGACGCGTCACACACGCCGAGGACAAGATTATAAGTTCAAGGGATTATACCTTAGTGGTTGGCGAGGTGATGGTGTCGGCGAGGTCGGGTGCACGACGATCGGGGCATACATTTTTAATTTATAGTTAGTGATAAATTAACTATAATTAGTTATATTTAATTTAAAATTAATTATAAATTAATTGGGTTTAATTTATAATTAATTATAAATTAATTACAATTAGTTATATTTAATCTATAACTAATTATATTTAATTTAACATTAATTATAAATCTATTAGATTTAATTTATAATTAATTAGAAACTAATTAGAATTAATTATATTTAATATATAATTAATTATATTTAACTTAAAATTAATTTTAAATCAATTAGATTTAATTTATAATTAAAAACTAATCATAATTAATTATATTTAATTTAAAATTAATTATAACTCAACTAGACTTAATTTATAATTAATTTGAAACTAATTATAATTAATTATATTTAATATATAATTAATTATGTTTAATTTAAAATTAATTATAAATTAATTAGATTTAATTTATAATTAATTAAAAATTAATCATAATTAATTATATTTAATCTATAATTAATTATATTCCATTCAAAATTAATTATAAATTAAAGTAATTAACTAATCGTAATTGATTTTAATTAATCATAATTAATTACTATTAACAGTAATTAAATATAATTAAATAAAATCGATTATAATTAAGCTATTAAAACAAAAAATTTAAGAAGGATTTGAGCAGGATTTTGCAAAGATTTGAACAAAATTTGGGAACTCTTAAATTTCACAGTGAGTTAAATCCACTGTTTCCCTCTTTTTGCGGTCAACTTGAAGGGTTTTGGCCGAAGAAGTGCGTGAAAGGGAGAAGGATGTCTACCTTCGTGACGAGCAAGCTCCTGTCTTCGTCGTTGCTTCCGATCCGACAAGGGATGTCGCAGGAAGAGATGCGGTTTGCGGCCGTCGGCTAGGGCAGAGGGAGGAAGAGCGATGGGAGCTGCGGCGTCGGTCGGTTGAGGGAATCGGCTTGGAGAAGCGTCGGCTAGGGTTCTTTGTTATGAAATAGAGGCGGAAGGGAGGAGGTATGAAGTCGGGAAGAAGGAAGAGATGCGGGAGGAAGAGAAGTGTGAGCGGGAGACTTAAGTCGCAAAACTGGGCAAGGCTTCGTCTCTCACGATCTTAGATAGAGGGCAGCTGACGCTATCACTACAGGAAATCAAACGAGCGAAGCGACGTCAAGCTGTGTGAGGTACCTACGGAGCACGATGTCGAGGATTTGAATGGGATTTCCGCGGTCATGCGAGTCGGCGCCGGACGGGTATGTGAGATTATCATTTTTCTTTTTGATTTTTTTTGTTCAGTATAGAGGTCAACAGATGAATGACACCTACAATTGCCTTAGCAATTGGATGAACCATTTAGCCTAAGAAGCTGGATTTCTTTGGGAGGGATGTTGCTATTCTATTGATTTCGGAAGAGGCATGAGAGTTACGGATGATTAAGCAATTGAGATTGAGAGCAAGTAGGTGTGGGTGAAACTGATGGGGACATCAGCACGTGGAAAGTCTATCAGAGACGCGGCCGTCGATCTACAGCCACGATCGAGTCGTTGTATTTCTGAGTCATTTCATGTATTTGTCTTTTAGTATATTATGTCTTTTAGTATTTATGTTGTATTTGTTTCTCGCTTTTATCCCTTACTTAAGGGAGGTCGTATGTTAGCCCTAAGGGCATTGTTGTCTTTTATTTTTGAGTCCTTTGTACGAGGCTATTTCTAGCCCTCATGTTTCTCTTTTGATGTTTAATGATTGAATGATAAGAAAATTCCCCTATGTTTGAGTTCTTATGAGAGCTTGATAGAGATTGAGCGAGGTCCCTTAGATAGGGAATTTGGATCACCCACCAACCTTCGAGACGGCCGAGTTCGTGGTTCTTCTCTACTATCCCCCTTGTCTTCCTTCTTGCATTCCCTTGCCGCCGGCAAAGGCCTTCCCCCAAACCCTTAACAGCCGGCCAATTAAACCTCACCACCACCCGCCGCGTAAACCCAAACCGCCACCCCATCCTCGGCCAATCCCCACCGCCGGCCTCCCCTTGGCCCCTCCCTCCATCCCCACTTGCCATCAAATCTTTCCTAAATTTGATTTCATAAATTTGGTAACTCTTTTATTGATTAAATTCAAACCAATTTGAATTTGAAATAATCACCTAATTTATAAATCGTATTTTAGGAAACCTATTAAATCAACTCCTATTTAAATTTTAAATTAAGAGAGGATGGGATATTTCTTTCCAAACTTGATTTAATAATTTAAGTAAGCATTAATTACCCCATTAAATCCCTCCCTCCCTTTATAAGCCGCCGGCCCCCTTAGGAGTTTGAATTGGATTTGTTTCCTAAAGCCTACCTCCTCTCTTGGAAACAATTCAAACTCCCTCCCCGCTCTCTTGGCCGAAATCTCCAAGGCCCACTTCAATTTCTGTCCACAAGATTCAACCCCCTCAAGTTGGAAATAATTCCAAAACCTGGCCAATACCTATCCGCCTCCTCCGTAGCAGCTTTGCTAGGTCTACCTTCTCCAAATTCCTCCTAAACTCCACCCGGTTTGTGTTTTCCTGCTCTCCAAGTCTGCCGCCAGAATTTCCTGCACCTATCCTTGGTTTTCCATCAACCCGAAGGTTCACAAACTGTTGTCCTAGAAGGACAGCTTGCTGTCCATCAGTTCCCACCAGCTCCTTTCACTGTAGCACCATCGGAGAAGCTTCTCCCTGCTGTCCAGCACTTCACAAAGTAAAAAAAAACAGTGACTTCTTGCATGGATGGCTGACCCGGAACGAGATTTCGGCATTGTCTACAACGAGCAAGGCTTCGTTCACATCCTCCACTCAACCTTCTTCGACGTTAACCCAAGGATCGATAATACTGTCGAGGAATACGTGAAGCGCATCCTGGATACTCTCGTCGAAGTCATCGAAGAACAGCTGGGCAACGTTCAGTGGCACATTGTCTCCGGTCCTCAACAAGGGTGAACTTCTTCCCCTAATCATTTATCCTCTTATTCCAATAATCCTGTAGGTGGTGATCCAATCGCAAGGAATTGTGCCGCGCCTTCTGCCTTCACTTAGTAAACGTAGGAATGCTTAGTAAACGTAGGATTGAGTGTGCTTTCTATGTTGCTATCTTATTGTTAGATTAGGGATTTTGTTGAAGACTACTTCATTCGCAATTTGTTGTAATTCTGTATTGTTTTGATAATTCAAGTGCTTAGCATGTAATTTGGCCTAAACGATTGTGACCGCTCTTACGTTTTCTCTTTTCGTTTAAATCGCAAATAGTTTTAATTATTCTTGTCTTTTCAAAATCGTGCAAATTCTTATTACATTGTTTTAAAAGCATTGCAGTCCTGCATCAGAAACATAGGCGTGCAAATTCTTATTACATTGTTTTAAAAGCATTGCAGTCCTGCATCAGAAACATAGGTGACTCATCCAAATATTCACGTCTACCTTCAAATGGGGGATCACAACTTAATTGTAGTATATATATATATATATATATATCTAAAATGCATGTTGTTATTTCTAGTTTTCTTTTTTTTTCTTTTTTGTCTACCCCAATGTCTGTGCAATAGGATTTATCATGATGTAGGTGATATTCAAACCCAAGACCTCCAAGGCCCTCACTAATTGGACTAATTTGCACCCATTATCTCCTACTTCTCTTTGACTTGTGGATCCATAACTTGTGATGGTATTGCGTGATGTGTTATTGAAATAATTTGCTCATCTATGTTTGTTAATAGCTCTCATATAATGCATGTAATGTATTGAGTGTGAGTAAGCGATTGCTTAGCAAAAAAATGATATTTGGGGGCAATTTGGCATTCATTATAGGTAGTGTGACCCTACAGTTGAAATGGATATTATTTTGGCGATGTGACCGTCCTTATAGGGCAATGTGACCCTTTAAGTGTTTGGATTCTTTGGTAGGTAGTGTGACCTTTGGAGGATTGATGCATTGTGCTAATATGGTAAATCAAGTAAGATTTACTTATGAACTTTGAATAGATGGATTTGGATGAGATGTATGCAAATGATAGACTTTAAGTTATTGTTTAATTGACTAAGTATTAAGTTAGTCTTTTTCCCTCGATGCATATTGAGCTAATTATGGGCAAAGATGAGCAAGTTGAAGGCTGGGCTTAGATTACTCGAACTTTTACTGTGTTATACTAGTTTTTGTGGCCAAGTATGCTTGAGTATTTGTGATCTAATGAGCTTTGATTTATTTGCATAGGTGATTAGACTGAGTGCTATATTGTCCTTCCCAAGAACTTTCTTTTCATTTTGAGTGCTTTGCCGCAATCCTGAGTGTACATTATTGTTGATGAGTACTTCTATAGTATTATTTACTTAAAACTCTTCTATGTAGTAGTCGTCCTAGTGGCTGAGTATTCTTTCTCTCGGTCGAATAAAAGCGAGAAGTTTGCAACTTGGGATTGGCTAAGGAATTAAGTTGGACTTGTCGTACTAAGTTGAGATGAGGCCATGGCGTGGTAATTCCTTGAGCAATGATGAACTTAAGGGAGTGGAATGACGATACTGAAGGGCCAAACCAAATTGAGTTATACCTTTTAAGTTTCTAGTCAGCCATTCACAATGTGACTCAGGTGGTTCTTAGGTGGGATGACAATTGATATCAGAATTTAGAGTTGTAGATCCCTAGACTAGCGTTCAGCTTTGGAGGTAATGGGCAGAATGAGGTGAACAATATTTACCACAAATACTATAGAACTTTGTATAGACTTCTGTGATCTTCTAATACAGGATGGAACAACTTGGAAGTGAAGCCAACAATGAGGCAAGTAAAGCACCCAACGAAAGTGCAAGTCTGGACATCAGGAGTTGATAGGATGTCGATTCGACCTGTAAAAACTATGGACATTATCAGGAGAGACTATCACAAATCATTACTATGGACGACTGCTCCTATCAATGCAACTGCATTGCTGATTAGATTAGTTCCAAGGCGCAAGCATTTGCACTGTTCATGCAAACTACTAAAGGTGCACCAAATCAAACTAGTTATGATAAGGCAGGAGACTAATGATAGAAATTAGTAGGCTTCATAGGGACAATTAATCACTTGGAAGCCAAGAAGTGGCGCCTACAAGTTGAGAAGGCATGCAAGGGAATTGATTGTCTAGTTGAAAAAGAAAACTACTGTTGTGACATACTTGCTAACAAGAGAAGCCGATCACTGGTAGGCTGCTAGAAGACGTATAAATGTAATCTGGAAAATTGTTCAAACCTTGCAATCTCTTGGGAATAATACTCAAAAAAGGAATTTTGAGTATAGTCATTCCCATGGTGGCATGACAATAAATGTAATTGGAGTTAGATTAACTTATTTAACGTGACATGATGGTGGTTGAGTATGAGTCCAAATTCACAACATTACGTGTTACACATCACAAATGGTTTACAATAAAGAATGAAGGTCCTCTTCCAGAAAGGATTAAGTGATTTTATTTGACATGTTAACACTTACTACTGACGAATTATGAGGGTATGGTGGAGGTAGTGACTTTGATAGAGAATGTGCAAAAAGTAAATTAAGCTCGAAAGAATATGGGGAAGAGAAGAGGAGAGTTGTTGAGAGGAAAATGTTTATTAATAAGAGGTTATTTGGCTGGAAGTAAAGTGGGTGTAAAGTCTTTCTTTTACAGTGATTTAGAAAATGTTGGTATTTGGTTGGATGAAAAAAGAATGCAGTGTAAAGTTTTCTAAATGTAATGCCAAGAATTCTAGTTTATTTTTGAGATAAAATAAGCATACCTAATTTTGAGTGAAACCAGTTTTTACCGTAATTAAGCTATCTTGTCACCACCCCTATCAACCACTACCCGCTTGTTGTTGGCCACCATTGCCCCTGCTGCCCATCATTGGCCGCTAGCAATCATCGTGACTAGCTACCATCGACCACGCTTCACTGGCCACCACCATCGCTAGTGCCCATCGGCCTCCATCGTCGCTATTTTCCATCGTTGACCATCATTGCCCCCGCAGCCTTCCATTGGTTGCCACTGGCCACTACTTCTACCACTGGCCGCCCTCTGTCGCTAGCCACCACAGTTGCCAATGCAACCAACCAACCACCCACATTGGCCACCCTTTGCCATCGGCCAACCACCACTATTTTTACCTTTACATTTCATTCATTTTACTAAGTCAAAAAAAAAAAAAAAAAACTCATGCATTCATTTTAAACAAATCTAAACAACTTCAAACATTTGAAATACACTACATTCATTTTACACTGTATTCATTTTTTAACAAACCAAACAACCCCGAGAGAAGAATTTGAATTTTGGTTCTTCCTAGTATGGTCTAAGTGCCGAAAATAGCATGGTGGATAGTGTATCAAACCCAACATCTTTACATGGACTCACTAGGATGCCAAGGGAGAACTCAACATTGTAAGATACACAATTTATGTCTCAGATGAACTCGTGTTTGTTTTTTAATATTTAAAAAAAAACCCGTTCTTTTATAATTGAGTCTACTTGTCAAGAATATAATATTGATTTTCTTCCTTTTAGTATCAAGTTGTCATGGATGCACAAGATTGTGCGAATTATAGAGGAATTAAGTTAATGTGTCATACTTTAAAACTATGGGAACGAGTTATGGAGCATAGGTTGCGACGTGATACTAATGTTTCTCAAAATCAATTTGGATTCATGCTGGGTAGGTCTACTATAGAAGCCATACATTTATTAAGAGGTTTGATGGAGAAATATAGAGAGAATAAGGAGGATTTATATATGATATTTATTGATTTAGAAAAAGCATATGATAAAGTTTCAAGAGAAGTGCTATGGAGAGTTCTTGAAAAGAAAGGAGTTGATAATGCTTATATTCAAATCATTAAAGATATGTATGCAGGAGCTATTACTTGTGTTCAAACACAAGGTGGTTTGACAAGTATTTCCCTATTTTGGTTGGCTTACATCGAGGATCAGCCTTAAGCCCATATCTTTTTGCTTTAGTCATGGATGTTCTCACTAGACATTTGCAAGAGGATGTACCTTGGTGTATGCTTTTTGCTGATGATATTCTTCTTGTTGATAAGACTAGAGAGGGAGTTGAAGGTAAACTAGAATTATGGAGGTCAACCTTAGAGTCTAAAGGTTTTTCGCTTGAGTAGATCTAAAACAGAATATATAGAGTGTAATTTTAGTAATAATAGACCTAGTGAGGGGATTGTGACTTTGGGCGATCAAGTCATTAATAAGAGTACACGTTTTAGATATCTTGGATCTATTGTTCAGAGTGATGGTGAAATAGATGTGGATATTATCAGCAGAATCCAAGTTGGATGATTGAAGTGGAGGAATGCATCGGGCTTATTGTGTGATAGAAAAGTACCCCTCAAACTTAAGGGAAAATTCTATAAGATGGTGGTGAGACCTACAATGCTTTATGGTGCCGAATGTTGGCCATTAAAAGAGAAGCATAATTCTAAGTTAAGTGTTGCATAGAGGAGGATGCTCAGGTGGATGAGTGGCTTTACCCTTAGAGATAGGAGATACGAAATGAGCATATTCGTGAAAAGGTTGGAGTAGCTCCAGTGGAAGATAAGATTAGAGAGAGTCGCCTTAGATAGTTTGGTCACATAAAATGGCGGCCTCCCGATGACCTGGTTAGGAAAGTAGAGGTCTTAGATTTGACTTATGTTAAGAAAGATAGAGGTAGACCTAAAAAGACTTGGTTAGAAAATATTAGAAATGATCTTTCTTTATTAGATTTAAACGAGAATTTGACTTTTAACAGGACGCAATGGAGAAAAAGGATTCATGTAGCCGATCCCACGTAGTGGGATAAAGGCTTGATGTTGTTGTTGTTGTAGTATCAAGTTGTCTATTCATATTGCCAAATGAAGATAGCATGGTAGTTGTGTTTTTTTGTGCATGAAACATTGTGTTAGGAACACATTCATCTCATTTCTATTTTTTTCCCATATGATCAGATTTGATATAATCCTTGAAATTGGTTGGTTATTCGACTTTGCCTTTATAGATTGCCAAATAAAAAAGAAAATTCATTTTGTATTGCTTAAAAGCCTAGTTTTTAGTGAAAGCCGATAATTACCATCTTTTGTGTATGCTCTTACAGCATGTAGATTGGTCGTTAAAGGATGCCAAGAAACTCTGATCTACAAACCATTTAGTTTCAAAACATTTAATCTAAATCTAGAAATTTTAAGATCTTGGTTATCTCCTCCTCTCTAATAAACTCTTTTTTCTAAGAAATTGCCCATCATTTATATATTTAAGATAAGGCGGGCATAATGCCAATTGTACACATTGGGATTTAGCTAAATCTTTCACTATCGCATTTGCGAGGTGTCGAAACCAAGATCAATATTTTAGAAACCAATGAGTATACTCTTTAGTAACTAGCACATTTTATATTGTGCATTATTATTTTCGTTAATTTAAAAAAAAATCTGTTACTCCTGATTAATGCTTGCTTAACAATACTCTTTTCTATCCAGCTGCATGCATTATTAGTGGCTAGCATTTTATTAGTCATTTTCTGCTAATTTGACTTTTAACTCTAAAATTCGAACAATTCCCTGCTCAGAATTTTAGTTATTAGAAACCTTTTTGTTCTGCTTTTTCTTGGTTGTGCCTTTAACCTTCTAATTTGTTTGGGTTTGGGGGGGCGGGGGAGGGGTTGTATCAGGTAACTTTGTATGCCTAAATCAAGAAGCTATTACTGAAATTTTGTAATAATTAGTTCATTCATTCATTAATCACTTAAGTTTCAGGTCAAGAGCTACTGGTTGAACTCAGACGGCGCTGACGTGGTCTCGCATTTGATAGATAATTTCCTCGTCTAACTAGCACCAAAGAACAAGTTTTGTTCCTAGTACTTATTGGTTCCTAGTGCTATATGCATTTATGTTGTGATATCATTGATTTGTATATAGTCTTCCAAATATAACTTATTATATGCATGACATTGTTAACACGATGCCTGGCTATTTTAATTATTTATGTTAATCTGAACATTGAAGCTTGCCTACTATAATTAATCAGTCAAATTGATGCTAGATTGATACTTTAGTCGCTAAACAAATTCACAAGTTGATGAATTCCACTAATTTATTTATGCTATCATTCGCACGACAATATATTTTTTTAATTATTAGATTTATTATTTTGAAGGAATCTGCTCTCAATTTTGAAGTACTTACATGTAACTTTTGTACATTTCAATATGCTATACAAATAACTTGTTAAGGATCGGTCAAGCTTGCCTCAGAGAGGCTTAGCCAAGAAGAGCAATGGTCAAAGATGTGCCCTGCTTATAGGAGGACTTGTTCTAACAAGATCTAATAAGGGTGGCACTTGCTATAGCAGAGCTTGACCCATGAATGCTTGAGTAAGTACATCTTAGACATCTTTGCGGAGAAACTACCCTTAATAAGTCTCGATTTAATGAGGTACTCGTCTCATGAGAATTCACCCAAGAGAACGACTCACCCTACTTATAGGGTTCTTCAACCAAATTACAAAAGGTGCGCATCTAACAACCTCACAATAATGACCTCACTAACTTCGCCAGCAATGTGTGCCATTTCACTCATCAAAAGTATCAATCATAGCTAATTGTCAAAGGCAACCATAGCTATATCAGATATGGCTATTCATATGTAGCCACTAAATTTTATTCACGTGCCCATAATAATCAAGTCATGTATATTTTATTAATTTATTAGGTGTAGTCTCTCGTGCAACCCTACCATCTCTATAAATAAGAGATTAAAAGGCATTTTTGGGATTTTTTTTTGTGTTATTTTTATTATTTATAAAGATTAGTGAATTATCGAGCTATACTCTGAAATCACCCATATTCTTTCTCCTTGACCCTTTGCTTAGTTTATCTAGTTATACTTGTAAGTAAAGTCAAGGTATTGCCCATGAATAAAATTAGATCTAACATTCACTTAGGTGTGGTGAGTACGTATTGATGCATGTGACTAAAAGCTGAGCACTAACTTAAGTAGGGAAATAGGATTAAGGGAGGTTGGTGAACATGGAGAACCAAAATTTTATAATCGTTGTGATTTAATGGAGGCAGAGGAAAGATTCATGAGAATGCCAGATATTGCTATTTATATGTAGCCATAGAGTTCTATTCATGTGTCCATAATAATCAAGTCATGTATATATATTTAGGTGTAGTCCCTCATGTAACTTTACCATCCATCTCTATAAATAAGAGGTAAAAAGGTATTTTTGGGATTTTTTTAATGTTATTTTTACTAGACTTGTATGGCTATACTCCTAAATCACCCCTTTTCATTTTCCTTGACCCTTTGCTTAGTTTGTCTAGTTATACTCGTTAGTAAAGTCAAGGTAATGCCCATGAATAAAATTAGATCTAACATTTACTTAGGTGTGGTGAGTACGGATTGATGCAAGCGACCAAAAGTTGAGCACTATATTAAGTAGGGAAACATGATTAAGGTAGGTTGGTGGACATGAATCAAAATTTTATTATCCATTGTGATTTAATGGAGATGGAGGAAAAATTCATGAGAATGATCTAATGAGCATTGAAACGAGTTTAGAGGGAGGTCCCAAGGGCGAATACACTAGAAGGATCAAAATAAAGCTTTTAGTTAATTACTTCAAATGCTTTATTCTTAACTTGGGTTAATTACTTCAAATGCTTTAGAGAAATGATGTGTGCTAGCCTTCTCTTCCAACCATCGGCGTATCCGCTTCAAGAGCTTATGCTTTATCCAATCTAGTTTGTGAGTCTATTCCCTTTCATTTGGTTTCTGATCTCTCTGGCCCTCTTAACCATACCTCCCTTACCTTCTAAGGAAGGTGAAAGTGCGAATAGGTTGTTAGACCTATTACTCACGTCCTTAGGCTAACCAAGAGGGGAGGCGGGGGGGGGATGAATTGGTCCTTTTAAAAATTACTCTTGGTATTTTAGAAAATTTTAAAGCTAATCGTGCAGTACGATATAACTTCGTACAGTACGAACAGAGATAATTTTTTGCTCTTTCGTTCAACACAGAAATTCAATCACAAAGAAAATAAACTGCAGAAAAATAAAAGTGCGGAAAATAAACAGTGAACATAAAATACTAGAATTTATAGTGGTTCAGTCAAACACAACCTACATCCACTCCCTAGAGACTCCTTCTCTAGGTATTGCACTAAACTCAAGTGACTCTCCTTTTGCCCCCACAGCAAGGCAGAGAAGCCTTCACAAACTCTCTTCCACCAACCCCGGTGCGGCAGAGAACCGTCGTCCTTTTCACCCTCCAAGTGCGGCAGAGAACCGGAATCCTCTCGAACAATGCTCTTGCAAAAGTCTCCAAGGAACTAGGAAGATGCTTGAAGAACAAGTAAAGAAAATTCTCTCAATTAGATAACCTTGTGAATCCCCTCACAATTCTCTTGAAAGATCTCTCAATACTCACTCCCAAACACTTTCCCAATCACTCTCCTTTCACTTCCCAAAAGAATTTTCGCAGAAGGATCTTTTCTTCAGTCAGTTTTAAGTCATTTATATACTTGGGACTGGAAAAATCGTCCAAAAACTGAATTTTCAAGTTTAGTCCGTGCCGATCGTCCCGTACGATCTACGATCGTACTGTACGAATAGTTCAAAAATATTGAACAATCCGTCCCGTACGAACAATGAGACGAATCGAACAGAGAGCTTCGTACGAACATATTGTCCCATACGAATCCTTGGACGAATCGAACAGAGCGCTTCATCCGATCAGTTCGTCCCGTATGAACCCTTGGACGAATCGAACAGAGAGCTTCGTACGAACATATCGTCCCGTACAAACCCTTGGAAGAATCGAACAGAGCGCTTCGTCTGATCAGTTCGTCCCGTACGAACCCTTGGATGAATCGAACAGAGCGCTTCGTCCGATCAGTTCGTCCCGTACGAACCCTTGGACGAACCCAATTTTGAGCAGTTCGTACAGCAAAACTCATGTACGAATATTATTCGTATTGTACGAACATGCCTTATAAAAATTTTCTTGCCATATGGGTTCAATATGGAGGATATATTCAACAGATCGTCTCGTACGATATCAAATCGTACTGTACGATTAGATTAAAAAATTTAAATTTTTTACTCCCCCATTGTGTGTGTGTGCACAATTATCCAACTTACAATCACACTCTCTCAGACTAAAAAAAAAGAAAATTTACAGACTTCATTTACAGTGAACAAGTGAACTCAAAGTCTTCAGCAATCTGGAGTGTGAATTTCTTGAAAAATACTTTAGTACACACAACAAAACTCAAATAATTGCTAGGAGAAGAATAAAACAAACAATAAACTTTTGTAATCATCAAAAACATAACTTGAATTAGATTTTACTTGAATAAACAAATGTACCCAAATCATAACAATCTCCCCCTTTTTGATGATGACAAAATAATTATTGTTTGGTTTTGTAAAAAAAATGTCTCCTAAGCTCTCACTTTCACTTCAACAAAATGTATACTCCCCCTAAATAATTGATCTCCTAAGCTCCCCCTAAACCCTAAATGACACAAGGGAATAAGAGGTTAGAGGATCTAACACGGAATACACAAGGGAAGAGTAAAAAATAGAAAATGTAAAAATAAATACACACACAAGAAGTAACACAAGAAGCAAATGTACAAGCACACATACATGAAGCACACATACATGAAAATACAATACAACACAAACAATACAATATTTCTCCCTCTTTTGACAACAACAAAAAGGGAAAAAACTCAAAAGAGTTGAGGATTTAAAAAATGTTAAAGAAAGATTGACTATAATTTAAAATTCACATGCAGTAAGTAAGAACTCAAAAAGATTTAGATTGCATATAATAATGAGGAGAAGAAAAGTTGATCTATGATATTAATATATTAGAATGATTAAGTAACCATAACAATTACACAGAAGATAAAATAAGATTACCAAAAAATCTAAATCAAAAATTCATCATTGATTAGTGAATTTAGAGAAGATGTTAAAGGAAAGAACAATTGGCGACATTGCGCATCTTTTTCATAATTTGGGCTAATTTTGTACCTCTTGTCAAATTTGGGGACATTGCGCATCTTTTATGGGATAACACACTTTGTGTGTTTTATTTGACGACATTGCGCATCTTTTACTGTATGACACATTTTGTGTATCTTTTCAAGCTTTACTTTGAATGTAAGATTCTTTCCAACAACACTATTTCTTGATCATTTTTATAATAATGAACACTTTGATATAGAAATTATAAGTAATATTAATACATCAATTATACAATGATTTAGGCTAAGTAATGCAAGTCTAAATTTGGAAAAATTAAGATCTAATCTAACACTAAATCATAATAAAATCTAAATATTTTGAGAATTTAATTTTATGCACAGAGTTTTTATTGTAATAAATTTTTACTCACATTTTAGAAATCTGATCAACTATAGTCAAGTGTGTTAGTGTAAGAAAAAAAATTTTCAGTTTAAAATACACAAAAGATATGCACACAAACACTATAATATTGTTCATTTTAAAATGATTCAAGATACATCATATCACATAATAGCAAGTTTTCTGATGCAGCACATAGAAAAAGTTTAAATTTGCTAATCTTTCAACATCTCAACAACAATAACAACACACATAGAACAACAACAATCTCATCCAACAAAGCCAAATATAAGAAATACTAAAAATCAGAGGGACCCTGATCTGGAGGAGGTGGTTGATTGCCAAACAGCGCAAAATAGCTGTTCAGCGTTGCAATGTTAGTGTTTACAGCATCAAACTGATCCCTAACCCAGACTCTATCCACGTTGTATTGATCATCTTGTCTCTTCAGATGCGTCTCAATGTCATCAAACCTTTGATCCATTCTCTCAAAACATTGGACCATGCTTTGATAGAAATCCTGAGATGATCCAGATGCAGTTGAGGGTGCAACTGAAGGAGCAAAAGCAGAAGGAGGCTCATCATCTGAGCTGTCAGCAATACCTTCTTTCCCAAATAACGCTCGAAAGAAAGCGTCAGTGAAGTACATTGGGAGTTCAGAAGGACCAGAAGGATGAATTATGTTGTATTTCTTCTCTAGGATGTAGCACACAACATGTTATAAAGCAATATTTTTCTTCCTTTTCACACTAGCCATACCAATATCAGAAAGATAGTAGATATATTCTAAGATTAATTGGGCTTCATCTATAGGTTGGCCAGTCATAATAAGAAAAGTGGTTGAAGAAAGAAGTGGGGTCATATTAATCCGATCTCCTACTTTAGGAATGATAGATGTCCTAAGCACATGCTGAATGATTCGTGCATTTTGGTTCAACAAATCTACCCGGGAAACATGGTTGGGTGTGGTTAAACTTCTAAGAACTTGGTTTACTTCCGACTAACCATTTTCTGGTCTAGTGGAGAAATAGTGAGCCCTAGTCCCATAGGTTCTCAGATGAAGATATTCCCCTAGATCCTCCTTGGTTATTACTACTTTTTGCTTAAGGACAAATGAGGAAATGATAGAGTGATTTTCATTAAAAGTCATATTGGCGAGGAAGACATGAAACAGATCCTTGTTATAAGCATAGATTAAAGTCAGCAGAAAAGATAATTGGGTGGAGTCAAAAAGGGGCATAACAACAAAGTGAATATTTTCCTGTAATAATATGCAGGAAGGAGTAACCTTAGATGCAGCATACCTAAGGTATGCTTCCTCATTCTCCTCACTTAGAAAGTTCTCATCCCAATACCTTCTAGACGCAGGACCCCTAGCAACACTTGCCCTTTTTCGCTGCCCGACATCTTCTCTCAAGGCTCTAGAGGTTTTAGATAGAAAGTGAAATGAAAGAAAATGACTCGCCTTTATATAGAAAAAGCTTGAAATCGTACAGTACGAATCCATTTTGTACAATACGTAATTGATTTCATCCGGAACGAATAAAAGTTCGTTCAGGACGAACGAAAGCAGTCAAAATGAAACAGTTTTTCGTAAACTGCTGTGGGCTCCGAAAATTCGGCCCCGGCCTCCGCCCGCTCTTTTGTTTTTTTTTACGGGGGGAGTTTTAACGATTTAAGTTCCGAGGTAAATTTTGGAAGGCAGATGAGATAGTAGATAAGACACTACCCAGAGATTTCGCCCTCATTTTGTGAGGACTTTATGATCTGAGTTCTGGTTTCCTATAGGCGCAAGCCCCTATAGTTAATTACCCCTCCCGATAACGAGAGAGAACTTTCGATTAAGGCTAGTCGTCAATCAGATACGTAGAAGTACGTAGATCTGGCATATAGTAGCAGCATAGACATGGGTTGTAGAAATTAGGGAATTTGGATATTTGATATTTAAAGTTAGAAATTTCACCATCTTGCACTTAAAGCGGATGGTGGGGGAATGGATGATGGACCCGATCAAGATCCCATGGTTCCGTCGTCCCGGGCCATCGTGGTCCCTGGTCTACTTAGTCAGAGGAGGTAGTCGACCCAACCTGACAGAAGGATCCTTGTCGGCAGCCATGGGTTGCTTCGTCCAAGGGTACCTTGTAGACCTGGGGTGAGTGTTTATCTAAGGGGACAAATTTGAATCCACCTTAGCTAACAGAGGGCTTTGTGCCCTATCAATCATATCCTATTGATTCATGTCTCAAGGATTTGATGCCATTGGGGAACATACGGGCTTTGGCCATAATCATAATATAATGGTGCCATTTGGCGGCAACCACCTGGTTCAGAGGGCCCCGAGTCATAACCGTTTATCCTGCAGTGCCATTTGGCGGCGAAACTGCCGGTTAGAGGACTCGTACCACGTCCTTGCTGGCAGGAGATTGTTTGAGAATGGATCCTAGTGATATTTTCGACCAGGCATTAGCTCTTTGTGAGCTGAAGTATTTTTTAATTTGTCCACCTCGACAAACTGTTGCGGAGGATGGATGGATTTTGCTTTAAGCGGTTTGATAGTTGGATTTCAATTTTTTAAATATCTGGAGTTGGAAAGATTTTTGGATTTTGGGATTTTTCAGAAGATTGGATTTTGTAGGGAATTTGGGAGTTTTGTGGAGTTTTGGATTTTGTGAAATTTGAGATTTTGGGAGTTTTGTGGAGTTTTGGATTTTGTGAAATTTGAGATTTTGGGAGTTTTGTGGAGTTTTGGATTTTGTGAAATTTGAGATAGTATTTTGAAACGATCTGTGTGGACCCCTCCGGTTGAGGCTTGCATTCAACACGGCCATCATCGGGGTGTATGGGGTCATTTATATTTTATTGATTTGAACCTTGTCGACTCTGTCTAGTGATTGACAGAGGATCGGGTTTCGTAGGTTTTATGCCTTTGTTAGTGAATTTTCCTAGTTATAGGCCTTGAAGGCCTAATATGAACGCATTAAAACAAATATATAGGTTGTCACAACTGTATATTTGTTTGATGGTTCGAACCCTGTCGACTCCTATTGACCTTTATAGAAGGATCGGGTTCGAACCTAAATTCACTCGTTGACCCGCGCAGCATCCCTAGATGTTACGTGTGTACCAATAGCACGCTCGCCGGGGCCCATGCGGGTGTTTGGGGGCATTTTATAAATATTTATTGAACCTTGTCAACTCCTATCTACTTGCTTTAGGAGGATCGGGTTCAAATTTATTGACCCGCGCAGCATCCCTAGGCGTCACGTGTGTACCAATAACACGCTCGTCGGGGCCTATGCGGGTGTTTATAATACATCCCCTTATGTGTACCTAAGTGTATACAAATTAAGGTGCACGTGCGGGGGTATTTTAGAATGTTTGTTGCTGCTTGGTTGCGCGGATGACCGCCATTTGAATGCAGCATTCTTCTTGGAAGCTTATACACACGCCTTCTGTCTGCTTGTACGAAGGTTGCAGATCTGGTGGCGTAGCACTGGGTTTCGTTTGGAGATTTGTACGCCTTCTGTCTGCTTGTATGGATGTTGCAGATCCGGTGGCGTAGCGTCATACGAGTTTCATTTGGAGATATGTACGCCTTCTGTCTGCTAGCATGGGTGTTGCAGATCTCTCTACATTATCTACAAGTATTTGAATTGACTACGGACCTCCTGTAAATATCCACATATGACATGTTGTATATGTGACTTGTTTCTCATAACGCCTTGTAGGTGCGTTATTTTATCCACTACAAGCCCTCAGCCTGTGCTTGTATATTGGTTTCATGTTTTGGAGAGGCTGTTGCATACATCAGCAAGCCCGCTAGTGTTAATTGGAGGGATACCATTGTATCCATTGCATATCCCTTGAACTTATTTGTATGTTAGCAAGAGACTTCGTTGTTTGTAGAGCATATTATGTCCTCTTGTGAGTTTGACATGAAGATTGCCATCAATTTCAATCTTCATTATTTGCATATTTGAGCACATCTGCTTGCCTTGACGTTGATCGTAGTACATTATCACATTCATCTGTACATGTCTCACTATCGTTCATAGACATTCATAGGTTTCTTGTAGTTGCTTGTAAGTGGACCACTGTATATTTGCAAAGTAGCCAACATCACTTGTAAGGAGGATATTATGTTCATTATACACTAGTCTCCCTCACTTGCGAGATATCAATACAATCGCTTTTATGTTAACTTGTGTTTGATTGTGAGAGGGCCACACTTCAATTTGAATTTGGTATGCACTCTTTAAGCATTTTCTCTTTGTGGTGTTTTTGCATTGATGTAGTGGAGAAGTTATTTGCATATCTCTTGTATCTATTTGCGCTATTGCGTTTCTCACAATTCTCTTGCACATGTTAGAAGGATGGTGGATGGCATTGTGACAAGTCTCTGACTTTAATTCATTGACCAACACAAGCTTTGTGCTCATTTATGTCCACTTGAATGATTAAGATTCACCCAGACCTTAATTGCTCATTCAGCGATCCAAAGTTTGGTTCTATATGCTCGACTCTAATTCAAGTTCTTTAGAGATCATATTCATTCAAGTCCAGCTCTTTGTAGTCCACATTATTCAAGCTATTTGTAACATTCAGATCAAGTTCAACACTCGAGCCCAATTCGATTTCGTGTTCAAGTTGATTTGAACTTAACCCCAATTTGATTTCATTTCATTTGGGTTTGAATCCAACTAGCCCAAGTCACATTCATTTGATGTTCAAATTGAGTCCAAGCTTTGTCCACTTGATACTCAAATCAAATTCAAGTCCCATGACTCATATAGTTATATTGAGTTCATTTAGATTCGGGTCAAATGCTTGCAAGCTCAAAGCTCAAATTTCACTTGATGTTATACAGTTTGAGTTCAAGTTCAAATTGTTCTAGTCAAAATCCTTTGCATTTGTTATGGCTGAAGTCCAAATCAAAGTCCTCTGTGAATGTTCAAACTGGTCCTCTACAATCTTGTTCAAAGTTCTCTTTTTGTTCAAATCCAAGTTCCAATATCAACTTTGAATTCCAAGCTCAATTCAAGTTAATTTTACTCAAATTTGAATCAAGATTTACTTCAAGTTCAAGTCATTTAATATTCAATAAAAATCAAATTTTGAATCTTGTCATTTGTTCTTTTGAGTTTAAAGTTGTCCAAAATTTGTCCAAATCAGGTCCAAAAGCAGTCATATGATCACCCGAAATTTCGGCAGCATTCCGACATCTCCCCCGTTTAGGGGAAATAACGGAAAACTGGGCCTTTCCCACCACGCTTAAGAAAGCGTGTATGGTAGATGCCCTCTTTCGAGGACACCGCGGCCGTGTAAAGTCTTCAATCCCCCACCACGCTTAAGAAAGCGTGTATGGGTCTTCGACGTACCTGAAAAAGAAAAGCATTTTGTTTTCCCGCAGGTACGGGTACTTAAGATCGTCCCCACCACGCTTAAGAAAGCGTGCATAGGGCCTACCTGCCTCGCCGTAGGTGTCGCACCGGGTTCCCTTCCCACCACGCTTAAGAAAGCGTGTATAGGCGGTTTGCCGGCTCGACACGAACGCCGAGGATAAGATTTTGAGGTGATTACCCGCCTCGTTGTAGGCGCCGCACCGGGGTCCCATCCCACCACGCTTATGAAAGCGTGTATAGGCGGTTTTCCGGTCCGCCGCGAACTTCGAGAGCGAGAATCTGAGTTAGAAAATTATACCTTTGCAAGCGTCGAGGTTGGCACGTGGATCGAGGCGAGCAAGAGAAGGGCTCTCTTTTGCATTTTTTTTTAAACAATAATAATAATAATAATATAATGATAATATTAATGATGTTAATAGTCATAATAATAATATTTTAATAATAATATTATAATATTATTATTAATAATAATATTATTATAATTATTACTAATATTAATAACATCATTATTACCTTAAATAATGATAATAATAACTAAAAAGAAAATCACCTCCCACTCTCTGTTATCTTGATTAGAGGAGCTCGGCTTATAGCAGGAACAGGGAGAGAGGTCGGTCTAGAGGCAATCGGGCAGGCGGCAAGTGCTGGCGACGGGTAAGGAGGAGAGGGAGAGCAGTAGATAAGGAGGTCGGGCCTACTTCGAGACTTGGAATCGGACAAGAGGCGGCTAGGGCTCTGTGGAGTGCAACTAAGGTAAGGGAAATACTCTCTCTCTCTCTCTCTCTCTCGACGGAACAGAGAGCGACGGACAGGGGTCGTATGAGGAGGCGGGATTTGATGTTGGAGGCGTCGGGTAGGGTGGATTCGATTGGAGCAAACGGAGTGGAGACGTCTGCTAGTGTCAGGTTCTGGTAGAGAGGGAGATGGCTCACGACTACTCTAGGGATGTCGGATAGGGGTTGGGATTTCTGCGTCTATGGGGGTGTGGAAGAGAGGCGTCGGGTCTGCAGATCGGGATGGCTTTGATCGGAGCACACAGTGGGAGAGGGAGATGAGTTGGAGCTTGCGAATAAGAGAGGAGGGGGGACTTGGCGTCGAGAGTCTTGCGGGAAGTTTTTGCGAATGTGTGTGTAGAGAACGAGAGCTTCCCTCCCCTTTTTATCAACGCAAAAGGGCAGCGACCGAGGCAGGATCGTGCACGCGAGGCATGGGCGAGTTGCATTCGGCGCCGATTTACAGACTGCGGACACTGTAGTGACGGCGGGATGGGACACTGTAGCATGCACAGGTATTTTATATTCTTGTATTCTTTCTCCCTTATCCCCAATAAAGGTCAACAACTGCTCGTCCCGAGGCGTCCTTTCATATAGGCTTTTTGACTTCTTGATCATACAGACGATGACGTGTTCGTCCGGAACGATCAGAAAATTAAAGGTCGTTCAGGCGACAGTTAGGTTCGTCCCTCATGCGAAACGACATGTGGATCGTACAGATGAATGACGCATTCGTACGTACGATCACCAATAATAACTGATACTAATCGTGCTTCCTCCCAATTCGTACAGACGAAGTATATGCACGATGATGTAATCATACAGTACGATAATGTCATCGTACAGTACGAATAGACACAAAATAAACTCTCATCTCTTCAATCTTACATGCTTTCAACATTCATTCACTCAAGGAACAAAACACAACAACAACAACAACAACAAAAATTTTGATTTTTCTTTAAAAAGACAACACACAATAAACTAATAAAATAAAAAAATACAAGAAAATAAAACACATCCGAAGAACAGACAAACAAATACATATAAAATTACATTTGCAGAATTTTCAATCAAGTATTAAGATCAATCACACCTAGCCTTGTCCTTAACATACTAAATGTGTCAAAGGCTAAGTGTTTTGTAAAAATATCTGCAAGCTGATCTTTAGTAGCGACATGATGTAGTTCAATTTCCCCTTTCGCTACATGATCTCTTATAAAATGATGCCTTATGTCAATATGCTTGGTTCTAGAATGTTGTATCGGATTCTTTGAAATACAAATGGCACTAGTGTTATCACAAAAGATTGGTATGGTGCCAATTGAAAAACCCAAATCATCCATTTATTGTTTTAACCAAAGCACCTGTGCAACGTAACTCCCTAAGGTAATGTATTCTGCTTCAGCTGTAGAAAGTGCTACTGAATTTTATTTTCTACTGAACCAAGATACTAATAAATTTCCAATGAATTGACATGTCCCAGAAGTACTTTTCCTATTCACCCTACAGCTTGCAAAATTAGAATTTGAGTATCCTATAATTTCAAAAGAAGAACTATTCTTAGGATATCAAATTCTTAAATTTTGAGTTCCCAAAAGATATCTTAAGATCCTTTTCACTGCTGTCAAATATGATTCTTTTGGATCAGCTTGAAATCTAGCATATAAGCAAACATTAAACATGATGTCAAGTCTGCTAGTAATCAAATAAAGCAAAGATCCAATTATTCCTCTAAACTTCTTTTGATCAACAGATTTTCCCTTAGGATCCTTATCTAATAGGATTGAGGAACTCATGGGTGTAGTTACTGGTTTAGCATTATTCATTTCATACTTTTTGAGAATATCCTTAACATATTTAGATTGACAAAGAAAAGTACATTTCTCATTTTATTTTATGCTAAAACCAAGAAAATAACTCAGATCACTCATTAAACTCATTTCAAATTCACTACTCATTTTCTTTGAATATTCATCACATAGGGTTTTATCAGTTGATCCAAAAATGATGTCATCCACATATATTTGTACAATGAGTATATCTTTTTCAATTCTTTTCAAAAACAGAGTGGTATCCACACTTCTTTTAACAAATAATCCGTTTAATAAGAAAGTGCTCAACCTTTCATACCACGCTCTAGGTGCCTGTTTTAGTCCATATAATGCCTTTTTCAATTTGAAAACATGATTAGAGAATTAGAATTTTCAAAGCCTGGAGGTTGCTCAACATAAACATCATCTTCTATCACCCCATTAAAGAAGGCACTCTTAACATCCATTTGGTACAATTTAAAATCTTTAAAATAGGCAAAGATTAACAAAACTCTTATTGCTTCAAGTCTTGTTACAGGGGTAAATGTCTCCTCAAAATCAATTTCTTCAATTTGATTATACCCCTTAGCTACTAATCTAGCCTTATTTCTCACAACTACTCCTGAATCATTTATCTTATTTTTAAACACCCACTTAGTCCCAACTACACTTTGATCTTTTGGCCTTTTAATTAACTCCCAAACATCATTTCTCTTGAATTGATTCAACTCATCTTGCATGGCCAAAATCCAAAATTCATCCAACAGTGCTTGTTCTATGTTCGTGGGTTCTATCATTGAAAAAAATGCTGAATGATTCACTTCTTTCCTCAAACCATGCCTAGTCCTAACTCCTTCACTTGGTTCTCCTAAAATCAACTATTTAGGATGACTCCTTACAAATTTTTATTCTCTAGGCAATTAGTTTTTTTCTTCTTTTTCAACCATTTCTTCAACTTTTTGATCTTCATGTTTTTGGGTTATAACCTTAACCTCATCTTCATCCAACTTAGACCCTTTACTATCATAAGATTCATCAAAAACAACATGTGTGGTCTCTTCAACTATCAATGTTCTCTTATTAAAAACTCTATAGGATTTTCTAACACTTGAATATCCTAGAAAGATTCTTTCATCTGATTTCGGATCAAATTTTCCTAGAAGAGTTTTATCATTGTTATGAATGGACACTTTACATCCAAAAATATGTAGATGCAAGAGGTTGAGACTTCTACCTTTAAGAAGTTCATAGGGTGTCTTATTCAATTTAGACCTTATGTACACCCTATTCAACACATAGCATGCTGTACTAACTGCTTCAGCCCAAAAATATTTAGGAAGTGAATATTCTGCCAACATGGACCTAACAGTTTCAACTAATGTCCTATTCTTTCTTTCTACAACTCTATTCTGTTGAGGTGTCCTAGGAGCTGAGAAGTTGTGTTCAATTACAAGAGATTTAAAAAAATCATTAAACATTTCATTTTCAAATTCTCCCCCATGATCACTTTGGATACTAATTATTTCAAAATCAAGTTTCCTCTGAATCCAAGTGGCAAAATCTCTAAACTCTTCAAATGATTCACTCTTATGATTCAAAAATTTAATTCAGGTGAATCTAGTATAGTCATCCACAATAACATACCCAAATCTTTTTTCTCCTAAACTTAAGGTACTAATAGGTCCAAATAAATCCATGTGAAGAATTTCTAAGGGCCTGCTAGTCCTAATTTCCTTGATCGAATTGAAAGAGGATCTCACTTATTTTCCTAGTTGACATGCATCACACAAGTGATCTTTAGTGAAGTCTAATTTGGGTACTCCTCTAACTAGTTGCTTTTGAGTGATTTTCCTAAGATTTTTCATGCTAGCATGACAAAGCCTTCTATGCCACAATCATGATTCATCAGATATAGTTTTCAAACACAAGGCAGTAGAAGGTTTAACAGAATTAAAATCTAGTATGTAAACATTGTTAACCCTATCACCATTCAAAACAACAGTTCCATTTAGACTAATAACACAACTTGTAGGTAAAAATTTTATATGATAGCCATTGTCACATAATTGACTAATACTCAACAGATTGTGTTTCAAACCTTCAACCAACAGTACATTCTCAATCACAAAATTTTTTGAATTTCCAATTATACATGTACCCACCACTCTCTTGGTGGTATTATCTCCAAGTGTAACCTTGCCTCCATTGCTGGCTTCTAGCGATATAAATTAATTCGTATCTCCAGTCATATGCTTTGAGCAGCCGCTGTCCAGGTACCAAATACTCTCATAAGGTCTTGTGTGAGAGTGTTCCTACAAAATGATCAAATGTTAGTCTTGGGAATCCAAACAAGTTTGGGTTCACCTCTTGACAATTTTAAATCAGATGCATGTATGATATGCTGTGATTTATGCACCTTAGGTCTCCACACTAAATGTGTTCTATACTTAAGTGTACAGGTGTGGAAAATATGTCCTAAACTACCACAAGAAAAATACTTTATCCCTGGAAAGGGATTCACAAATCTATTCTTTATAAAAATTTTCTTTTTAGATCTTGAGTCAATGATCTTGTGGTAAGATTTATGAAATTCTTCAAGTTTATGTGGATTTTTATTTTCCTTAAGTGCTTTTATCTGAACTTTAAGATAAGCATTAGCACTTTCTAAAATCGAATTGTCAATTTTCAACTCATGCTCTCTAGAATCCAATTCATCCATAAAGGTCTTAAAATCATTTTCAAGTTCAGCATGTGATGATTTTAAAAGATTATGCTGTTTGTTTAAATCATCATACTCATCCAACAAAGTCATGTGGTTGCTGTCAATTAATGCATGATCTTTCCTAAGGATCTCATATTCTTTATGCAGCTCTAAATAATCTAAATTTAACTTAGCGTGCAGTTTCTTAAGTTTGCTATATGCAGAGTATATGCGTTCAGAAACTTCAAATAATTCTTCATAGCTTAAATCACATACCTCATCCTCATCTGAATGATCGAGATTATCAGCCATTAAGCACAAATTGGTAACTTCCTCTTCAGAAGTTGTTTCTGATGAATCTGAAGCTGAGTCCGCCCAGAAAGCTCGTTGTACTCTCTTTTTACTTCTTCTGTCCTTTGGTTTCTTCTCGGTCTTCTCCTTGCTAGGATTTCCTTTGAGATTGGGGCAGTCTGTCTTGATTTGTCCTGGCTTCTTGCACTCATAACAAATGACTTCATTAGAAGCCTTAACATTCTTCTGGAACTTACCCTTGTTCCAATACTGACGTCTTCTCTGCTTCCTTTTTAGGAAATTTCTAAATTGCCTCGTCATCAGGGCAATATCCTCTTCGTCCTCAGGTAGTGATTGATTACTTTCAGAGTCGTCCACCTTTAAAGCAATATTCTTCTCCTTTCGCTTCTCACCTGCATCAATCTGTCTTTGAGTCACCGATTGCTCGTAAGCAATTAGTGATCCAAGAAGATTGTCAACAGAATAAACATTCAAATCTTTAGATTCTGTTATTGCAGTTATCTTTCCATCATATGTAGGAGGTAAATAACGTAATATCTTATTAACTTTCTATGCATTCGTCAACTCCCTACCTAAAGCATGCAATGAAGTGGCTGTGTGTAAAATGAGTGTACATGTTAGAGATTGATTTATTCTGTTTCATGCGAAAAAGTTCATAGTCGTGCAAGAGAATGTTCAATCTAGTTTGTTTCACTTCATTCGTACCTTCATATGTGATGTAAAGCCTATCCCAAATTTTCTTTCCTGATTTACAGGTAGACACACGCATGTAATCTTCTGACTTTAAAGCACAAAAGAAACTATTCAAACACTTAGCATTCAGTTGAGCTAATTCACGTTCTTCTACAGTCCAGTTTGTAAAAGGTGTTTGAACTCTTATTCCTTCTACAATCCTAGTAGGTTCAGTATAACCATCCTAAACTAACATCCACATGCGATAGTCAAGTGATTGTAGAAAAGTAGACATGCGAGTTTTTCAAAAATCAAAAGGGATATTATCAAAAACGGTAGTCTAGTGATCAAGTATCCTTCCATAGTATTTTTATTTTCAAAATTAGCCATGATTGAAATTTCAAAAAATATTTAAAATAGTGATTTTTGAAATTGGCTCTGATATCACTTGAAAGTGCGAATAGGTTGTCAGACCTATTACTCACGTCCCTAGGCTAACCAAGAGGGGGGGGGGTGAATTGGTCATTTTAAAAATTACTCTTGGTATTTTGGAAAATTTTAAAGCTAATCGTACAGTACGATATAACTTCGTACAATACGAACAGAGATAATTTTTTGCTCTTTCGTTCAACACAGAAATTTAACCACAAAGAAAATAAACTGCGGAAAAATAAAAGTGTGGAAAATAAACAGTGAACAGAAAACACCAGAATTTATAGTGGTTCGGTCAAACACGACCTACATCCACTCCCTAGAAACTCCTTTTCTAGGTATTGCACTAAACTCAAGTGACTCTCCTTTTGCCCCCACAGCAAGGCGGAGAAGCCTTTACAAACTCTCTTCCACCAACCCCGGTGCGGCAGAGAACCGTCGTCCTTTTCACCCTCCAAGTGCAGCAGAGAACATGAATCCTCTCGAACAATGCTCTTGCAAAAGTCTCCAAGGAACTAGGAAGATGCTTGAAGAACAAGTAAAAAAAATTCTCTCAATTGGATAACCTTGTGAATCCCCTCACAATTCTCTTGAAAGATCTCTCAATACTCACTCTCAAACACTCTCCCAATCACTCTCCTTTCACTTCCCAAAAGAATTTTCGTAGAAGGATCTTTCCTTCAGTCAGTTTTAAGTCATTTATATACTTGGGACTGGAAAAACCGTCCAAAAACTGAATTTTCAAGTTTAGTCCGTGCCGATTGTACTGTACGAATAGTTTAAAAATATTGAACAATCCGTCCCGTACGAACAATGAGACGAATCGAGCATAGAGCTTCGTACGAACGTATCGTCCCATACGAACCCTTGGACGAATCGAACAGAGCGCTTCGTTTGATCAATTCGTCCCGTACGAACCCTTGGACGAATCGAACAAAGAGCTTCGTATAAACATATCATCCTGTACGAACCCTTGGACGAATCGAACAGAGCGCTTCGTCCCGTACGAACCCTTGGACAAACCCAATTTTGAGCAGTTCATACAGCAAAACTCATGTACGAATAGTATTCGTACTGTATGAACATGCCTTAGAAAAATTTTCTTGCCATATAGGTTCAATATGGAGGACATATTCAACAGATCGTCCCGTACGATATCAAATTGTACTGTACGATCAGATTAATAAATTTAAACTTTTTACTCCCCCATTGTGTGTGTGTGCATAGTTATCCAACTTACAATCACACTCTCTTAGACTCAAGAAAAAGAAAATTTACAGACTTCATTTACAGTGAACAAGTGAACTCGAAGTTTTCAGCAATCTGGAGTGTGAATTTTCTGAAAAATATTTTAGTACACACAACAAAACTCAAATAATTGTTAGGATAAGAATAAAACAAACAATAAATTTTTGTAATCATCAAAAACATAACTTGAATTAGATTTTACTTGAATAAATAAATGTACCCAAATCATAACAGAAGGGGCACGGTTATTTTTGCAATCTTGATATATAAGGTGTATTGTTAGTAGAATCAAGTAAGATTTGTGAGTTTGTTAAGAGATTCGCTCATGTTTCATGTTTCAATTTTGAGAATAGATGAGCTAAATGAAAGGTTGTATGATTTATATCGGAAGGCTTCTTGACTTGTTGGAAGGAAATGAAGTTGCTATAATTCTCCTTTCTCCTTTCCATCAAAGGAAAATGGACGAAGAGTGAGGAGGTCTTCTTTATAGAGAAGAGCCTAGAGAAATTTCACGATAACTGAAGAGGGGATGCGGCTTTACTAGTTTCTAAGACTATAGACTTGGAAGGCTTTCCCAGTTCGCCCTAACGCAGTATTAGGGTCACTACGAGCTGTACTCGTTGTGAAACTCACTTCTTCTTAGAGAAATGATGTGTGCTAGCCTTTCCTTCCAACCATTGGCGTATCCGCTTCTATAGCTTATGCTTTATCCAATCCAGTGTTAGCATAAGATCTATGTATGCTTCCCATAAATGGGCACTAACTCAAAAATCATTATGCAAGCTTGTTAACCTAAAGGCCAACTTATCCTCATTAGCCCAACATGCTCTTATAGTCGAGCCATATCTTATGCATAGTTTGATTCTATATGAGATGATTCGGAGAGGATGATCTAGTGTTAGGCCATTATCTTCAACTCTAGTTATAGATGATATTCACGCCACACCATCGAAGATTCCACCATCGAAGCGGTATCTACTCCCTCACCTGAGTGAGGAAGAGGGAATCATGATTTATCAACACGTTCTTCATGGAGATCGCAGAAGCAAGGTTGCCAATAAGGTTAAGATGCCCCACTTGGAGTCATACTAGAAATATCGAACCCTCATAATAACTAGAAAATATGAAATGTGTTAAAAAAGCTGAAACTGAATTGAATCAGAGCACTATGATGCTATGCTGGTGAGCGTTGCAATGGTAGGTTTCAGAGCACAACAATGCCAAAAACTGTCGCTGCGGCATTAATGTCTTTGTTCTACAGTAACTCTGAATTCGACATGCAGTGCTGTGGTGCTGGGTCTGAGCACTGTGGTGCTAGGCCACGAATAGTATTTTTTTAATATATTTTATTATAAATATTGTTGCATCACCTCCCTCACTCCCTCACTCTCTTGCTTGGCCGAGAATAAACGGGAGAAGAAGAGGGAGAGAAGGGAGATGGAGGAGGAGAGAGAAATTCCATTTCTATTCATTTTTATCCGTTGTTCCTTTAACAAAAATTATTCTAAGCACTGTAAGTAATTATCCTCTTACTTCTATTTTCGATGATTTTGATTTCCACGGATTTATCTCTCATAAATCTGATAAAAATACATTATCTTCTGATTTCATAAGCTTTTAACTTTTGATGTGTTATAAATTTGATCATTCTGAATGATTTAATATGATTTTATTGCATTTTTACCAATTAAATTTGTATAGAAATTTTTTGATAAATTGAGTAGGGAAAAAGCATACTAAAAGCGAGCTAGAAGTGATATACTATGATTGACATAATAATACTGAAATGTAATATGCGTTGAAATGATTGTTAGGATTGATATATACTAGAATGTAATACCGATCTAATTGAAGGGATGTACTGTATTGATACTGCTCTTATGAAAAATGATATGCTCATTAATAACAAATAATTGATATGATAATCTCATGTGATTTTCTTAAGATTCATGTGGTCTATTGATAGGAGTCAGTGAATGGGAGTCATAAGAAGTTAGAGACTCATGGAGTTATAAGGAGTCAGGGTGACTGAATCATGTGATTCAAGGAGAGTTATAAGAAGTTTATTGATTGAGAGTTATAAGGGGCGACTGATCGGGAGTCATAAGGGCAGAAGTATAATTTTTTTAGGTTTTTCTCGTTGTATGTGCTCCAGACTTTATAAGAACACATATACTAGCTCTAGGATAATATATTACTGGGTATTGCATACACGAACACATTTACCTTGATATGCATACATACATGCATTTTATTTTCTGCAATGTGTATTAGCCCAGCATATAAGCCTACGACAAGGTAGTGGGGTCCTCTTGTGCTTGAAGGATGCTGCGCTATTCCTATTGATATAGGGTCGTTATGTTGCAAAAATTTCTTCAAAATTTTGATGGTTAGAAAATTTAGTTAGGTTAGTTAAATAAGATAAAAGTTAGAGTTCTTAGTGAGTCTTCTCGATAGTGTTGCTTAAGCTTAAAGTGAAGATTCATCTTGAGTCACTAATTTGGAATCTGATTTACTCCTTTAAACTCTTAGGATAGAGCTACTTTATCCTATATTTCATCTAGGGCGATTGCTTGTGAAATTGATTGTTAGCTAGCTGCTCATTCCAAACAGGCATAAGCTTAGTTGTATTTGCACACCTCCTATCCTAATAAATAATAAATACATATATATGTAAATACAAATATATTTTCTATAAAATTTAACAATATTTTGAAGGGACAATTGGTATTTTTTAAGCATATAAGGCAACTTGCTTATATACGATTTTATTATACGTTTAGAGTCTAATCTCCACTTAATCGAAAGTTTTCTCTTCAGATATATAATTGATTATAGGGGCTTGCCGCTATAGGAACTCAAGATCCTAATATAAAATAAACCCTCTCTTAGCTTGCTAAGAGAGGAGAAAAATCTCTAGACATCGATCAAGCCTATCATAGGTTAATTTCATATTTGAAATGTCAGGTGTGTAGATTTTATCCTTTGGGGGTAATTCTTACATCTACTACGTTGAGTTTGAATATGAAAATAAATTTATTTTTTCTCAAATTGATAATACCAGTGTTAGTTTATTCTTCAGGATAATTAACACTAATTATACTGATTTATTTAAAGAAATATTAAATTAAATCGAGTGGCAACATTCACATATTTAATTTATCCATAGTAGGGATCAAATGAGGAGCATACCTAGTAGCAGTTAACTCGGACTTATACTGCATCACTATCTTGCATCCTTGCTCCAACTTAATGAAAACTTCTTGCATTTGTCGTCAGGCTGACGGAGGTACAAACCACATGTTGAACACAACAGTAAATTCATCCCAAGTGATCTTAACCTTAGTCTTCTCCTGAAATTTCTCTCTCTGCTGTCCAACACACCATCTCTTTGCCTATCTTTCAAATAGGAACACAACTAATGATACCTTCTGGCTATCAGACACTGCATGCTGTCAAATATATTTTCTATCCTCAATAACCAGTCTTCTGCAGCCTGAAGCCCTACAACTTTTTTTTAACAATAGAGGCTTTAACTTATAGAATGTTTGTAAGTACTTATCCCCCTCTTTTTCTTTACTCCCAGCTGATTTATTCTGTGCATCTCCCATTACCTGTGTTATAACAGTATCCAGCTGCATCATACTATCTGATGGCATTGAAGTTACACTATGTTGCTCATTTGGTACATATGATTTTGGCAGATCCATTTAAATGATTACCTATACAGTTCAATATGATCTAAATTATACACACATGATATCAATTATGTATGTAAAATAATACACCATAAACTAATAATTTCGCCCAACTCTTAATAAATTCTTATAGCTCTGGAAATAAATTAATTCTTCCAACAACAATGCTCTGATACCAATTATGATGCCCTAGAGTCTAAATTGGAATAATTATTCTTTTGTTTCTTTTAATTTACACAACCAGAGCTACCTAATATCAGTAGAAATTAAATTATCAATCAAAATATTAATATATACTCACACACACAACTTAGGATCTATATAATCATACTACCACTACTCTATTCTGAGTATAAAAGAATAACTAAAATAAAAAGAAGCAGAACATGAGAAATCCTGATCTGATCAATTTCACACACCTAATCCTCTACTCTAACCTCAAAATAGTTAATCACATATAATGAACTAAAAAGCCCAGCATGTCACTAAAACTTATAATTGAATTCAACACAAGGTAAAGGAGCAATATACATGTAGCAATCATAACATTAGCATTCACATGATCATAGATAATAAATAGAGAAATCAATAAAATAGTACATGTGTCAAATCACTAAAGCAATTGACATATCAATATTACAATCAATACATAAATCATATAAAGCATCATATCAAAATATCAATAAAGATTGTCAAAATTATGTCAATGTAGTAAAATCATATAAAAATAATTATATATATGTATCACATGCCAAAAATATCATATTAATATTAACTTAGTGTAAGTGTCTAATGCACATACTCAATATATATCATGTGATTAGCATATTAATAACAATAGAATAGTAGTATAGTGATAGTAACCTTAAAGCCATAAAGTGATAGTGATTCAATATCATGCATTTTAACAATTATATTAAAAAAGTAAAAGTCTTGGTTATAACGGTATTTTTTCAGTATCAGTGTCAGTAACAGTAACCTGTTGGCTCAATAAATAGTGTTATTACTCTTTGCCCGTCGGTACAGTAATAATCGCATTATAATTCCCAATCAGTGTATCACGTGAATCAGTAAAGGATAACACCCAACCATAATATTTAAAGGAAAGCCCGTCAGCCCACCATTTTGTACAAGTCAATCAGTCTCTAGCCAACATCAGTGAATAATCAATCTTTACTTGTCCCCACCCACACATATATTATTATCCATACTCATTTTCAATGCATTGTAATAAATAAAGCATAATTAGACTTAATTCAAAAAGTGTTAAAATGTCATAACAGCAGACAACAAAAATCTTACTTAGTAAAAATTCACATTTTAAAAAATTAACAAATTAATAGAGATTGTATAAAACATCATTATGAAGCTTTGATTGAACTAAAACATTTTTTTTAGAGGCCAAAATAAATTTTTGAATAGGTAAAAATCACTATTTTTTAAAAATAACTTGGCAAAAATTTCAAATTAATACTTAAAATGTTCATAATTTTGATCTCTATAACATATAAAAAGTTACGCGGTGTAAATTTTACCAATACAAAATTATTTTCATTTTTCAGTAACGAAAAGTATAAATTTGATTAGAAAAGTATCAAAAATATATAATTATTGAAATCAGAAATAAGATAAAGGTTCCTTACAGCGAGAACGAGTAAATTTTCGAATAGGATCGACTGACAAAAATTGCTTCATGACCTCCAAATTCAAGGATTTCCTTTCTGTCTCTTCTCTTTCTCTCTAAATTCTCCCTAAGCCTTCTTTGTTTAGTCGAAATGAAGACAATAACGGATTTGTAATAATTTAATAAACTAATGGCATAAGATATTTTAATATAATATAATATAATGTAAATATAAATATTTAATTAAATAAATTTTCAGTATAAAATTTATAGAATTTTATAACTTTAAAAATTATAAAAAAATATTTATAAAATAGCTCATTTTATTTAATAATTTTTGGTGAAATTGATTTTAAAATGGATATATGACAGTCTCAAAATCCTCAATTATACCGACAGATGCTAATTTCTTAAAGATTTTTACCAATATCAAAAAATTATAAAAAAATTTGTGCAATTAAAATACTATAGTATCAATGCTATGATAATGACGATTTGTGATTTGGATTTATATTGACTTTTAAAAAAAATATTTGACTGGGTTAAAATACAAACTATTAGACACTAACAGATGTCTCAACTCCATGATCACCCCTTCTTGGAATATATAACACTGCTCTTCGGTAGTAGGGATCAAGTGAGGAGCATACCTAGCTAATGCAGTAAACTCGATTTCATACTGCATCAATATCTTACGTCCCTGTTCCAGTTTAATGAATGCTTCCTGCATTTATCATTAGGAGGCACAAACCACATCCTAAACATCATAGTGAATTCATCCCAAGTAATCTTTGTATTGGTTATCTCCTGAAATCTGTCGTTGTTGTCCAATCCACCATCTCTCAGTCTCTCATTAATAAAAATAACTAATGATACTTTTCTGGTCTCTAGACACTACATGCTGTCAAAGATCTTCTTTATGCTGAGTAGCCGATCTTCTGTAAATTGGGGTCCTATAGTTCCTTTGAACAATGGGGGCTTTAATTTATGAAATATCTATAAATGCTTATCCCACTCTTCTTCTTTGCTCCCAGATGGCTTGCTATGTGTATCACCCCATTACCTATGTTATAACACTGAGCAATTGGATAATACTGTCTGACGGCACTACTGTGTTGCTCATTTGGTACATCTTGTTTTGGTAGATTTATTTCAACTGTACACTCTTGCACAATTCTGTCTTATCTGAATAATTCACATATATAATCAATTATGTATGCAAAATAATGCACCTTAATCTATCCAATCTACTCGACTTACAATTAATTCATACAGCTCTAGTATATGATTCAATTCTTATAACAAGTATGCTCTAATACCATTTATCATTTCCAAAATCTAAATTACAATAATTCTTTTTTTATCTTTTATATAATAACACAAGAGCTATCTATTTTCTTTTATCAATAATAATATCAGTGAAAACAAATCTAATACAAAATATCAATATGCATCTATATTCATTGCTCCAAAAATCATATATAATACTTAAAAATTATATAAATACAACACATCATCTAGTCCTAAGTATAAAAAAATAATTAAAATAAAAGAAGCAAAGCTTAATAAATCCTGATCAATCTCACACTCCTGATCTTCTGCCATGACATGAAATCATTTAAACTACATATAATGAGTTAAAGAATAGTAGGTCACTAAATCCTGCAACTAAACTCCAAGCCTCGATGAAGACTGTCGAAATGATATCAATATAGTAAAATCATATAATATGCTATCCAACTATTCTATATCAGTATTATACTCACTTGTTCAGTATATCACATAAGGGGGTAACAATGAATCAGTAAACAATAAATAACATCAATGAATTAGTATCAATAAATTAATAACAATATTATCGGTGACAACAACAATCAAGCAATATAGTAATCATATTAGTAAATCCATACAATGATAGTAAGTCAATGCAATAATAATAAGGTCGTAGAGTAATAATGAATCAATAACATGAATTCTTATAATCACACTAAACAAATAAAGAGTTCTGTCGAAGCCGTATTTTTTTTCCAGAATCAATAATAAATAACAATAAGCTCAGTAAATAGAGTCGTCACTCATTGCCCGTCAGAACAGAAATAACTCCTTATAACTCCCAATTAGTAATCACGTAAATCAATCGAAGATAACAACAAATCATAATATTTAAGGAAAAGCTCATCGATGCACCATCTTGTACAGGTCAGTTAGTCTTTAGCCAATGTTAATAAAATTAGTCTTTTACTTGTCCTCACATATATTAGTATCACAATATTATAACAATAATAACAACCAGCTATTACTCAATCACATACTCATTTTTCACACATTTGTATTAAGAGTATACTTAAATAAAAATACTTAAATTTCTATTCAGTGTATATCGTTCAAAATATAATAACTTTCAGTTTACCCGACGAAATCATGAAATCATCTAGTCAAAACATCCAGAATAATTAATATTGTAGCATATAAAAAGTTATGCGGTCGAAATTCACTAAATTCAAGAAAAAATATAATAAATTCAATTTAGAAGAAATTAGACGGTCGAAATCAAAATATTTAAAAATAGAAGTAGAAAAATAGTTATCTACCTCGATCTGAGCAATTTTGGTAAAGACTGCAAAGCAGATCGACGACCAAAAATTGAATTTCTCCTTCTCTCTCCTCTTTTCTTACCCTTCAAGTTGGCATTGTTGGCGATGAGGGTGAGGGGCGGTGAGTGGAGGAATATATATATATATATATATATATATATATATATATATATATATATATATATATATATAAATATTTAGTGCGTAACGACGCAGCGCTGCATGCTGAATCTAGAATTACTCTAGAACAGAGGCTTCATTGTCGCCGCAATGCTCAAAGGAGCAACGACACTGTGTTGTAGTTCAAACAGAAATTTAGATTTGTATGTTAAAATTATTTTTAAAAATTATGGGTTGTTATAAGTTGTCGATACTTATCAAACATTAATTGTTGGCAAGTGTATGTCATTCTTCTGACAGAGGACAAATTAGGTAGCCAAAAATATGTGTCAAATGTTTGTGGTTTCATGACATTGGATGTCAGTCTTTGGTAAGCGTCGTGTGATGAGCAATGGTTGATAGGGAATATTGAAAGTCGGGCAACACTGGGTGGTTAGCTTGGTTGTTCACTTGAATGAGGGAAAATTAGATAATTGATAATTAACTCCACTAAGAGTCATTTTTGAATTTATAAAAATAATACATTTACATTTTTTTATATGAATTCTAATACTTTTTGTTAAAATCAATAAAATCCATTGGGCAATTTGAAATGGTCTCCCATGATTATTTGAATTTTTTTTGGAGTGCCTCATTAATCTCATAATAGAGCGATTTTGGGATTGTCGTGTTCTTGTGGACATTCATTTCAACTTTGGCGGATATTTGATTCATCAAATGGTCTTAAGAAGTTTTTAATTATGCTTATAAGTGTTTGATTGTAGGTCATTTGGATTTAGACCTAGATGTTCTTGATATTATTAGGTTCGTCTAGTTGAATTGTGTTGTCTTGAGTATGAAGACCTATTTAGAGCAATTTTTCACTGACTCTTTTAAGGCAATAACCACAATCTTATTTGCCTATGGATTTCTTATCATTTTAAAAAAAATTTCGTGATGAGATAATTTTTATAACTAAATCTATTAGTGTGACAGCCCTAAAAAAATTTTGATGCTATTTTTTCATAAGAAAAAAAAAATATAATACTTACAATGGATTTAAAAAAATTCACTTTTATCATAACAGTTCATCAATAGCTTTTACATGCATTAGAAGCCAACCCAAACAAACCCTAAGTTTGTTGAAAATAGATATAGGATAATCTTAAAATCAATTCTTTTAAGTTTATGATACAAATGTTTTAGTGCTTTGAGATATGAAAATTGCATCAAAATATATAGTTGATTGATTAAATTTTATTAGAGTCAACCAGAAACCTTAATCAATATGATGACTCTCCCACACCCTCGTAGAAGCCCTATATTGAAGGGAGAACTTGCTCCAAGTGAGTTGAAAAGTTGTCTCAAAAGTTTTCTTTGTTCATGGGCTTACAGCATCAAATATGAAAAATAATTTAATGATCTGTGGAATGGCAACAAACAATATTATTAAATTTATTATTTTTAATAAAAGGTGCTCTATTCAAGTATTATTACAATTCTTATATATTTATATATCTAATATTTAAATTTTAATATTTATATACTATTTTAGTGTCTCATTTATATCAAAATATATAAAAAAAATAATAATGACATTATTGATATAATTAAAAATTTTAGATTATGTAAACAAGTATTAAAATTTAAATTTTAGATAGGAAAAAAATAAGAATTATGTGGCATGCATGTATCTTAATTTCCCTTAAAGAAAATAATTATGTTTTTCTTTTCTTAAGGCCGGGTCAAAGACTTAGAACGCAAGGCGGTTCTTGACAAGGTCAAAACGCGTAAACAATCGAACTTTGATCGAGAATTATCAGTCAAATTCTCTGTGTGGTTACTAAAGAGTCATAACATAGCCATTCCACTGAAATTACCATTGTTTTTAACGACTCTCGATCACTCGTCAACACGACTCGACTATGCCGCGCCTTGATAGTTTTTTGTCGGTAGTAGATCTAGCCACTACTATAATTTGCCTCGCCTCCACCGCAGACCAGCTCTTAAGATCGAATTCTAAACAAATGGACCGGCGTGTCTTGTTCTCTGCTTCTTTTTTATTCCTGTTGATGCTCCGAAATGGAGCCCCAACACCAACGGCGGTCGCGGAAGTCTCTGTTGGCGTCATTCTTAGTCTTCAAACAAAATCTGGGTGGAAAAGCTTGACGAGCATACGAATGGCCGTTGATGATTTCTATGCCCTTCACAACAACTACACCACCAGGATTGCTCTCCGCGTCTTGGACTCCAAGCAGGATGCTGTGGATGCTGCAGCAGCAGGTTCATAATAATAATAATAATAATAATAATAAAACCTTCAATATATATGCTAGCTAGCTAGCTCTCCAGTAGCAGAATTTTCTTCAATATTCAAAAATCAGAATCAGAACAAGACGGACTAATAAGTATTTAATGCTTCTTATATATTTCAGCTGTGGATCTAATGAAGAACAGCAAGGTGGCGGCCATTATCGGGCCGATGAGCTCCCGCGAAGCAGAGTTCGTGGTGGTCCTCGGCAACGCAACTCAGACACCCGTCATCTCTTACTCCGCATCAAGTCCCTCCCTCTCGGTCACTAACACCCCCTACTTCGTCCGCGCCACCATCAAGTATTCCGACCAGTGCCCGCTCATCGCTGCCATAGTCAAATCCTATGGCTGGCACCAAGTTATACCCATATACGAGGACTCTGTCTACGGCGCCGCCATCCTCCCCTCCCTCATAGACTCCCTCCAGTCGGTTGACGCCCGCGTACCCAACCGCGCCGCAATAGTCCCCTCAGCATCCGAGGACCGCATCGCCGCCGAGCTCTACCGACTCAAGACGCTCCCCACACGGATCTTTGTCGTCCACATGATGCCCTCCCTCGCCTCCCGCCTTTTCCGCATTGCCACTGCTGCCGGGATGCTGGCAGAGGGTTACGTCTGGATTGCTACCGATATTATCACCAACGTCGTCGACATGGTCGGCGCCTTAGACCTCACTGCCATGCAGGGTGTGATTGGCGTCAGGCCTCACGTGCCGAGCTCGCCAGAGCTCGAGCGCTTCACCACCAGATGGCGGGCGAGGCTCCGGCGGGAGAACCCAGATGACAACAGCTCCCAATTCGACCCCAGCGTGTTCCAGCTCTGGGCTTACGATGCAACGCAAGCACTGGCGGCGGCGGTGGAGAGGGCGTTTACTGCAGGGGAGTTAGATTTTCAGTGGATTAACCGTACTGGCGGCAGCAACTCCATCCATTTGGCAGCTGAGCTGGGAGCATTCAAAGCTGGACCACAGCTACTCGCCGCGGTGCAGAGCACCAGCCTTAGCGGACTCAGCGGGGAATTCCGGTTCCACGGAGGGGAGCTCAACCCGCCGGTGTTTGAAATCATAAATTTTGTTGGCAGGGGTGGAAGAACGGTCGGGTTCTGGACTCCTGCATCCGGGATATCCAGTGAGTTGGGTTCGATCGAAAGCTCGGCGGCGGCGAAGCTAAAGGTGGTGATTTGGCCAGGAGAATCAACCACGGTGCCGAGGGGGTGGGAGGTACCGACAGGCGGGAAGAAGCTTCAGATCGCCGTCCCGGTCAAAAATGGATTCAACCAGTTTGTGAACGTGGAGCGAGATATGGCGACAAACGCGACGACGATCACCGGTTTCTGCATAGACGTCTTCGATGCCGTCATGGCGGCAATGCCTTACGCTGTGCTCTACAAGTACATTCCCTTTAAGGACTCCGCCGCCTCCTACGACGATCTTGTGAGCCAGGTCTTCTACAAGGTACGTACGTTGGCTTTAATCAATTTGGTCGATCGACTCAACAGCTTCGATCCACTGATCGTAGAACTTTGACGCGGTGGTCGGCGACACGACGATCCTAGCGAACCGTTCGCATTACGTTGACTTCACGCTACCGTACACGGAATCCGGCGTTGCCATGGTGGTGCCACTGGTGCAGGACAACAGCAGAAATGGCTGGATCTTCCTCAAACCGCTGACCACCGATCTCTGGCTTGGTGGTGTGGCCTTCTTCTTCTTTACCGGCATGGTGGTGTGGGCCATCGAGCATCGCATCAACCCGGAGTTCCGAGGCAGCCCACCCCAACAAATCGGCACCACACTCTACTTTGTCTTCGCCATTCTAGTTTTTTCGCACAGTTGAGAGTCTTTTTCATTAATTAATGAAGATTTGAAGTCAAGTTTTTAAAGTCTGTCAAGGATGCATGGATATGAATACAAGTATGCATGGATATTGAGTAATTTTGAATTGGTCTTCTTGCTTTGCTTGCAGAGGAGAAGCTGGAAAGCAACCTGTCAAGGTTGGTGGTACTTATCTGGGTGTTCGTGGTGCTGATCTTGACGTCGAGCTATACGGCTACCTTGACATCGATGCTGACGGTGCAGCAGTTGCAGCCTAAGGCCTACAGCATCGGCCAGCTTTTGCAGAGCAAAAACAGAGTTGGATACCAGGACGGATCATTTGTTCACGATATGCTGCAGCGGCTTGGCTTCAGCAAAGGCCGCCTTCAAAACTACAGCACGCCGGAGCAGTACAAGGATGCCATGCTCAAAGGGAGCACCCTCGGTGGCGTTGACGTCGTCTTTGATGAGATCCCCTATCTCAACCTCTTCCTCTCGGAATCCTGCACCGACTTCACCATGGTCGGTCGGATTTACAAAACCGATGGTTTTGGCTTTGTCTTCCCGAGAGGCTCACCGCTCGTAGCGGATGTGTCGAGGGCGATACTGAATGTAACGGAAGGTAATATTATGATGAATATAGAGCGGAAGTGGTTTGGAGATCAGAGGATATGCGCTGCTGCTATTAGCTCATCCAGCTTAGACGTTTGGCGCTTTGGTGGTCTCTTCCTCGTTACTGGAACTGTATCAATTTTATGTGTTATGCTGTACATTGGAATCTTTATCTGGAAGGAGTGGGATTGCCTAAGAGCAGCAGCTATCAATTCTAAGAATAGAGGAGTATCAATATGGGACAAGATAGCGGCATGGGCGAGGCATTATGATAGCTTCAAGGATAACAGCTCGGTGATCACTCGGAAAAAAAAGACAGATCAGGAACTGAGCTGCAAGGATGTGGTCAACACTGATGACGGCTTGTTACAGCTGAGTGGCACTTTGAGCATATCCGATGTCTCTGCCCCTAAGTTTGCCTCGCCGGAAAGTGTGGTTGCTTCCGGCAGCTAGGACAAGCACTGTTGGAAAATAAACTTAATTTCGCCCATTGTTATTTGGGCATTTTGATTGAAGCCCATAATCTAGAGAAATTTATTGAAGAAAACTCTAGAAATTTATTAAGGAGTAATTGTTAGAATAGTCCAGAATATGTATTTAATGTCATTTATGATAGAAGATATGAGAATACTCTAGAGAGTCATTTGTAATCATTAGATTAAAATGTGTTGGTATAATCCTAACGGTGTACTACTAGTATAAATAGTGGTGATGTCTTTGTATTTGTATTAGGCCAAAAGTAAGAAATAAAATTTCTAATTTCTTTCTCTTCTTCTCTTTAGCCTTCTATTATTTTCAAAAGTCTTTTTCATTCCAACAAAGTGGTATCAGAGCCAAGTTCTTTTCTAGAGATGGCGAATGGAGGTATGGCTTCCTTCCAAGTTCCATTGCTCAAGACGATAAATTGTGATAATTGGAGTATAAAGATGAAGGCACTTCTTGGAGCACATGACGTTTGGGAGATTGTAGAGAAAGGCTACGATGAGCCAAGCGACGAGTCCGTTCTATCCTCAACACAAAAGGATAGTTTAAGAGATTCAAGAAAGAGAGACAAGAAGGCTCTCTTCCTCATCTATCAAGCGTTAGATGATAACGGCTTTGAGAAAATCTCAAGTGCTACATCAGCCAAACAAGCGTGAGAGAAGCTCCAAGTATCATACAAGGGAGAAGAGAAGGTTAAAAAGGTACGTCTTCAAACGTTAAGAAGACAATTTGACACCTTGCAAATGAAGGAAGGCGAGACGGTCTCCGATTATTTTTCAAGAGTTCTTGCCATTTCTAATCAACTAAAAAGAAATGGTGAGAAGCTAGAAGATGTAACTATCATTGAGAAGATTCTTCAATTATTAGAATCAAGATTTGATAATATCACAATTATTATCGAGGAGATAAAAGATCTACAAGAGATGACAATAGAGCAACTCTTGGGTTCCTTGCAAGCCTATGAAGAAAGAAAGAAGATGAATGAAGGGATTACCGAACAACTCCTCAAGCTAGATCTCAAATCAGCCAAAAAAGATGAAAGATTCAACAACAACAATAAAAACTATCGTGGAAGAGGTCGTGGACAAGGACGAGGTCGTGCGAATGAACAAGAAAGAAATTTCAGCAACAACAATCAAGAAAGAGAAGAGCACTCAACAAGAGGGCGTGGAAGAGGACGCTCAAACTTAAGGTACGAGAAATCTCAAGTTAAGTGCTACAATTGTAATAAATTTGGGCATTATGCTAAAGAATGTAGAGCGCCCAAAAATAAAGTCAACGAAAGAGTCAACTACGTGGAAGAAGAAAGAAAAGAAGATGGCACATTATTGCTAGCTTATAAAGATAGTGAAAGATGTGAAGATGGAACATGGTACCTAGACACTGGAGCAAGCAATCACATGTGCGGAAAAAGAAGCATGTTCATGGAGCTTGATGAATCAGTGAGCGGGAATGTATCCTTCAGAGATGACTCAAAAATAGAAGTAAAAGGCAAAGGTAACATCCTTATTTGCTTGAAGAACGGGAAGCATCAATTTATTTCCAATGTCTATTTTGTGCCAAACATGAAGAGTAATATTTTAAGTTTGGCGCAACTTTTGGAGAAAGGATATGATATTCATTTAAAAAATAATTATCTTCTCTTAAAAGATAATATCGGCACTTTAATTGCGAAAGTGCCAATGTCAAGAAATAGAATGTTTTTGCTAAACATTCAAAATGAAGTTGCTAAGTGCCTCAAAGCTTGTTATAAAGACGTTTCTTGGTTATGGCACCTCTGATTTGGGCATCTCAACTTTGAAGGACTGGAGCTACTTTCAAAGAAAGAGATGGTGAAAGGTCTTCCGTGCATCAAGCATCCCGACCAAATATGTGAAGCATGTCTACTTGGGAAGCATTTCAGAAAAAGTTTTCCAAGAGAATCAAATTCGAGAGCTCGAAAGCCATTGGAGCTCATACATACAGATGTCTGTAGACCAATAAAGCCAAGCTCACTCGGTAAGAGCAACTACTTTCTTCTCTTCATTGATGATTTCTCACGAAAAAATATGGGTGTACTTTTTAAAGCAAAAATCAGAAGTATTTGGCGTATTTAAGAAATTCAAGGCCACCGTCGAGAAAGAAAGTGGACTCAAGATCAAGGCTATGCGATCTGATCGAGGAGGAGAGTTCACCTCAAAAGAATTCCAAGATTTTTGTGATGCCAATGGGATACGTCGATCTCTAATTGTCCCTGGATCCCCTCAACAAAATGGAGTAGCAGAAAGGAAGAACAGAACCATCCTTGACATGGCGAGGAGTATGCTTAAAGCAAGAGGTTGCCGAAGGAATTTTGGCAGAAGCGGTCTCATGTGCGGTTTATTTGGCCAACCGTTCTCCAATAAGAAGTGTGTGGGGAATGACTCCACAAGAAGCATGGAGTGGAAGAAAGCCCGGCATCTCCCACTTAAAGGTTTTCGGAAGCATAGCTCATGTGCACGTACCTGACATGAAAAGAAGTAAGTTAGATGACAAAAGTGAGAAGTTTATTTTTATTGGCTACGCCAACAACTCAAAAGGATACAAGCTATACAATCCAAATGTTGGAAAGACAATTATCAGCCGAGATGTTATATTTGCTGAAGAAGGAGAATGGGATTGGGGATCACATGATAAAGACTACAAATGTGAAGAAGAAGATATGGAGCAACCAAGGATGGAGCAAGAAAGAGAGGAGCCTACTACTCCACCAGCAACACCAACTATAAATAATCAAGAAAGCTCAAGTGAAAGAATACCACACTTTAGGAGCTTAATGGATATATATGAGGTAACAAAGAATCAAGAAAATCTTACACCCTTTTGCCTCTTTGCAGATTGTAAGCCCATGAATTTTTAAGAAGCCATACAAAATAAGGAGTGGAAGGATGGTATGGATGAAGAAATCAAGCAATCGACAAGAACGACACATGGGAGCTAACTTCACTTCCTTAAGGGCACAAGGCAATAGGCGTGAAATGGGTGTGCAAAGCAAAGAAGAACATTAAAGGAGAAATTGAAAGATACAAGGCAAGACTAGTGGCAAAAGGCTACAGTCAAAGAGCCAGCATTGACTATGATGAGGTATTTGCTCCTGTCGCTCGCTTAGAAATAATTAGACTAATCATCTCCTTGGCAGCTCAAAATAAATGGCAGATACATCAAATGGATGTAAAATCAGCCTTCTTGAATGGAGTTCTTGAAGAAGAAGTATATATACAACAACCGCCAGGATACGAAATCAAAGGGTGAGAAGATAAGATTTTGAAGCTGAAGAAGGCTCTTTATGGGTTAAAACAAGCACCAAGGGCATGGAACAACCGCATCGACAAGTATTTTGTTGAAAATAACTTCATCAAATGTCCTTATGAGCATGCCCTCTACATCAAAGTCAAGATAAAGATATTTTGATAGTATGCTTGTATGTGGATGACTTGATCTTCACTGGAAGTAATCAAAGTATGTTTAAAGAATTTAAACAGGCAATGACCAAAGAATTTGAGATGACTGATATTAGACTCATGGCCTATTACTTGGGCATTAAAAGTCCATCAAATGGAAGATTGAATATTTATCTCACAAGAGAGCTATGCAAAAGAGATGCTGAAGAAGTTCGAGATGGATAATTGCAAACCTATAAATACTCCCATTGAATGTGGAGTCAAGGTTTCAAAGCACGATGAAGGAGAAAGTGTCGATCCTACACTTTTTAAGAGCCTAGTTGGGAGTTTGCGCTACTTAACATGCACAAGGCTGATATTCTTTATGTTGTCGGACTTGTTAGTAGCTATATGGAGACTCCAACCACTAGCCACTTAAAGACTACTAAGAGAATCCTATGCTACATCAAAGGTACAATTCACTTTGGCTTGCTCTACTCCTCATCTAATAATTTTAGACTTGTAGGATATAGCGATAGTGATTGGGCTGGCGACATGGATGATAGAAAGAGCACCACTAGTTATGTGTTCTTTATGGGAGATACAGCTTTCACTTGGATGTCAAAGAAACAGCCAATTGTGACGCTATCTACTTGTGAAGCAGAGTACATAGCTACAACATCCTGTGTTTGTCATGCGATTTGGCTTCGAAATTTGTTAAAAGAGTTAAGCTTGCCTCAAGAAAAAGCAACAAAGATCCATGTTGATAATAAGTCTGCAATATCATTAGCCAAAAATCCAATTTTTCATGATAGAAGCAAGCACATTGATACACGTTATCACTACATCAGAGAATGCATTACAAGAAAGGAAGTGCAAGCAAAATATGTGAAGTCACAAGACCAAATTGCTGACATCTTCACCAAGCCACTCAAATATGAAGACTATATCAAGATGAGAGAGTTGCTTGGAGTCACAAAATTAAGGTTAAGGGGGGATGTTGGAAATTAAACTTAATTTGGCCCATTATTATTTGGGCTTTTTGATTGAAGCCCATAATCTAGAGAAATCTATTGAAGAAGACTCTAGAAATCTATTAAGGATAATTGTTAGAAAAGTCTAGAATATGTATTTAATGTCATTTATGATAGAAGATATGAGAATACTCTAGAGAGTCATTTGTAACCATTAGATTAAAATGTGTTGGCATAATCCTAACGGTGTACTACTAGTATAAATAGTGGTGATGTCTTTGTGTTTGTATTAGACCAAAAGTAAGAAATAAAATTTCTAATTTCTTTCTCTTCTTCTCTATAGCCTTCTATTATTTTCAAAATTCTTTTTCATTCCAACAAGCACAACAGAACCATTGCCGGATGATTTTTGATGTCCCTGCCACACTACCACAACATTCCCTGCTGCAACATTGACGAAGGGAACCATTGGCATGGATTAAGGATTTCAGCGGACATTGGTGGTAATTAGACGGTATTATAATTAATCTGAAGTTATTGTAATCATCTTTATTAGGTGTTTTTTCTCTATTTAAAGCTTATTTATGCAAATAATCCCACAGTTTATTAGATGGCTGCGTGTATTTATATTCACATTTGTAAATTCTAGAGACAAAAGAATACATGCTGCTCTTTGTTTTATCTCGACTTCCTCCATTCCTATCTCCTTCTCTTCTGCTATTCTCTTATTTTTCTGTTGCAAGAATGGGATGTTAAATCCTATTAATTGGTGTTCCTTGTTGACCACATGTCACCGCCATCGATTGGCCTTCGTCAATCGCTTCTTTCGACCTGTGCTGGCCATTTCGTCTTTCGCTCTCAACACAACTCTCCACCCTCTCACTGTACTCCAATGGTTAGCAAAACGTGGTGATGCCTTCACTAATTATAGAACTCATTGCATGAAGTTCTACGGCCAATCTGATGTCACTGCTAAAGGACAAAATTTTCAACCGCCTCCCTTATAATCATAATCAAAATTTTTAGGCATAGTCTTGCTGAGCTGGAGCCAGTGGCGGGCACACCCAACGACTGATTCAATAAAAAAAAACAGTGAATTGTAATGACAATAATTGAGATTTTAATTAAAAAAATAAAAAAATAATAAGCAGTGAACCGATTAATGTTTAAAAAGCAGCGAACCGTTATTTAAAAAATAAAAAAAAAATTTCTGCTTACTTATAAAACATTATTTAACCTTATTTAAGTTTGATAAAAAATATATATTTATTTATTAATGATGTACATATTTTATTACAAATAAATAAAAATAGCTTAAAATAAAATTTTGGAAGAAATATTGTTAAATGAGTTAAACTTAAAATATTTTAGTGAGATTAAAAACTCTGTGAAATTTAACTTATTATTAATTTATTAATGTATAATATTAATAAGAATGTATATATTAAATTTAATTTAATGATCTTATTATCATTAATTTAATGGTCTTATTCATATGGTATATTTTTTTTAGAAAATCTATTTCAATTTATATTAAGATTGGGACTGATATTAAATCTGTCAGATATTTTGTATTCACGTAGGATATGTACAGTTCTGGTAATGCAGTGAGTAGTCTCAATATATGAGCTATAAAATTATATTATCCAAATAATATGTATTGTTAAATCAGTTTTGTAGGCTTGTATTATTTTGTCATTGTGGCAATAGTAATTAATATGATGATTTTCTTTTTTTTTTTTCAGTTGACACAAAATTAATCTAATGTCCTTGCTATATAAATTAAACATTTGCTATATAAATTGAATATATATTGGTTATTTGGATGAGTGAGATCAGTACTTTAGATGGTTGAGTTTGTTTGGAAATCTTCTTCAACTTCTTATTTCTTTATCTTTCATGAATAAGATTAAGAAAATTACTATGAAGAAGTTGATTATGGAGGGTAGCACTCGATTTAAGGAATGTTTGGTGCATTCCACTGACAATAGTGAAAGAGTGAATATGTTGTTAGATCTATTAATTATGTCCTAATGCTAACTAAGAAGGAGGTGAATTGGTTATTTTAAAATTCTCTTGATTATTTTGAAAACCTTTCAACTAAAAACTATATATGTATTATATGATTTTATTCGTATCGTACGATCAAAACAATTTTAAAATTATTTTTCAACCACAGAAAAATAAAGTGCAATGTAGAAATTAAAAAATAATAAATAAAGACAAGCATAAAGAACACCAGATTTTATAGTGGTTCGGTCTAACAAGACCTACGTCTACTCCCCGGAGACTCCTTTTCCAGGTATTACACTATACTCAAGTGACTCTCCTTTAGCCCCCACAACTAGGCGGAGAAGCCCTTACAAACTCTCTTCCACTAACCCCGGTGCGGCAGAGAACCGTCATCCTTTTTCACCCTCCTGGTGAAGGCAGAGAACCCAACATCCTTTCTCACCCTCCTGGTGATGGCAGAGTACCACATATCTTTTCTCACCCTCCTGGTGTTGGCAGAGAACCAAGCATCCTTTCTCACCCTCCTGGTGATGACAGAGTACTGAGCCTTCTTGATCAATCCTCTTGCAATAGCCTTCAAGGAGATTGGAAGAACTTTGAAGAACAAGTAAGAGAATCTCACCGTTGGATATCCTTGTGAATCCCCTCATAATTTTTCTTACACTAGATCTCTCACACTCCACTCTCAAAACACTCTTCCAAACACACTCCTTAAGAGCACTCAAGAGAAATTCATGGAAGGACTGTTAGACAGTCAATTTTTAGGAACATTATATACAAAGGACAAAAAAAATCGTCCAAAAATTAAAAATTTCAAGTTTTACAGAGTCAGATCATACCGTACGATCGATATTCATATGTACGAATAGTTCAAATCATTGAACGATTCGTCCCGTATGATCATGTACGAACCAATGAACCCTAGTTTTTATACTCTGGAAAATGATATACAAAATTCATTCATACCGTACGAATAGTTCAAAAATTGAACAGTTCGTCCCATATGATCTTGTACGAACTAATGAACCCCAAATTTTGTACTCTGAAAAATGATATACGAACTCCATTCGTACTGTACGAACATTACAAAAATCCACAGTTCATCCCGTACGATCTAATATGAACAAATGAAACTAAGTTTTCGTACAGTGAAACTGAAAAATGATATATAAACTAATATCGTACTGTACGATCAGTTTAAAAAATTGACAGTTCGTTTTGTACAATCCAGTACAAACCATGCAAGCTCCCATTTCATATTATGGAAAATGGTATACGAACTAATATCATACAGTATGATCAATTAAAAAAAATGAACATTTTGTTACGTACGATACAGTACGAACCATGTAAGTTCATATTTCGTACTCTAGAAAATGATATACAAAACTATTTCGTACTGTACAATTTATACTTAGAAAAAAATTTTAATTAGGCAGGTTCGTATTAGAGGAGAAATAACACAAATCGTCCCGTACGATCATACATTGTACAGTACGATCAGTTTAAATAATTAAATTTTATCTCACTCCCTAGTGTGTATGTGCACAGTTATCCAACTTACAATCACACTCTCTCAGACTCAAAAAAAGTAAAAATTACAGACTTCACTTACAATAAACTCTAACAAAATAACTTGAAGTCTTCAGCAGTCTGGAGTGTGAATTTCCTGAAATACATGTTAGTACACACAAGACAAAATTTTCAATATTTGTTAGGAGAAATAATAAACAAGCAATAAGATCAAATAATAAAAATTTGTAATCATTAAAAACTCACATAAAAAACTCACTTGAATAACCATATTTGTACTATTCTCAATAAATAGCCTAGAGGAGAAGGTCAAATTGAATGAAATTTTTTAGTGTTGTTTGCATTCCTTGTGAAAGGATGAAGATTGAATATTATGCATACGTACGATGAAGTTATATAATTTAAGCTTTACAGGGATTGAGCAGATTTGAGTGATGTGGGTTAGAGATTTTTATATTAGAGGTTCATGGAATATGGTGGCCATTTGGCTCCTATAAACATTCTTAAGGCCAGAATTTAAGAAATTGGAGGCAATAAAAAAGTTTCATTGAGGTGATTGTTGAAAGGCCAATGACTGATATAGACCACTATATTTTTTATCATAAATGGAGTCGTGTGCAGGATGCATTTTTGTTTGAATCAAATAATACATTGAATGTCGTGGCAGGTTATAAGAGGAAGGAGTTTCTGAATGCAGCGGACTGGTAATAGATCCAGCATGAGTTGGAGTGCAAATTCAAATACTGTCCAACTCAAACCTAACTCCAAGCTCGCCTATGCATGGTGATCAGTAATGTTTGAAGGATGTAATTTTGTGTTGAACTTTTGTTTAGTATTTTAGTTTTCTAAATTCTTCCTCTGTGTTGTTATTTTATTAAGTATTATGGATGTGTAGCTTCGTATTTATTTGAAGTGATTTTTAATATGAAGTTATTATTTTTTTAGGAATGTTGGTACTGAGTAGAGATATTTTCTATTTCAAAATATTAATCTTAACATTAGTGATATGAAATAATGATAAATTTAATGATATAAATAGGATACTAATGATGCTTAATTATCAATTAACAACTATTTATTTTTTATAGTTGCTTTGGACTTTGAATTTCTCTTTCCAAAATTTATTTAGAGCATTGGATCCTTCTAAATTTGTCTCATTATTCATTGATAGAAATTTTCTTACAGCAACCCATCATATCAGATGACTTGTAAAGATGTAAGGTCCCATAAAATAATAATATAATTTTAAGATGCATGCAGAAGAATGTGTGCTTGTATAACATGAGCTGGTGATTATCCGTTGGAGCAAAAGGTAAATGCAAATGATATATTTAGGTGTTGCGTATAAGAATGGTCAAAAGATGAGGATGATGCCCTTTGGAGTATGCATATTGAGGTAATGAGGGTAAAATTTTATAGGACGAGAGATTTTCTATATGTTGTTGGTTGGAAAATATGTTCAAATGAGGTTCTTGAAAGAAAATAATTATATCGTAAATCCTCGTTTCTTGCAGATGCGATATCATGAGATGAGATGTGCGAGAGAGATTTATCATTTGCCAGATGTTGACTACAGCGACCTTGACATTAAGCATATGATTTTATACTATAAATGGCATTCTTGTTTTGACGAGTTCATATTATATTTTATAACGATCGAATAAAGGAGCTATTACCTGAAGGTAAGTCTAGAAAGTTTCTAAATGGTCAGAACTAACAATACCTTTAGTATGAGTTTGACTTCATCTCAAGTGTTGCCTAACTCAACCCAACTCCAAACACATCTATGTATGCTGCTTAGGAAATAAAAAACTACGTAGTTCTATTAATGTTAGCTTTTATTATATTTTTTTATTTTCTTTTGAATACTTACTAGGTAACTCGTATGACTTGTGTTATTTTTAGTATATTCGTAATATTTACTACGTATCACATGGTGTTCCTTCTTCAGTTAAGTTGTTAAAGCTGGAGTATCTCTTCGCAAAATTTTGTTCAGATGCACTGCAAAATTTTTAACCAAATAAAATATGAAATAGTTCATTGCATGAAATAATAGAAGTTCGAATAATACAATAATTGAAATACATAACATAATTATAGTATAGAAGCATCAGAACCAGGTAAAAGCTAGCATTTATGCCTATTCTTACGTGGTATAACATCTGTGCCTGGTGTATGGTGATCTGATGGTCAAATAGGCCTATCTCGTAATCCACCAAACTCCTCAGCCTGAACTGCTGCATGTTCCTTGCTATGCTGAATTGATGGTGGCCTTCATGTGGGCAGCGGGGTGTAGAACTAGGAGGTAGAGCTAATATCAAAAGGAGTTAAATACATCGCTTATATAGGTAACTACAAATAATGACTTACAAACTCTGATTGCTGCACATGTTGGGAAAATGTCTCCTATGGCGCACTCCAATCCCTATAGGAGGGTGTAGCATTACCCGTTTCTGATGGACCGACGTGAGGTTCTGCTATGGTTTGGGAAAACTATACCCTTCCATGGAGTCTGAATGGTATTGTGTGTCCTTTAAGTACATTTGTGTTCTAATAGCATTATTCATATCTCCAATCCTATCCATAGTTTATTGGAGTTCATGATATGTGGACTCATCATCCTGGCTGTAGAATCGTTGTAACATCTCATTTGTCTCAAAGGGGTAGTTTCACTATATGCAATTAAGTGAAAGAGTTAGAGAATTTATATAAATCTTATAACATAATAAAGTTTGATTTGAAAATAAACCAGTATACACTCAACAGGCGCTCGTGGGTAGTATGATCTAGGGGGCTTAGTAGGAGGCTATAGAAGGTATAGTGATGCCCATGGTCTATAACAATGCAAGTACTCCTTTAATGCTTGATCCTCACCATCAGGATGTTGCACACCATGGAAGATCGCTCCTTCTCGTCCCTCTCACATCATAATATAGAGATGATAGTAAATCATCCAATCCATATTAGCCTTCCCATGATTGCCCACTCTACCATAGTTTGGATCCATTTGTTGAATGTCAGTGGTCGGTGAGAATCCAAACTGTTGAATCACTTAATCAGGTAAATGCCACTCCACTCTCTCCCAGCTAATAAGTGGAACATGAGCACTCCAAGTGTCCCTACCTGCGAAACATATCTCTATAACAATTTCTTGGATACTTGGTCCATATATGAAAGACTTAAATTTTGAAGATTTTTTTTGTTGACATAGAATAGTCAATAATTATTTTAGGAGTCATTATAAGTTAAAATCATAAATAGTCTTCGTTAGAATATTTATAGTGTTGTGTTTTAGCTTCTTTAATTTTTTTTTATAATTTTTGGACACTATTAAAATTTCTTAAGAAATTGATACATGTCGGTACAAATGGGATTTTTTAGACTGTTAGGTGTCCTTTTCGTAAACCGATTTCACCAAAAATTTTTAAACAAAATGAGTTTATTTATGAATATTTTTTTGTAATTTTTGGAATTAAAAAAATAAATAAATTTAGATAAAATTAATATTTTAATATTAAATAATTAGAAAAAAATAATATTTTAATATAATATCAAATTCCACTTTTATATAATATAATAAGCTTTATTTTTTTTATTTTTTTTCCAAATAGAGATCGATTAGAGAAAAAGAGAGAAAAAGAGAGGAGAGAGAGAAAAATCCAATTTTGGGCGACTTCGAGTCATTTTCGTCCGTCGGCCAAGTTGGAAAATGTGTTCGTCTCAAGGTAAGTCACATTATGCCCATTTTAATTTTTAAAAATGTTTTTGATTAAAATTTTGTATTCGTTAGAGAAAAATGATGATGACTTTGCACAGGTAAAACTTTCACTGCGTAACTTTTTATGTTATAGAGATTATATTTATCCATATTTTAAATATTTTCTAGAAATTTTACGTGGGTTTTGAAATTTATGGAGTTTTTATTAAATAAAAATTTATCTAGATGTTGAAAAATAGTAGTGTAGTACTATCAAAGTCTTAAAAAATTATCATTTTACATAATCTCTAATAATTTGATAAATTTTTAAAAATGTGTATTTTTGCCTATTAAGATTTTCTATTGTCTACCATTATATAATACTATGCAATTTTAATACATGCTCAATTACTCTAAATTACTCTTTAATTATTATAATATGATAATATATGTGCATATGTGATTAAATTATATCTGTTGGGTTTCATATGGGGCCTAAATCTTCTGAAATTTTATCAGTTTTAGGGAATTGTTGGGAGTTAAAAGTGGCCAGAATTCTTTGAGATTATGTCTGAGACAAGGATATGTGATATATTATGGTGCTATAAGTACAAATAAAAAGGGAGTCCTAAGGGGCCAGAATCCTTTGGGGTTCTGTTTGGGTCTAATAAATGTGATATGAACTGCTTTGTGATATGAATTTTAATTTATTTAATTGTTCAGTATTGTTATTTAAATCAGGAAATAACTATTATGCATTTATTACATCTCTTAGTATAGTGATTTTTTAAATTGTATTTAACTACTTTTAAAGATTCAAGAAAATATTTGATAAACAAAATTTAAAAATTTAGATTGGTTTATATGGCTTGCTGTGCTGTTGTAGCTCACTGTGATTTTGCTTCTGGTTTTCAGGATTTGAGAAGGAGAAAGAGATTGTGAACTAGAAATTCAATATCAGATTTGAGGTCATATGTATTTTACTATTTTGATTTTTGTACAGTCATGGCTAGTTAAAATTTTAGTTCTATAGCTCTTTCTAGTAGCAATGTACTGTAGTGTAGATATTTATTTTAATGACATGAAAGAAACCTGGTGGATGTGTTATTTTCAGTATTTGGATATTTTAGTAATTATGTAGTCTGTAGTTTATTTCAATGAATATTGATAGAAAATCCGAAACAATTCCAAAACTAGATCTTGGGATTTGCATGTCATAGCTCAATATGATAGGACTTGTTCTGATCGGGTTGGGTTGTTACACCATATGGATTCCATAGTACCTACAGAATTAGTAAAATACATTATAACCTTCCCTAATTTTGCAAGCAAACTCATACTGATTTTGAATGGAAGACATACCTGACTTTGAAGAATACTATCTAACTCATTATTATATATCTTGATGTTCCCGACGTGCATCTCTCTAACCCATTCTTTATCCCACCTGTTATAAAGGACAACAATGTTTTTGTAAATGCAATAGTCGGTGTAAAAAAGAAAGTTTAAAATATCAAGTAACTACCTTCCGCCCACATTACAACCTTGTAGCAGTTTCAGATAAGGTACATGCAACGTAGGTCTTCTAACATGGATTTGTTCCCAAGGCCAAATCTATAGGAGATGAATGTATCCGATGATGTTACCCTATTTGCCCTTGGTTACCTTTATCAATTTTGTATGGATGTGCTAAGATTGCTCCACCAATCGAGTAAGTAGTTGAAGATATTGAAGATGAATCTCAAATCCAGAGGTATCTAGCAGTAATAAACACCCAATTATGAACAAAATATAGGCTCGCACATGCCTTTAAAAGTCTTTATCATTCAGCTCAACATAGGAATCCCTCCTATAAGTTCATCATGGCCACCTTAGCATGCGCCTGACCAATCTGAAATCTAGAAGTAACTTAAGGATTCAATGGGTCGTGGTATGTAACATCTGGATCTGGATGACTGCCCAGTAAATCATCATAGCAATCTGGCCAAGAATTCCATGATTTCTCCATTCTAACCACTGAGAGGCTGACTAATGCAGGTCTATCAATCTGTAGACCCATAATCATTACTACATCCTATAGTGTAATACTCATCTCCCCCACTACAAGATGAAATGTATTGGTTAGAGGCGACCATCTCTCGACCAATGCCATCAAAAGATGGTGATCAAGTTTGATGTGCATCAATTGCCTAACATAGTGCAAACAGGCTATCCTGATGGCTACAATGAATCTTGGACATTCAATAGGCCAATTCTGGACCATGAGCATATGCGAGGCTTTCTCCAGAATTATCCCCTGCATATTACAAATTTTTTTAAAAATACCAATATTTATAAAGAAAGTACATTAGACCATTTGCTAATAAGGAAGAATATTTATAACTTCGATACTTGGTCAGGGTGGGCAGCTCTATGTTTGCCTCATAGACAAGCGATGGTGGGGTGTACGTCTGTTGGTGCAATCCCATAGGTGGCTTCCTCCTCATTGGGGTGCTTTCTAACTTGCTATCTTCTAGGTCTTGTTAGTTCCTATGCCATTGCCTTTTATGCCGCTAATTCACATCAAAGTAGAGAACACAAGATTAGTATAACATGAAGTTGTACCAAACATTAAAAAGTAATGCATCATTAAATTTTTATTCAATTTAATTGATTAAAAATGTTTAGTTGAATAATATAAATTAAATTTAATTTAAATAATTTTTTATTACTTATATTATAATTTATGACCACTTCATGTCCACATAAATCAATATCATTTAAATTTATAAAGGATAATTAATATTACTGTCATTTTTTTAACTTATAGCACCAAATAATTTTTTTAATTTTTTTCGTTTAAATTTAAAACTAATATTTATAGTTTCAAAAGAATTTATTTAAATTTGTTATTTAAAAAATCAATATACAATGATAAAAAACTAATAATTTATAATATTTATTTTTTATATTCGCAAAAATTTAATGATGATTTTATTATCTATAAAATCAAACATAAGATTGCAATGGTAGTCATATAATCAAAATTTTAATATTACAAGTAGAACAAAAATTTAAACATAATAAAATACCAGTTGTTCATAAATTCTAACTAATTATGGTTACACATCAAACAGAACATCAGTACATGACTATTGCGTACACTAACAACTTGTAGATAACGATTACAAATTATTGGTATGAGGGGTAGTTGGTCCTGTTATTACCTGACATTTTACATAAACCACAAACCCGCTTGGATGATAAACTCGGCTCATCCACAGTGTTCTTGTAACGTCTAATATGTGGTCTCCCAGTGCGTCTTCTATAGTTGGGTGGTGCTAGTGGAAAAGAACCTTTGCTAGGTTCGTAAGAGGCCCAGAACTAATGGTCAGGTAGGTATACTATAAAACTCTACTTCATATGTTTGCTTTAAGCTCATCTTCGTGAAATAGTTTGAAACATAGGGGATATGACTACGCCTCATCAAAGCTAAAGAACTAACATGTACGTAAGGAATGTAATAAAGTAAGGGGTATCGACAATTGCACATACAGGTTGAATCATCCATCATATCAACTCGATATGACCTTCCAGACATGTCATTAACCTAAAACTCTGTCAAGTTGATTCTAGTAGGAGTAGGTATTCTCCTAGCTTCCAGTTCAATCTTGCGTAATTACTCCTCAGTCAATGGTGCAAAGAGATTGTTGCTCTCCAAATCAGCTGTTTGTGTACATTCCAACCGATGCGTGAAGATACCAACAAAATTGTAATATATTGCAGGAATCATGGCTTGAATAGGCAATGTTGACCTTATTTTCACCTGGCTCATGCCCTGGGTCAACCTGGTTGACTAGGTCAACTGAGGTTGACCCAATTCGACCCATTAAGCCCTAAGGAGTCTAATTTGATTTCAAATCCAATCCAAAGGCTTCTTGGCTCAAATCCTCATCCCTTGGGCCTAGTTAACTGGTTTGACCAAGCCAAGCATTGATTTGGTCAACCCCAGCTCTTAATGGGTAAAAATGACTTATTTAGGTCAAATTAAACCCTTTTAATGCGTTCAATTCATTCTTATTGAGCTCTAATTGAAACCCACGGCCCAAATCAACCCCACTCTCTCCTAATTAACCCTAGATTTGATCTAGGCCGTTGATTAGGAGTTTAGACCTATATATAGGAGACTTAGGGTTTCTTTAGAGGGACTTTTTGCTTTTACTCTCACCCTAGACGCTCCCAACCCGAGTCCTTTCATTTGTGAGCTCCCTAGGACCTCCTCCACCTCTCCCCACCCAAAAACCGACGGCCAAAGCTCGCCGGCAGCGAGAATCCGGCGAACCGAAGACCTAAGGCTTCTAAGGGTCAGATCTCGTGATCCAGAGCTTTTCAGAACATGATTTCTTCTACAAATAGGAGCATGGATAGTCTACAAGTGCAACAAGCCAGAAATCTCCAAAATCCATTGAATATTTTTGGTAAAATTTAAAACCCTAGTTTAGAACACATAGGGTTAATTAGCTTTTTGTATAGCGCATTTCAGACCGCAAAAATGGTACCACATGAATGCTCTTCATCACTGCTAGTTAGGTTTAAAATTTCAACAGATTTCATCGAGTCATTGGCGAGAACGAGGCGATTATCCCCCTAGGGTTTCGGATCTGGGTCTGCATGCGTAGGAAGGGCCTTGGACCGTTGATCGTACGATCAACGGTCTAGATCCCATCGTATCTCCTCCTGGATCTGCCCCGTGGTTTGATCTCCCACTGAGTTGAGCGTTCGGCTAGATCGTAGCCGTTCGTTTGAAACGACGGAAGATCCGACGGCCCGTGGCTTTGCTGACTCGTTTAAGTAAATAGCGCGTGGGTCCCGCCTCTATCATAATCATCAGGTAATGATTGGCGGTCGCGTCAATCATTGCCAATGGTTGGGCGCCGCCACTGTGGTTTGAATTGCCCAACCAGAGCTTGCCACGCGTAGTCTCGAGAGTCGTCGCTTTTCTTTTTTTTTTATTAAATAATTTCTATAAAAGCTTTTTAATTAATTTTATTTAGATAATTAATTTAAAAAATTACAATTATTATTATTATTTTAATTATTTTATTATACTATAATTATTATTTCATTGTTATTCTTATTATTATTTATTAGTAATAATAATATTATTATTAATTATTATCATTATTATTATTTAAATTACTTTTATTATTTAAGTTATTATTATTATTATTGTTATTATTATTACTATTATATTATTAATTATCATTTTATTATTATCTACTTTTAATTAATTAATTAATTAATCACTATTATTATTATAATTGTTATAATTAGTAGTTTATTATAATTATGTTATTATTATTATTATTTTTAAAAGATTATTTTTGTTATTTTATTATTATATTATTATTATTTTAATCATTTATTACTTATTTTTATTATTATTACTACTATTAATTTTATCATTACTACTTTGAGATTATTTAAAACTATTTTAGCCAAATTGTATTATTATTATTATTATTATTATTTTCTTTTTATTTCTTTTTTAAATTATTATTATCATTATTTTGTTATCACCATTATTATCATAATTATTATAATCATTATTTACTGTAATTATTATTATATTAATAATATTTTAAATCTTTCTTTTAATTATTATTATTAATTTTTTTAAAACAATATTTTAAATTATATTATTAATTTTTTAAAACTATTTTAAATTATTATTATATTCTATTATTAATATTTCAAAACTATTTCAATCATATTATTATATCATTATTTTTACTTTCTTTTTTTATTACTTTAATTATTATTTTAAATCATTATTATTATTATTTTGTTATTGTTATTGCTATCATTACTTATTACTATTATTATTATTATTATTATTATTTTAAAACTATATTATTATTATTTATCATTATCACTTTTATTATTTTAATCTTTATTCTTATTATTGTATTATTATTATTTAAAAAAATTTTTAGAAACTTTAATCATCAACTTATTTTTAACTTAATAATTATCTTAAAATTATTTAAAAATACATTTTAAATGTATTAAACTTCAGAAATTCATAACTAATTCATTTTAAATCGGATTTTGACGCATAATATCTCGTTCTTTTCAGAAAAATATGAACTTTAATTTGAAACTATTTTCAAAATCCAAATCTATCTTTCTGGATTATTTTTGTATTACTTAATTAGTTAAATATTTAACTCTTATTTAATTATTTTAAAACTAAAAATTATTTTTAAATATAAATTATTTTGAAATCCTTGATGGGATGGCCAGTGGATCTCTCATGCGTATGCAATAAATTATTTTAAACTACCTTACTTTCAAAACTTATATAATTGCATACATTCATATTTATGTACTTTAAAATTGCTTTGAAATTACATAAATACTTAAATCCCCGAATTATGAGAGATCTACTTCCTTGAAATTCTAAACCTAGGTCATGCATATGAACATCATTCATACAGGAAGGATTAGTGGAGGATTAGGTCTCAATCATTCACTAATCACTTCATTAATTCCTTTTCCTTACTGTTTCGTAGTCCTTGCATGTGTAGGATGCACAAGCATTTAGTTTAGGCTCTCCTAGATTTGAGGATATGGTGTGTTTATGTTTGTATTGTATTTACTTTATGTTACCCCAAGTGTTAGTTTCAAACACTGATTCAAACCTATGTAACATAGTGACACCCTTAGGACAATAATTTGGGACCCGTCAAGCGGACTTAGAGAAACTCTAGGAGCTAGGATTTACCTCTGATTGACTTAAAACTTGAACCATATGAACTTAGTGACATCATCAACCTCCCTGGAATTTTTTAGGAATTTTTAGGACTTATTAAACTCCTTAATTAACCAACCCTAATTTACCCGTTAATTAGGACCTAAAAAATTCAAAAAATTTTAATAAATCCATTATAAATCAGAAAATTATCGATAATATATCAAAATTTTTAGAATTTAGTCCTCCTTACTCTAAGAAAATTAAAATCCCTTTAATTGGACTTCAATCTGAACTTTAAAATATATTTGACTAAAAATCACCTTTTAATTAAATTAAATAATTTAAAATTATTAAAAACCCAAAATTTTCCTAAACACTTGGGAACACTTCTTTTGGTCATTTCTGACCTTTGGGGGTGATTCCAAGCAATTTGGAGCTGATTTGGATCAAAATCTCTAAAACAGTCTTTAATTAAATAATTTCGATAATTCATGAAATTACCCAAACTTTAAAAATTCATAACTAATTCTAGAAAACTCCAAATTGAGTAAACTCAAAGGCATTCAACTCACATTAGGGTCTAATATTTATTAAAAATATTAAGACTCTAGAAATCAACTTAAATAAAAAAGTCAACAATCTGGTCAAACTTAGGTCAAAGTAAGGCTAAAACTTTAGAAATTCATAACTTTGGATAGAAGAGTCCAATTTGGGTATGCTTACAGTCTAACTAATCGGGTTAAGGTCTATTATTTTATAAAAATACTAAATATTTACAAACTCTCTTTAATCAAAAAGTCAGTTTTGGACCCCTTTGATCTAGCGGATTGGGAGACCCCATACCCTCTAACAACTCACTGACTCAACTTAAAATTCAGAAAACATTATCCTAAGTTTTCAGTTAACACCCTAATCTGATAATGAATCAATTAATATCATCTCTCTTTAACCTCTATCCAATTAAATCAACTTAATCAACCCCGACTACTACTAGGTAACCCAGGCCTACGAGGTTATTGACTTAGCCCCAAGGAAGGTGAAATAAACTTTATGGCCTCTGTGTGAAATAAAGGTAGTAATCATCGAACCATTAAAACATACCTAATTTAATCCTTAACGCATCAACACTTAAACTCAAACCCAAAACTCTCCTTCGGACTTTTAACAAACACGAACATTAGACAACTTTAACTAACTACCTAGCTTAGGGTCTGCCTCAGCCACACAGCCTTTTACACACACTTAGATGAATTGCTAGGGCACCACTTCTAGACCTAGGCTAGGCCGGTGTTTACTTTTCTGTCCCGTGTTGAGTTTTTCAGGGTTTTCATTATATGTTGTGATTAAATTACTGATGTGTTTTATTTACTTTTACTGCGCTCTAGGAATTGATGTGATTACACGATAAATTGCCCATAAGTTAGGATCGATTTTAATACTAATGATATTTTTTATAGGTGGCCATGCTCATACAGTGCTAATAAGGGGGGTAATAATCATGATTTAAATACTAACGTTATTTTATGCAGGTGCTTCAGAAATTACTCGACCCCCTTAAATAAATGAGGGCTAATAATAAATCATAATGATAAATTGCTATAGGTGCTTCAGAACTGCTTAGCCCTCAATTAATTAAAAGAGCATGGCCAAGCTTGGCTGGCATGAATGTTTTCTTTACATGTATTTATAACTGCTTGAAATGTGATATTAACTGCTTGGGATGACTTTTATTAGGATAACCTTGCAGGAGAGTCTAGATTTTATTATTTTTATTAATATAATTATTTGTAATATTGGTTCAAGTTGTGAAAATATTTCTGAGTTGGGATATCCTTATCCGACTTGAGTTCCAAAAGAAGAAGGCATCCTCAAGAGGGAGAGTCTTCTTCCGTTTGGAAGATCGAGTTCAGATGGCTTTTAGATATCCAAAGAGAAAAGGCAATACCCCTTTAAGGGGGAATTATCTCTTCGTTTGGATATTCAAGCCACGACGAATCCAAGGAGATCGAGGAGGAGAGATCCAAGGAGTCCAAGAAGACTGAAGATTTAAAGACCCAATATCCCACTCAAAGTCATTTGCGTCATTTCTAGGATTAGAAATTCGGGTTGTTGGCAATGGTGCCCGGCCACTTTAATTTCCTGCAGACCTTGGTTTGTAATTAAGGGTAGTTGGCCTATGGATATTTATTTGATTGGTTTGATTATCTTGATGTATTTTATTTATGATCGTGAGCCTTCAGGGTTGTCTGATTTTCTTAATTTATTGGTGATTTGCATGCCGCTTTTATTTTAGTCTGGACTTCGTTAGGCCCCTTTAAGGACTAAAATATTTTTTACTCATAACTAATACTTAAAATTCTAAGGTTTAAATAACATAGAAACCTAACGACCTAGGGAACTGCCAGAATCGTCCAGGGTCGCATGCATATTAATGTATTTTCTCTCTCCTTCTATAAGACACTTCCCTGCCTTCGGGTAGAGTCCAAGTAATCCAACATATAAGGATGAGGTGCTGGATCTAGGGAAGTCTAGTCTTTTCTAAAAAAATTATTTTTATAAGCCTTTTTAAAATTTCATGTATACTTGATTTGAATAATTTAACTAGCATGCATTGCATTAAAAATCAACTAAATTAAAATTTTAATTGTGTTAGATCTAGTAGCATTCACCCTATATAAGTCTGGGGCCAATTAGAAAACTCTCTAGACGTCAGCCCTATTTTCAAAGAACTATAACCTACCCACCCATCTTTTATAAAATGACTGGACTCATGGTTTTGAAGCCACTAGGTGGTTAGCTGGCTCCCCATTCCAAGCTGGGGTAAGCCCAGATTTTGGATTGTATTAGCTAGGACACGGGTGTTTTTGTTGCGTAGAACACTAGAACCACTCTAGATCTAGGATTCAAGGCTACTATTATTTCATAGTATGCATCATAAGTAGGTAAGTCTTCTATCATACAGAGACTATAAACCCTACATATCCGGGTCACACGGATGACGCCATCTCTATCCTTCTCTCCTGTATGCTTTAAATGCATGATTTATTTCTTTTCTCTAGTTTCTTCTCACTACCTTAGTCCCTCCAGATGCTGATCTGAGCTGTGTATGTTGACAAAGCCTAGTTGAATCTTCCTTCCTCTTTGAGTAGGACTTCATAGTTTCCCCCTATGTGCCAATCCTAATTTGGAAAGTATAATATAGAATCCTTAATCGAGAGTCTTCTCAGGCCCCTGCTTGAGATGTAATTAACCACAAGGGCTTACGCCTGTAGGAAACCAAATTCCATTATCAAATAAACCCCATCGAGCTAATATATCAGGTGGGAGAAACAAATTATGATGATCAGATCGTAGATATTATTACCCATCGGGGTGTGCTGGTGAGAGCCGATATCCTCAATGGTTGATCGTATGTATGATCGAATCTGCCCTCCCATCGGCAATACTATCTCGCCCCGAGGGGCTGCGGTGTTGTTCCCTTTCGGAGGCCCACATATTTCTAGCAACCATGGTGGGACAGGTTTCTCTCTCCATCTTTAGATTCTATATTATCCTTTCTTGTATGTGCTCTGAGATTGGTACTCTTTAGATTAGGTCCATCTCACTTTTAATTAGGGTCCTTGCTTAGTTAGGATCATTCCTTCTTCTTAACTAGGGTTCCCCCTAATTTTCCTCTTTTCCTTCTAGCCTTCCTGGTCATTCTGTCCCCTATCTATCATTCCTCTTCTCATGTTATTATTTCTTACTAATCATATCAAATTTCGTTTGTTCTTCTTGGCAGACAGTGCCATGGCCTCTTCCGTGACTTTTCGTTTCGATTCTGACGCGCGGGTGACACTTCCTGAGTCCCTGCTAACCAGTCCTCTTGTTGGAGGAATCACTCTTGGTTCCTTCACTGACTTGGCCTTCGTCACTCTTGGCGAGCCGACCCCTGTTGAGGATGCTGCCTACTCTCCTCCCCATAGGAGAGCTAGCGCAGCCATGCGACCTTTCGGATGTCCAGTTGGTCGGCAGACAGCCCGAGCACCTGCTTGTCCCACTATCATTCATGTGCAGCCGGCACTCCCTGTGATTAGGCAGCCAGTGCCTAGATCACTTCCTGTTCTACCCACTCCTCCAGCGGTCAGGGGATGAGTGCCCGCCGCACCAGTTATTCAGGCTACCCCAGCCCCTCAGCACCGGCAGGTAGTAGTTACTCCAGCTGTTGTTCCGGCAGAGGCAGCTCATATTCGGGTCCCCCCTCCTTCTTCCTCTAGAAAGTGGGATGCCCAGATTGAGGCTCCTTTGCCTTCCTCTAGTCGGGTTTTAATTTTCACCCGGTTGTCTCACCCAGAGACCCTCGAGCAGACCCCGACACTTTTCATAGTCCCTGTTCCCCCTGTCACTCAGGCAGTGGGTTCAGATGTTGCTTCGTCTTCCGCCTCCAGCGTTGGGAGAAGGGCCAAGAAGAATAGGAATAGAAGGCTCCGGTTAGCTGCATCCGAGGCAGATAGACAGAGGATGGCATATTCGTTGGCTCACTAGGAGCCAGTGCAGAGGAGAGTGGACCCCGGGCAGCAGGCACCACAACCAGTTGCAGTTTCCCCTACTCCAAATATTATAGTTGCCCCTGAGATAGCAGCAGTTCAGGGAGGACGCTTCTCTCCGCTGACACACAGTGGTGATGAGAAGGACGTCGCTCGCATCATGGTGGCTCCTCCTGTCACTACTACTTTACCATGCGCTAGGGTCCCAAGGGATGATATCGCTCGAGCCCACTCTCAGAGGATTCGAAGCATCATCCGCTTAGCAAGGGGTCGAGGCCTTATCAGTCGGGAGAGGTTACTCCACCAGATCTCTCAGATGTCCATTTAGTTATAGAAACAGACTTCGAGGCAGAGGTACAGGTGGCAGAGAGGACAACCACCCAAGCAGCCTGTTAGTTCAGTTCCATCGGTGAGACCACAGATAGTTGCTCCAGTTATTGGATGATGTCCATGTCATCATGGACGGAGGTAGTAGTTGGAGCCTCCTAGACCCCAACCCAATTTAGTCGTAGTAGCCCCGCAGCAGCCAATTTCCCCTGTTGGGTCCCATTGTAGCAGATGGGTGTGGAGACGACGACAGGCAAAGTTCCTTATCGAGGCAGTGTAGTTGGTTGAGATAGTGCAGCCAGTTCAGGCCGTTGAGCAGTTAGAGACAGTTGTTCCTCCCAAATTAGAGGTAGTTCTAATGGTCTATGATGTAGTGACAGATATTGATGTCGTAGTGTCTCCTTGTAGTTCACTAGTTCAGGTAGAGCCAGCTCTTATTTTTAGCCCCTATAGGGCCTCTTCCCCTTTAAGTCTGTACATAGAGGCTTTTCATCAGACATTCTTCAAAGATGATGCACTTAAGGATGACTTACTCGAGAAGGAGTCGGATGGGGATGTACCGGTGCACAGAGTATGTATGATTACTAGACGAGGCCACTCAGATGAGCAGAGAGAGGCATATGATGATGATGATGATGAGCAGGGAGACGCGGAAGTTGGAGGATCTCCCTGATCAGTTGAGACAGATGCCACAGTGCTACAGTTACAGACTCAAATGGCAGAGATGGCTAGGGCCATGGCAGCGATGACTGCTCAATTGACAGCCTTGGGGGTAATACCCTAGATGACTGGCGTATGTACTCCTATTATATCTAGGGACGAGCCAGTAGCATCACCCGTAGTAGCACCAGACCCTGTAGGAGTGGACATGGTCCAGAGAGCAGTTCTAATGGCACATATAACAGTTACTTTCACTACCCCAGTTTAGAGTCAGTAAGCTTAGTTGTCAGCAGGGCAGATTCAGGATTTGATAGCACAGAAGGTTGAGCAGGTCATTTCCTCCTGAAAGTCTAGAGAGGTAGTTAGCAGGGGACATCCTTACCCGGTAGAGTACGAGCACGAGCCCTACCCCCCTGGTTTTTTCCCTCCTAGATTTAGAGTTTTTGATGGGTTTAGGAACCCAAGGTAGCATGTGGTCCAGTACCGAGCCATCTACTACAATATAGGAGGGAATGATGCACTGATGTTGAGGCTTTTTGTCAGTAGTTTAGTTGGTGTGGCCTTTGCCTGGTACACCAACCTCCTTAATGATTCAGTACACACCTTTGTGGAGTTAGAGTAGCTTTTTGTTCAGAGGTTTGTCAGTGCAGAGCACCGGGTTATAGTTGGGGAGTTAGTTGTGACTAGACAGCATCCTCAAGAGACTCTCCCAGATTATATAGTCAGATAGAGGAACCTCAGCCTACACTGTGAGCCCCAATTATAAGAGTAGCATGCATTAGAGATCCTGTTAAAGAACATAGATGGTCCAATAGCACCTTATCTGAAGGGTTTCAGCATTAGAACCTTTCAGAAGTTATTGATAAAGGTGATTAGTTTGCAGGAAAGCATACCAGATATAGTCCCTCCTAAGGTTGAGAGTCAACCTTCACATAGACCTCAGCGGCAGGAGTCTTCAGGGGCACCTCCACCTAGGAGAGGGGAGGTACACAGTACCTATGAACCATCAGATAAGGGCAAGAAGCCCTTAATTAGTTCAGCACCAGCCCAGCAGTCTCACACACCTGATCAGTCAACAGCACAGCCTAGACCTTACCGTAGGACTCTAGAGAGTCAACAGTACCTACGGGAGAAGCTCAGTAAGGAATATCCCTTTAAAATAGAAAGTAAGATCTTTAGATTCCTTATTAAGAAGAGCATCTTAATATTCCTGACAAACAGTAGAGTGGAGGAGGAGGGACAAACAGACCACCCACTCTATTGTCCATTCCATAGACATATCAGGTATGTTATAGAAGACTGTTATATATTCAAGGATAGAGTTGAGAAGCTCATGGCAAGTGGGCAGATCCACCTACAGGACAGCAACCTGGTGCAGCCCAAGGGCAAGACGTCTCAGACAGTTTAGATGATTTCAGGTTTTGGTTCTAGTGACAGTTAAAGTGATAGTCAGAGTAATAGCAGTAGATCACCCAGAGGTTCTGAGGGAGAGTGGCGGCTAGCACTCTCTCGGAAGATAAAGCAGATGATCAGATAGACAGTTCAGAGTTCAGAGGTAGTTAAGAGGAGGTCTACCCATGCCAAGTCGATAGTTGCCAGCCCAGTTGCTTCGCCAACACCTTTTTTTTCTTCTTCTTCTATTGTAGTGCCTACTAAGCATATTTCTTTTTCTGCTTTATGTAATAAGAAAATGTATGAAAAGAAAAAAATTGTTGTAACTTTCAAGGGGAAGACGGGACGCCTTCTTACGCCTACACTAAAGAATTTCATTCTCCCTTTGACTGATGATGAAATAATAGAAGAATGTCATTTTGGCTACTTTTGATGTTATGTTCCTGCTTTTACTTTTTCTAGTACTCGCTCTTCTAGTATTTTACATATTTCTTGTAATAACTCTGTGTGCAATGATGAGTCTAAGTGTGATGAAGAATCGGTCTTTACCATTCCAAAGGGTGGTTGTTACATGGATTCAGAAGATGAATCCGAGAACCCACTCCAGTCACTTTCCTTAGAGCCAGCACAAGTCATCACCGCTGAACCAAGTGAATCTCCTATTGAGGATGACTCAATATAGGAAGTTCACCTATGTTTAGGAAAGGTCCTTCCACCTACGATGGCTAAGAACAAAAAAAAAGATAAAAATATTGTTACCCAGCAGGATGATCATATCCCTTCCTCCCAAGAGCAGTCTAAAGAGAAAGGGAAAGGCCCTTAGCTGGAGGTCGACTATAATGTATTCGCTCATTTAAGGAAAATTCCTTCCCTTCTTAGTGTCTATGACGCTTTGATGATGTCTCATGACTTAAGAGAGATCATGATAAAAGCACTACTCGAATAAGAGTCTTATCAAGCCTTCTTTGCTTCTAAATCTATCAAGGATGCATGTCATTTGAGAGAGATGCCATGTATTATATTTTCAGATTGAGATCTCCTCTTAAGAATCTCTAATCATAATCATCCCTTATATGTCACCGCTGAAGTCAATGGTTATGAGTTGAACAGGGTCCTCATTGACCAAGGAGCTTCAGTCAACATCCTAAGCTATGAAACTTTAAAGAGCCTCTCTCTTGGTCATTTGAAGTTTAACTTCAAATAAGATTATATTGAAAGGCTTCAATGACCAAGGACAGCATGCCCTGGGGTCTATCACCTTGCCTTTGAAGTTTGGAAATGTCTTTACTGAGGTAAAGTTTCATGTGATCGAGGCTGATACTTCATACAAAGCTCTCTTAGGAAGGCCTTGGATTCATGAGTACGGAATGGTGCCCTCTACCCTACACTAATGTATAAAGTATATGAGGAATGACGTAGAGTATTCCATTCCTGGGGATACTCAGCCCTTTGCCGTGCACGAGATCTCTATTTACAATGATGCCGAGCATTACATGCCTCGAAAGACTCATATAACTCCTCCTGCCCAGTTACCAGTGATACTTGTTAGTATTGTACAGGGTCCTACACAGTCACCTACACAGGGTCCCATATAGCCACTGGTACATCATCCATCACAGGTTGGTATTGAGGCAGATGTATCTGCTACAGATTTTATTAGATTTCCTTTCCAGTTCGCAGTTAGGCATGATGTTCCCCTTAGTAGAGGTAGGAGAGGATGAGGTAGAGGTAGAGGTAGAGAGTTTACTGGCCCTGCGAGAAACTTGGACACTCGAATCCCCCTCCCTCGTATTTATACACTTCTTCCCTGACTGTCGAGTCCGACTCTTCTGATGATGAGATGATCGACATCCCTCATCATCCAGTCCCTTCTCCAGTCTTGAGTTCGACTGACTATAGCTCATTCCCTACCTTCCGTAGGTACTTGATACCTAAGGGTGGTTTGATTATTGATAGTAACTCAGACGAGGAAGGAGACTTCCGACGTCTGACCACTAACAAATAATTTTCCTCCTATTAGATGTGTGGGATAAAAGTCGAAGAACCTCATCAAGGATTTTGTTGTTGCTCCTTCCACTAGTATTGGTGGCTCACCACAAACTAATAAATCTTTCATACCTCTGTTGTACAAATCATTCGTGCCACCACTAGCTAGTGAGTGTGCCTCCTTATCCCACATTATAGGTGCCCCGCTGGGTCTTGAGAGTCAGGGTCCTGTGGAGACCGCTACGGTTGAGGAGATCATAAATGTTCCTCATTACTTTTCCCCTGTTGTGGAAGGCTATGTAGAGCGGGGTGTCGTTCCTTCGACTTGGTCTGATGAACGAGCTCTACAACAAGCCCGCATTTGGCGAACTAATATACCTCAAACCCAGCAAGGCTTGGGTTACGTTGAGAAGGGTCAGTCTACTCATGACAACATTCAAGCTGTCTCCTACTCATATCTGATTGTTTCTCTTGCTAATGAAGAAGACCCGGATGATGATAAGGACAGAGTACTTGATGCCCCTCGAGAGCTCGAAGATGGCATCACTTCTGCTATGGATGAGCTGCACGAGGTCAACTAAGGCACTGAATCAGATCCTAGACCTATTTATCATAGTATCTTATTATCTGACTCAGAGGCTCAAGAATACATCAAGTTACTCTCAGAGTTTAGAGACTATTTTGCCTAGAACTACATTGAGATGTCTGGTCTGAATCCAGAGGTAGCAGTCCACAAGCTAGCCATCAAGCCTGATGCAGTCCCTATTAAGCAATCACCTCGTAGGATGAGGTTGAAGATTAAACAATAGGTGATCGCTGAAACTAAGAAGGTTATAGAAGCTGGTTTCATTCATGTAGAGAAGTACCCTACTTGGCTTGCCAACATTGTTTCAATCTGGAAGAAGAGTGGACAGATTCGTGTCTGCATTATTTTTCATGATTTAAATAAGGCATGCCCTAAGGATGATTTCCCTCTTCCTATCCCCAAGCTTATGGTGGATATAACATCGTCCCATAGCATTTTCTCCTTCATGGATGGTTCATCTGGTTATAATTAGATAAAGATGGAATATGAGGAGGAGAAGTTTACTACATTTCGAACACCTATAGATGTATTTTATTATGTGGTGATGCCCTTCGGTCTCAAGAATATCGGGGCCACCTATCAAGGTACTATGATTGTTATCTTCGATGAGATGATACACGAGCAAGTTGAATGTTATGTGGATGATTTAGTGGTCAAAAGCAAGGTCCGTGGAGATCCCCTTTGAGATCTACGAATCATTTTTGAGCGCTTGCGTAAGTATGATCTAAAGATGAACCCTTTAAAAAGCACATTTGGGGTAAGTGCAGAAAAGTTCTTAGGGTTTATAGTTCACTACCGTGGCATTGAATTGATCCTTCCATGATTAAAGCTATAGTGGACTTAAAACCCCCTAAGAGCCTTACCCAGCTAAGGTCTTTTCAAGGAAAACTTGCCTTCCTACAGAGATTTATCTCCAATCTTTCTGGTAGGTGCCATCCCTTCGCTACCCTAGCAAAGAATGTTGCTCATTTCTATTAGGATGAGCATTATCAGGAGGCCTTTGAGATTATAAAGCGCTACTTAATGAACCCCCCTATTTTAGCTGCACCCATCCTAGGGAGGTCGTTAATTCTCTACACTATGGCCCTGGATGAGTCTTTGGGTGCACTGTTGGCTCAAGAGAATGAGCAAGGAAAGAAAAATGCCTTGTACTACCTTAGCAGACGGTTGATATCCACAGAGCTGAAGTACCCAACAATGGAAAAGTAATGTTTAGCATTGATCTTCACGGTACAGAAGCTTAGAAATTATATGCTTTCATATAAAGTCAACCTAATCTCGTGAGTCAACTCTTTGTAGTACTTGATGACTTGTCCGACCCTCTCAGGTCATCTAGCACGTTGGTCTATGATTCTGCTGCAGTTCGACATTACTTTTGTCCCTCAGTGGGCCATCAAAGGATAGGTTCTAGCTAATTTTCTTATTGCTCACCCGATCTCTGCAGATTCTCCACTCAATGATGGCCTGCCTGATGAATTAATCATGAGTATGGAAGAGCAGGAGTCCCCTACTTTTGATGAAGACTCTCCAATCTGACTCTTCCTCAACTGAAAACACTTATCTTCTCCCAATCAGACCCTCACAGTGTTTTCAGTTGAGGAAGAGTCAGATTGGAGAGTATATTTTATAAAATATTTAAAGCATAGCAGGCTTCCAGATGATAGATCTCTCCCTGCTCAGATCATAAAGAGGGCTCTATCATTCACTTATGTGAACGACATCTTATATCGACGCTCTTTTGACCAAATATTATTGCGTTGCCTCAACAACGAGGAGGCTCGCAAGGTCATAGGTGAGATACACATAGGTCTTTGCGGTGCCCACCAGTTTGGACCAAAGATGAAAGGTAAAATTAAACACCTTGGTTACTATTGGCCGACTATGATCCGTGATTGCATGGAGCACGCTAGAAGGTCCCACCAGTGCCAAATCTATAACATGGTGATTCACCAACACCCTAATCTACTACACTCTACTGTATCATCTTGGCCATTTAAAGGTTGGGGCATAGATGTAGTGGGTCCTATCGACCCTCCTTCCTCTAAGGGTCATAGGTTCATTTTAGCTGCCACTGACTACTTCTCTAAGTGGGCAGAAGCTGTACCACTTAAGAAAGTTAAATCAGAAGATGTGATGTATTTCTTTCGTGATCACATTATCTATCGCTTTGGTGTGCCGCGCCATATCATCTTAGATAATGGCCCATCAATTAGAAGCGCCAAGAATGCCAGATTTACCCGCCACCATGATATTAATTGGCGATACTTCTCGATTTACTATCCTAAAGCCAATGGCTTGGCGGAGGTATTTAACAAAACTCTCGTGCAATTAATAAGAAAAATCCTTGTCGCAAACAAACGAGAGTGGCACGATAGACTACCCGAGGTATTATGGGGTTATATGACTATATACCATACTCCTACTCAGTCTACCCCATATGCTCTGGCCTTCGGGGTTGAAGCCATCCTCCCACTTGAGGTTGAGCTCCCTTCGTTACGTGTGGTAGTCAGCCACAATCTTTCCCATGAAGATAATGCCCGACTATGGATAAAAGAGCTTGATGGTTTAGAAGAGCTTCGTCTGCAAGCTTATCAGAACCTCAAACTATATCAGGCCCGTATGGCTCGATCACATAATCGCCTTGTCCGACCTCGTGCTTTCCGGGTTGGCGAGTTGGTCCTTATTTTGCGTAGGCCTATCATTTTGCACCGTTGTCGAAGTGGTAAGTTCGAGCCTATTTGAGAAGGCCCCTTCACTGTAAAGTAAGTTTATGAAGGTGGTGCCTACCTACTCGTTGATGCCAATGGTATTCTCCCTATACATGTCATCAACGGGCAGTACTTGAAAAAGTACTATACTTGAGTTTTACACTTCAGATGGGGAGTCTCCCTACCGCATGTAAATATTCCTCTGTATATGTACCCCCTTAAAAGGAGCTTCTTTACCTTTTGATAGTCTGTATGGCCACAATGATTTAACATCTACCACACGATGTTCGTTACAAAAAGTATGGGGCTATCCTTAAAGGAGATACGATGAGATGACGTGATTTATACATTGGCATAAACTCTAGTCTCTATCATCTCCCTTGTCTGAGCTCTTTTAGACTAGATCTTGATCCATATCAGTCCAAATGAAAATCTAAATTCTATCTTCAATGACGGGGCCTTAAATTTGACATATGTAAGTTTTTTACAGAGAAAGGTTAATTTGAGAAAAATCTGAGAATTTAAAATACAAGGTAAAGTTTTGAAGGAATTTTTCTTAGAGAGTACATGATTTATTTTTCTTAATGCATAATTTACCTCTATTTTTCTTAAAATATGAAGTAAGTGTTGGTTGACTCCTCTGAACACTTAAAAAAAAAAATTTCATGATGATCCGTAAAAGAATATATGCTCTCCCTCCCATCCCTTGTTTGAGATGATTTCATTTTTTTTAACTAAAATCTATGTCAAATTGAAATTAGATTTAAAAATAAACATTTTCTCTATCATCTTGCAGTTTTTTATCTCATAGGCATCTTTTGCATGCTAATAAATCTGCCTCATAATTTTTTTAATCAGTTTGTTCATTCTTATCATAGGATCGGATTTGCTTTGTGGATTTTTCTTCCTTATATAAGAGAATGAGTTTTCTTCTCTTATGTTTGGAAGATAATTTTATAACTGAGAAAGTTTTCTTTTAGAGATTTAGAAAGGAAGCCAATTACAAAAATAAAAAGATGCACAAAGTGCGCAACAAATGAAAGATACACAAAGTGTATCAAATAATAAAAATATGCGTAAAGTACGCCAAAAATGAAAGATGCACAAAGTGTATCAAATAATTAAAAGATATGCAAAGTGTGCCAAACTAAGTTAAGGGACATAAAATGAGCCCAAAATGAATGAGTAAATGGCTTCCGTTTCTTGTAAATCTTTGAATCTCAAAAAATCTATGTCCTTTGATAGTTGTGATACTTGAGTTTGAAAATCATGATTTTGGATTCGTCATTATGCAATGATATTCTATTAGATATAAAAATATTTTCATGCAAGAAGATTAAAAAGATGCAATTTTCTTTCTCTAATTTAAACCCTTTTGAATTAGATTTTAGTTCAAAATATACATATATGAGGAAGAGAGCCCAGTTTAGCTTGTAGGGAGCTTAAGCTGGGTTAGCAAAGTTTAAATCCCTAACTTTTTTGGGTTTAGATGGAGTCAACCTATATTACTAAACTTTTAAATCTATTTCTATTTTTTATAGGTTCAAGATGATCAAGAGGTATAATTTTCAATTCTAAAAATAATCCTTCTACTCTTTGATGAAATTTTTACTCTTTAAGAAATATGTGAATCAGACTTATCTTAATTAATTGATAAGTGCTTAACATCTCTTAGTGTCTCCACTATTGAGTTTGTTTAAATACTTACCTTGTTCTTTTAAAAATTCATGCATGAAAATATTTTGACCCCAACATCTGATTATATCCCATTCTTAAGGACTGATATGAGTCTTGCCTTGATTGCACTTTTCTCTTTTGAGTTTTGGTTGTTTGGGAGTCCCTCTCTCTGTCCCCAGTTTTATTCATATGGAGAATATGGCCTGGTTCATCAAAGCTAATCCTACCTCACTCTCTTTCTGTTCTAATCATTAGAGGATATCTCATACTAGGGGTAACTTACGGATATGGTAAACGTTCTCTCTACCGTGTGTTACCTTTGACAGTACGGGATATACTTAGTCTATGATTACGAACAGATAAAAAATATATGCAAAATGAAAAATGTATACATTAATGAAATAAAAAAGGGAAGCTCTTAGCAGAGCAAAATCGATTGCCCTTGTCATAGGTGGAACCCGGCAATACTCTCTAAGAGCTTAAATTCCCCAAGCTTTTCTTTTCCTCTCCTTCGAAGGGTTTAAGTAATCACTTCAAGGATGAGCTTACACTCGTGTTGTTGTGATTCTTTATGAATCATGATAGTCTTTGTTGGTGATGTGACACACCTTATTCTAGATGTTAACATCATGTCTCTGAGAGCTTTGATATTCTAGCAGAAGATCAGCTCTCTAGTTTCTTTTAGTAATATACTCTTTCATCCCTACCCTGCTCTCGGCTACTAGAGTACTTCTACGGATATAGTAGTGTTGCTCCCGCCTCTCATAGGGTCCCACTAGTCAGGATGGGTGTTACTACTGTGATGTTTGATATTTATTGATCTTATTCGTAAGTCATTATCTTTGGTGACGAGTGTGTCCCATCGTTGTCTTGAATTATTTCCCCAGTAGTGCTGTAGTACACCTAGTCTCAGGTGTTCGCATCACTGCCTTGAAAGCTCTGATTTCCTAGCAGGAGATTAGCTCTTTTCTTTCTTTACCTACCTACTCTCTCATCCGTACTCTACCCTTAGCAGCTAGAGTATTTCTGCGAATACGTTGATGATTATTTTCACTTCCCATAGGGTCCCACCAGTTTGTGTGGGTGCTACCACTATGAGCTTTTTATGATCGCTGATCCTATTTGAGGTTACTATCCTCAGTGGCGAGTGTGTCCCCTCGCTACTATACTTTATTTTTCTGATGGTGATGTAGTACATCAAGTGTCAGATATTAGTATCACCTCTTAGTGAGCTTTGATTTTCTAGCAGAAAATCATCTCCCTTGCCTTGTAGTGACATACTTTCCTATTGTGACCCGACTCTTGGCTGCAGAGCGGTTTTTTGGATGTGTCCATGTTGCTTTCTCCTCCTACAGGGTCCCACCAGTTAGTGTGGGTGTACCACCGTAGTACTTTATGATTATTTCTCCTTGATATAGTCCTGTTCTCTGTAGCGAGTGTGTCCCCCTCGCTACTTTAGTCGTTACTCACTGGGAATGAGATTACCCCTCTCGCACTCTGCTGAGGGCGTACCTTTCCCTATTGTCCCTCGAGGCATCAGCCTGATGCTTCCAGCTTTGTATGATCTTGATATTGCCTAGGAAGTTTCGCCAGCATTTGGATACTTGTGGCCACGATGATTTGTCCTCTACCACGTGGTAACCAAAACACTAGCTTGTTACTTCTTTGTCGACTCTTCTCTTTAGAATTCTTCAATCTACCTTTCTCCTTTTCCTCACATCCCTACACATATGCGTGTCAGGGTATGATTAAGATGACTTTTCCCTGATTATCTTGTCGTTCTGGCAGACATCAGACTTTACCCTGATAGTCTTACTATTTTCAGTAGGCATCAAACTCTACTTGGTCGAGAGTGTCTAACAGAGCCCCTGGGAGGCATATCTCACCACTCTTTTACCCTGATTGTCTTACTATTTCCAGTAGACATCAGACCCTTACCCTGATCGTCTCGCTATTGCTAGCAGATATCAGACTTTACTTGGTTGAGAGAGAGCCCGATAGAGCCCCTGAGAGGCATACCTCACCACTCCTTTTCTCCGATCATCTGGCTCTGATCAAGCAGACATCAAAATTTACCTGGTCGAGAGAGCCCAACAGAGTCCCTGGGAGGCATTCCTCACCACCCTTTTTCTACCCTGATTGTCCTGTAAAAGACTAAGCAGGCATCAGACTTCGTGGCTTATTTACTTTGCTGAGGTAAGGCAGAGTATTGGGTCACCCCTATCCGCTGTTCTGTAAGGAGCAGGAGGAGACGGGATCCTTTCACCTTCTATCTTGTTATTTTGAAATGATCAGTCAAGTAGTTGGTTTTACTTACCTGGTTGAGAGAGCCCGACAGAGTCTCTGGGAGGCATTCCTCACCACCCCTTTTTACCCTGATTGTCCTGTAAAAGGCTAAGCAGGCATCAGACTTCGTGGCTTATTTACTTTGCTGAGATCAGGTAGAGTATTGGGTCACCCATATTCGTTGTTCCACAAGGAGCAGGAGGAGATGGGATTCTTTCACCTTCTATCTTACTATTTCGAAATGATCAGCCAAGTAGTTAGTTTTACTTACCCGGTTGAGAGAGCTAGACAGAGTCCCTTGGAGGCATTCCTTACCACCCCTTTTTATCCTGATTATCCTGTCAAAGACTCAGCAGGCATCAGATTTTGTGGCTTATTTACTTTGTTGAGGTCAGGCAGAGTATTAGGTCACCCCTATCCTCTGTTCCGAAAGGAGCAGGAGGAGATAGAATTCTTTCACCTTCTATCTTGCTGTTTCAAGATGATCAGTCAGGTAGTTGGTTTTACTCACCTGGTTGAGAGAGCCCGACAGAGTCCCTGGGAGGCATTCCTCACCACCACTTCTTCCCTGATTGTCTTGCTCTTATCAAGCAGACATCAGACTTTACTTGGTCGAGAGAGCCTGACAGTGTCCCTGGATGGCATACTTCACCACCTTTCACCTTTTATCCTACTGTTTCGATATGGTCAGGCAGGTAGTTTGTTCTTTGTTCTCTCCTCGGCTCTGCCTATGCTACGAGGTAGGGCCAGGAGAAAACCACCCTTTCTTTCTTTCATCTCCTTTGGTTCTCCTTTTCATGGGCCTTTACTTTACTCATTCTGTCACATTCGGTCAACGCCAACATGAGCGGTTCACTAGTTTATTCGTCGCTCTTGTTGGGGGTCCATTTGTTAACCTTATTTTCACCTGGATCATGCCCTGGGTCAACCTGGTTGACTAGGTCAACCTAGGTTGACCCAATTTGACCCATTAAGCCCTAAGGAGTCTAATTTGATTTCAAATCCAATCCAAAGGCTTCTTGGCTCAAATCCTCATCCCTTAGGCCTAGTTGACTGGTTTGACCAAGCCAAGCATTGACTTGGTTAACCCAGCTCTTAATGGGTAAAAATGACCAATTTAGGTCAAATTAAACCCTTTTAATGCATTCAATTCATTCCTATTGAGCTCTAATTGAAACCCACGGCCCAAATCCACCCCACTCTCTCCTAATTAACCCTAGATTTGATCTAGGGCGTTGATTAGGAGTTTAGACCTATATATAGGAGACTTAGGGTTTCTTTAGAGGGACTTTTTGCTTTTACTCTCACCCTAGAAGCTTCAAACCCGAGTCCTTTCATTTGTGAGCTCCCTAGGACCTCCTCCACCTCTCCCCACCCAAAACCTGACGGCCAAAGCTCGCTTGCCGTGATAATCCGGCGAACCAAACACCTAAGGCTTCCAAGGGTCAGATCTCACGATCCAGAGCTTTTTAGAACACGATTTCTTCTACAAATAGGAGCATGGACAGTCTACAAGTGCAACAAGCCTGAAATCTCCAAAATCCATTGAATATTTTTGGTAAATTTTAAAATCCTAGTCTAGAACACATATGGTTAATTAGCTTTTTGTATAGCGTATTTCAGACCGTAAAAATGGTACCACATGAATGCTATTCATCACTGCTAGTTAGGTTTAAAATTTCAGCATATTTCATCGAGTCGTTTGCGAGAACGAGGTGATTATCCCCCTAGGGTTTTGGATCTTGGTCTGTATGCATATGACAGGCCTTGAATCATTGATCGTACGATCAACAGTCTGGATCCTGTCATATCTCCTCCTGGATCTGCCTCGTGGTTCGATCTCCAGCTGAGTTGAGCATTCAGCTAGATCGTAGCCGTTCGTTTGAAATGACGGAAGATTCGACGGCCCGCAGCTTCGTTGACTCGTTTAAGTAAATAGCGCGTGGGTCCCGCCTCTGCCATAATCATCAGGTAATGATTGGCGGCAGCGCCAATCATTGCCAATGATTGGGCGCCGCCACCGCAGTTTGAACTGCCGAACAAGGGCTTGCCACGCGTCGTCCCAAGAGTTGCCGTCACCTTTTCTTTTATTATTATTATTTAAATAATTACTATAAAAGCTTTTTAATTAATTTTACTTAGATAATTAATTTAAAAAATTATTATTATTATTATTTTAATTATTTTATTATACTATAATTATTATTTCATTGTTATTCTTATTATTATTTATTAGTAATAATAATATTATTAATTATTATCATTATTATTATTTAAATTACTTTTATTATTTAAGTTATTATTATTATTATTATTATTATTATTATTACTATTATATTATTAATTATCATTTTTATTATTATCTACTTTTAATTAATTAATTAATTAATCACTATTATTATTATAATTAGTAGTTTATTATAATTATGTTATTATTATTCTTATTTTTAAAAGATTATTTATGTTATGTTATTATTATATTATTATTATTTTAATCATTTATTACTTATTTTTATTATTATTACTACTATTAATATTATCATTACTATTTTGAGACTATTTAAAACTATTTTAACCAAATTGTATTATTATTATTATTATTATTATTTTCTTTTTATTTCTATTTTAAATTATTATTATCATTATTTTGTTATCATTATTATTATCATAATTATTATAATCATTATTTACTATAATTATTATTATATTATTAATATTTTAAAGCTTTCTTTCAATTATTGTTATATTATTATTATTAATTTTTTAAAGAATATTTTAAATTATATTATTATATTATTATTATTAATTTTTAAAAACTATTTTAAATTATTATTATATTACTATTATTAATATTTCAAATCTATTTCAATCATATTATTATATCATTATTATTATTTTCTTTTTTTTACTTTTATTATTATTTTAAATTATTATTATTATTATTTTATTATTGTTATTGTTATCATTACTTATTACTATTATTATTATTATTATTTTAAAACTATTTTATTATTATTATTATTATTACTATTATTACATTATTACTAATTTTATCATTATCATTTTTATTATGTTAATCATTATTCTTATTATTGTGTTATTATTATTATTTAAAAAAAAGTTCAGAAACTTTAATCATCAACTTATTTTTAATTTAATAATTATCTTAAAACATTAATCATCTTAAAATTATTTAAAAATACCTTTTAAATGTATTAAACTTCATAAATTCATAACTAATTCATTTTAAATCAAATTTTGACGCACAATACCTCGTTATTTTCAGAAAAATATGAACTTTAATTTGAAACTATTTTCAGAACCTAAATCTATCTTTTCTAAATTTTTTTTCGTATTACTTAATTAGTTAAATATTTAACTCTTATTTAATTATTTTAATACTAAAATTAGGAGCTAGAATTTACCTATGATTGACTTGGAACTTGAACCATATGAAGTTAGTGACATCATAAATCCCCTGGAATTTTCTAGGGATTTTTAGGACTCATTAATCCCCTTAATTAACCAACCCTAATTTACTCGTTAATTAGGACCTAGAAACTTCAGAGAATTATAATAAATCCATTTTAAATCAAAAATTACCCATAATATATCAAACTCTTCATAATTCAGTCCTTAATCCAAGAAAATTAAAATGCCTTTAATTAGACTTCAATCTGAACTTTAATTTAATTTTGACTAAAAATTACCTTTTAATTAAATTAAATAATTTAAAATTATTAAAAATCCCAAATTTTTACCAAACACTTGGGAACACTTCTTTTGGTCATTTCTGACCTTTGGAGGTGATTTTGAGTAGTTTGGAGCTGATTTGGATCAAAATCCCTAAAACAGCCTTTAATTAAATAATTTCAATAATTCATTAAATAACCCAAACTTTGAAAATTTATAACTAATTCTAGAAAATCCAAATTAAGTAAACTCAAAGGCATTCAACTCATATTAGGGTCTAGTATTTATTAAAAATATTAGGACTCTAGCAATCAACTTAAATCAAAAAGTCAACAATCTGGTCAAATTTAGGTCAAAGTAAGGCAAAAACTTCGAAAATTCATAACTTTGGATAGAAGAGTCCAATCTGGGCATGCTTACAGTCTAACTGATCAGGTTAAGGTCTATTATTTTATTAAAATACTAAACATTCACAAACCCCCTTTAATCAAAAAGTTAATTTTGGGCCCGTTTGATCTAACGGATAGGATGACCCTAGACCCTCTAACAACTCACTAACTCAACTTAAATTTTAGAAAACATTATCCTAAGTTTTCAGTTAACATCCTAATCTGATAATGAATCAATTAATATCATCTCTCTTTAACCTCTACCCAATTAAATCAACTTAATCAATCCCGACTACTACTAGATAACCCAGGCCTACGAGGTTATTGACTTAGCCCCAAGGAAGGTGAAATAAACTTTATGGCCTCGGTGTGAAACAAAGATAGTAATCATCGAACCATTAAAACATACCTAATTTAATCCTTAATGCACCAACACTTAAACTCAAACTTAAACCTCTCCTTCAGACTTTTAACAAACACGAACATTAGATAACTTTAACTAACTACCCATCTTAGGGTCTGCCTCAGCCACATAGCCTTTTACACACACTTAGATGGTTTACTAAGGCACCACTTCTAGACCTAGGATAGGCCGGTGTTTACTTTTCTATCGTGTGTCAAGTTTTTTCGGGTTTTTATTGCATGATATGATTAAATTGCTAATGTGTTTATTTACTTTTACTACGCTCTGGGAATTGATGTGATTGCATGATAGATTACCCATAGGTTAGGATCGATTTTAATAGTAATGATATTTTCTGTATGTGGCCATGCTCATGTAGTGCTAATAAAAAGGGGGCAATAATCATGATTTAAATACTAACGTTATTTTACACAGGCGCTTCAGAAATTGCTCTGCCCCCTTAATAAATGAGGTTAATAATAAATCATAATGATAAATTGCTACAGGTGCTCCAGAACTGCTTAGCCCTCAATTAATTAAAAGAGCATGGCCAAGCTTGATTGGCATGAATATTTTCTTTACATGTGTTAATAACTGCTTAGAATGTGATATTAACTGATTGGGATGACTTTTATTAGGATAACCTTGCAGGAGAGTCTAGATTTTATTATTTTCATTAATGTAATTATTTGTAATATTGGTTCAAGTTGTAAAAATGTCTCTGAGTTGGGATATCCTTATCCGACTTGAGTTCCAAAAAAAGAAGGCATCCTTAAGAGGGAGAGTCTTCTTCCTTTTGGAAGATCAAGTTCTGATGGCTTTTAGATATCCAAAGAGAAGGTAATACCCCTTTAAGGGGGAATTACCTCTTCATTTAGATATTCAAGCCACGACGAATCCAAGGAGACCGAGGAGGAGAGATCCAAGGAGTCCAAGGAATGAGTCCAAGAAGACTGAAGATTTGAAGACCCAATATCCCATTCAACGTCATTTGCATCATTTCTAGGATTAAAAATCCGGGTTGTTGGCAGTGGTGCCTGTTGACCTCATTTTTGTATGAGGTCAATAAGACCAATCCAGACCTTAGGATCTTTTCAATCCTTAGGATCAATCTTGACCCTAGGATCAATCTGATCTTAGATCAATCCAGACTTTAATATCAATCCAGATTCAAATCAATCTTAATCCCATATTAATTTTAAATTCAATTCAATTAAACTCCAAGTTAATCTAAACTTTAGGATCCTTCTAGACTCCAGATCCTAGGATCTACTCTAGACCCTATAATTCTTCAGACTCTAGATCATATGATCTTCTTAGGCCCTAGGATCTACTCTAGACTCTAGGATCAATTTGGATCTTGTATCAATCTAGATTCAAATCAATCCAGACCCCAGACTTTAATCCAAACTTCCATCCAAACTTTAATCTATATTCTCAATTCAAACCTCAATCAAAATTCAGAATTCAATCCAGTTCAAAATCCAAACTCTAGTTCAAACCTTAATTATGTCTTTGATCAAGCTTCAACCCAATCCTATCACTTATGATCTCCTAATGATCATAAATGATTTGGGTAATTCAAATCCAATCATTTGAATCCAAATTTCAATTCAAACCCAAAAATTCAATCCAAACCCAAGGCTAAGGACTCAGGTCCTAAAAGCCTTTTTCAGTGAATCTTTGAACATTTCAAAATCCAGTCAAATATCCTCTGATTTAGAGTCTGTCAGTTTCATACTAATGTGACATGTCTCTAGAGGCAACCCTCTAAATTTGGGCTCATTTTGAGGTCTCTAACCCCAGAAATTATAATGATTTCCAAAGGCTATAAAACCTTCAAATATTTACAGCCTATGCCACTAGATCTGCCACCCAGTGGATTTTGACCTTAGTGACTTACTCAAAGCCTCTAATCACATCTAGACCCTTAATCTTGACCTCTTGAACATTAAACTATATTTTGATGGACTTACTTTGACCCCCAGTTAATTAGGGGTCAAAATGACCAAAATATCCCTTAGGGGTTCAAATACCTATTTCAAACCAAATGATCTCCAAATTGCTTGGGATCACTTCCAGCCATTTTCAAATATCAAACTGAACCTGTTGAGTCTATTCCCAACTCTTGGGTCAACCTAGTTGACCAAGTCAACCTGGGTTGACCAATTCATCCCTAAAGCTTTCCTACCTGGAATCAAACCTTAAACACATTCAAAACTGTGTCAAACTCTCATAATCACTTCCCTTAATGATTTGGCTTTAATTGGAACCTTGAACCAATCAATAGTTGAGCAAGTCAACTAAGCTATGGTTGGTCAAATTTGACCCATATGACTCAATTCAACACATTCAATCAAATCAACCTATTCAAATCTCATCAAACCACTCAAACTCTCTAACACATCTCTAAACATATTTCAAATCCATTCAAACTCAATTGGAGTCAAATCAATTGGAGATTTGACTTAGTCAAACCCAAAAACCATAGTCAAATCCCATTTTCCATACATCTTTCTATCTAATTTGTTTCAAGAGACTTCAAACACATCTCATTCAATGCTTTAAACTTCCTTTGATTCAATATGGATTAAACTCAAGCTAAGTTGACCAAGTCAACACATTGAGACTTAGCCAAAATAGCTTAAATCCCTTCCCATCCATTCAAACTCCAAACCTTAAGTATCAAACCCTCTTCAAACTATTTCTACCAGCTCAAACCCATCCCATATGCCACATCAACCCATTGATTCATTTGACTAGTCAAAGTGGTCAAATATGTTTTTTTTTACTTATTTACATGGTTTTACCACCTTGGCAAGCAAGTTTCTCTTGATGATTTAAGCCCCCATGAAAGTTGATGGCTGGAAGGGATATTTGGCAAATATTATAAGGCTTTTCTCTCTCTTGATTAGGATAGTAATAATGAAAAGGAATGGAATAACCTCACTCTTCACTCAAACCTTTGTCTTCACTCTCTATCTTCCAAAATCTTCAATTCCAGCAAACCTTAGCTCCTAAGGAAGATAAGAGAGATTCTCCATCTATTTATAGGCTCTCCCCAAGCATTTCATCACTTTCCCAAGCTCTAGAACCAAATTTGAGAAGAGAGAGAGAGAGAGAGTGAGAAAGAGAGATAAAGGAGAATTTCAATAGCAACTTTTAATCCAGCCATTAATGGTTCTTGTGGTCTTCAGTAAAGTTGTAAAGAACTTCTCCAGCTTTCGAACAAGCCTAAGAGCATCAAAATCCGACATTTGGATTGTAAGTTATCGTTGTTTTAAGTTATATGATCAAACCTTGATTTCTCCCAAATCTGAATGCATGTAGCCTTGAAACTCCATAGGTTGCAAGATTAGGATACCTATATCCTATGTTTCAAATTTTATAAAATTTGGACGGTTGGATCGAAAGTTATGAGCATTTAAAGTTTCAGTTTAAAAATGAACTGAAAAATTTGAATCAATCTGGGCCGTCTGTTCGTTTGAACTGGGCTGATCGGACAGCTCTGAGCTCGCACCTTTCCTGGGGTTTGAACCCTGGTTCTTCAGCATAAAAGCGTGGTGATGTGGCCAAATCCTAACCGTTGATTTGTTTTTTGAATCAAAATTGATTTAAAAATCAGTTTAAATGCTCTAAACTTCAAAAATTCACCAAAAATTCAATTTTTGTCCAAATTTGATGTTCTTAGGCTCGTTGGAATCGTCTCAAGTTCAAGTTTATTCTAAAATTTATATTGACTGATTTAGACCAACGTATAGAGAGTTATTTAGATTTTAAACAAATTTAAAATTCTTTAATAATTCTCAATCTAGTGATCTGATTAACTTCAAATTTGGACAAGATAAACTATGATGTGATACGCACATGCCATAGAAAATTTATCTATGATTGATGGTTGGATTTTGGTGAATTAAAATTTTAAAGTTTTTTTATCAGATCTTGATCGAAAACTTTGAAAATTTATAACTCACACACCGCTTAGAATTAGCCTTGTATTTTTCTGTGGTATGTGTAATTTAGTGTCAGGGTTAGGTGACCAAAATTTCAAACCCATTCGAACAGAAGAGACACCTAGGAAAAAATAATCAAGGAAATGTCTAGAAAACTTAGAAAATTCATAAGGGATTGTACACATACCCAATAGGGGTGAAACTTAAACACAGAAAACTTAGTGACATTATGTACTTTAGGCTTAAATTTCACTGGATTTAGAGGTCATTAGGTCAACAAATTAAAATAACCAAAATTCAGTTCATTTTACAACTCAAAAATTTCAAAAAAAAAGTGATAAATCAAATTTAAATCCAAAAATTACAAATAATATATCAAACTGACTAAAATTTGATCTTCTATTTAAGAAAAATAAAATCAACCAGATTTGACATCAATTTTAAGAATAATTTAATTTTAAGTGAAATTAAATATTTAATTGATTTAATTAATTAAAAATAATAAAAATTTCTCAAGCACTTGATAATCATTCATTAAAGCATTCCTGATCTATGGAGGTGATTTCAAGAAATTTGGAGGTCATTTGGATTCAAATCAATGAAAAGCCTCTAATTAAGTTAATTAAATAATTCAATTAATTCACCAAACTTAAAAAATTCATAACAAATTCAAATAAACTCTAAATTGAGCAAATTCAAAGGTATTCAACTTCAATTATGGTCTAATATTTATCAAAAATATCTACTTTCCAAAAATTATTCAAATTAGAAAAAGTTAACTTTTGGTCAAACTTAAGTCAAAGTCAAGTCAAAACTTCGAACCTTCACAATAAAATATAAAAAAATCTAATTCCAGCGTACTTACAATCTAACTGATCATATTAAGGTCTAGTATTTTATAAAAGTATTAACATTCTAGAAAACACTTTAAATCAAAAAGTTAACTTTTGGCCCTTTAATTAAATTATTAAAATAATTCATAAAATTTTAAAATTTAATAATTGATTTCAAATTCTAGAAAATGTTAAGTTAATATTTAAAATACTAAACAAACCCCTTAATACATAACAACCACTCCTAAAATAAAGTTTTTAGGCTAGACTACTCCGGGCTGCTGTGTGATGTGTCTTAAGGAAGCTTTATTCCTCGAGCTTGGTGGCACAACGCCACGAATAGATATAAAGGATTGTAAAAATTAATTTTAATTAATTAATGATTATTCAACTAAATTTAAAATCTTTAACTTAAATATATTAACCCGATTTATAGGCTGGACTACTCCGAGCTGCGGGGCTACGTGTCCTAAGGAGGATTTGTTCCTCAAGCCTGGTGGTTTAATGCCATGAACTGGTTAATGGAAAATTTAATCAAATTAAATCTTAAAAATTAGAAACCAGTAAATTTTAATTAAAACTTAATTAAAATCAAATCACTTAATCATATCGGGAGCCACTAGGTAACCCAGGCCTATGAGGCTATTAAATTAGCCCCAAGAAAGGTGAAATAAACTTCACGGCCTCGGTGAGCAACAAAGGTGGTATCCAAAAAATAATTAAAATTAATTCTAAAATTAATTTTAAATCATTAATATTTAAACTTTAATTAAAAACTCTCTTAAGCCTTTTAACCAACAAGAACATCGAACAACTTTAACTAATTACCCTACTTAAGACATATCCAAACCACACAGCCTACCTCACACACTTTAGATGGTTTGCTAGGACAACCAACTCTAATCTTAGGTTAGGCCAGTGTTTACTTTACTTTTACTTGCGTGTGCCAGATTTTCTGTGGTTTTCACTACATGCTGGTTGTTAGATTTAAGTAATTGATGTTGATGTGATTGTTTATTTACTTACTGCACTCTATATTTCGATTTGATTGTACGTTAGATCTTTCCTTAGGTTAGGGATGATTTGTACTAATTTAATCTTATGCAGGTGGCCATGCTCATACAGGCATAAAAATTAAAGGGGGCATGTAATTAAAAGCTTTAAAAATTAATAATATTTTATGCAGGCGCTCCAGAAATGCTAAGACCCCCTTTAATATTAAAAGAGCATGGCCAAGTGTGGATTTGATTGAGTATTTTTAAATTTCAAATATATAACTGCTTGAGATGTTTATATAACTGTTGATTATTAGGATAACCCTACAGGATCGAGTCTAAATTTTTAATTTTGATTAATGTAATTTGATTTGAATTGAGTTGTAAATTGTAATTTAAAGTGCTTTGAGAATGGGATGTTTAAACATCCAATTTGGAATCCAAAGAGGAAGGGGCATCTATTAGGGGGAGAGTTCCTATCCATTTGGAGATCCAAATCAGGATGACTTGCAAATATTCAAGGAGAAAAGATAACACCCCTTTTCAAGGGGGAGTTTTCTATCACTTGGATATCTAGACCCGATGATCCATAGAGTTCCAGAAGGATGAAGAAGTGAAGAATGAGAAGACCCATTCTCAAAGTCACTTGAGTCTTAGGAGTAGAATCTGAGTTTGTTGTCAGTGGTACCCGGCCACTTTACTTTTCCTGCAGATCCTGGGTTATATAATTAAAAGGCACTTGCCTATGAACTTTTATCTTGAGTATTACATTTAATTGATTTAATTATTTAATTAATTATTTGATGTATTGATTGCATTAGGAATCTACATGCTTTTAGTAGTTTTTTGGCATTCATTACATGTCGATTTTGATTTAGCCTGGAAACCGATCGGAGGCTCGTGAGGACACGATTAAATTTTTTCTACTTAAATAAAATTAAAAGATTTAAGGTCAGATAGAAACTCTATCATTTTAAGAAGTAAGCCCGAGACCGTCGGGGGTTTTTCATATGCATATTTGATGCATTTTCTTTCCATTTGTTAGGCACCTCTCCGTCTGCGAGTTCTGGTAGACCACTTGGCCTATGAGGGTGCAGTTATGTCAAGAGGATCTATGCACTCTAGGATAAAAATTATTTTTTAAGCCTTTTTAAAACTGCTTAATTCCAATTTTATGCATTTAATCGAGTCAATCAGCATCCATTGCATTAGAAACCAATTTAAAAGTGAGTCTAAATCTTTAATTATATTTGCTTTAGCATTTTCACCCAATATTAGTCAAGGGGCCACTTAGGGTAATCTCTAGATGTCAGTGCCGACTCTTCAAAAACTTTAATAAAATATCATACCACTCTTACATCAAATGACTGAACTCATAAATTTTAATCGCCTAGGTAGTTAGCTGGCTCCCCAATCCAGGCCGGGGTAAGTTCAGATTTTGCATTACATTAGTTGGGTTCGAGCCACCGTGGTCTGGTGCCTAACGTAGATTTAGGATCCGGGGCAAATTTCTTTTTGAATCATAAGACCCCAACCTTCGGGAATATTATCCCAAATTTTTAATAAAATGCTCAACTCAAACTAAATCTTTTTTCAATCCAAAATTTAAAGCCCAATACTTGGCTTAGGTTGGGATGCTTGTGAATTATTTTTAGAATCCAAAAGTTTCTCCTACTCCTCTTTCGTTGATTCTAAAATAAGTGTTCTATCTTGCTCCAATCCCATTTGAAATTCTAATTTCACCTTTTTGATATCACTCTTAGAAAATCTCTAAATGAAATTTTTGCTGTTATTTTAATCGAGAGTTTTCATAGGAGACTCCGGTCCCCCAGGATGTAATTAACTACGAGGGCTTGCACTCGTAGGAGATTTAGAACCCATATTAATTTTCAAAATCAATTTTCAAAACTCAATTAGTCTTCTTTGGGAAAATTAAATCAACAACGATCATTATCATCGTATTTGGATGATTGACAACAAGCGATATGTTTCTTCCTATGGGATGTTATATCTTTCGTTATCATACTCCTGAATATGAAATTAATGATCTCTTGATCCGACTATTATGGTTAAATGGTTGATAGAATGCCATATCAATCTTTTAAGGTTACATGTCATCCTCCCTTGAATTTGACTATTATAGTCTGGATGAAATTTTTAGATTCATTATCTGAACCCATTATGGAATGGTATCTTTGCCTCTTGAGGTAGTATATTATTTATAATGATGTGTTCGATTTTGAGACTTAAAAAATATATACTGAATTAAAATTCCTAAAGAAAACTAATGCTTTTCAAAACCCACTTTTCAACACCAACAAAAATGGCACGCTCGGTGGGACTAAATTTCTCTCTCCATCTTTAATACCGGTATAAATTTTGTTGCATCGATAGTTTTGACTATCTTTCTTTCTGTTGGTTCTTCTACCCATTTCTTTCTTGGGTTAGCTCGACCAACATAAAAAAGACATGTCAAAAAGAGAGGTGAGTGAGGAAACCTCAGTCCAAGTTGGGCTTTGATATTTTACCTCCAAGTTAATTGGTAGAGCAAAAGAGTCAAGCCAAATCCTTTAAGATCTTCCTATAAATGTTGCAAACTTGCATATCCAAAGAAATCTCAAAGTATGCTAAGTTTCATAATATTTGAAAGACCCTTTGATCTCTAAATCAAACTTCAAATTTCTTTAGCAGAATCTAGGCCTTGATATTTTTGCCCCCAAGTCAATTGACAGAGTGAAAGGGTCAACCACACCTTAGGATCTTCATGATAATTTGTAAGCCTACATATTCGAATGAAATTCAATATGTTAAGTTTTAGAATTTAAAGGAGATCTGTTGATTCTAATTTCAAAACTCAAATCCTCTCAACCAAATCCAGGCTTTGACATTTTTGCCCCTAAATAAATTGGTGGAGCGAAAGGGTCAAGCCATACTTTTGGATCTTCATATCAATTTGTAGACCTGCATGTTCAAGAAAAATCTAACAGGTCGAGTTTCAAAATTTGAAGATGATTTGTTCAATTTCAATATCAAGTTTGATCTCAATTTTAACTTCAAATCAAAGCTTTGACATTTCACCATAAGTTAGCTCGTGGAGTGAGAGAGTTATGCTCAACTCCTGAGATTTTTTTATCAATTTTGTGAACCTTCATGTTGGGTGAAAACTCAACATCTTGAGTTTCAAAATTTGAAGAAAATCTATTAATTTCAATATTCAAATTTTACTTCAAATCAACTGATTCAAGTCACCTTTCCTTAACTCTAGAAAATCGAACATACTTAAATGGCTGAGAAGCTTACCTTCTCATCACGCAGTAGAGCGATCGTAGAAGAACTACCTGCATAGAGTCAAAAGAAAATCATTAAGGCTAAAAAAATTGCTAAGTCAGAAGCCTTAAAGCCAATTAAATATGAGGCCAATAAAGAGTTCACTGCTCCTTTCACATACCCCCTCTATGGTGGAAGTCACTTCCACCCTCTTCATATTACTTAAGGAAGGGAGGTTGTGAGAATGGTAGTGTGATCTCTACCGTGCCCTTTTGACTGCAATACAGAAAAGATCTACCAAACCAGAAATGAGTAATCACCAGCAATAGACTATAGGCCCCCAGTTGAGGGTTATGACCCATCTGTTGCAAATACGATTTTGATGATGACAAACATGTTTCTATTGTGTTTTACTTGGCTAACCCGTTTCAGGTACAAACGATCACGAGCCACTCAAGCCAACTCAAGATTAAGTCCAAGTGTGTCCAATATACTATTTTTTTTATTTTATTGAGTCTATTGTAATGTAATTGATCCCCTAGCTAAGTAACCTTGCACACACACACACTCAGGGGGAGAGCTTGAGTGAATTAGAGTTTCTATTCATTTCTTGTTCAGATCGTCCTGGATGATATTCACATCATCCTGGACGATCAAGTAAAAATAGAAACCCTAATTAGGGCGACTAAGTTAATAGGGTCTGATTAAGCCGATCGTCCTGGACGATCTTTGGATCGTACGGGACGATATGCTCAAATCAAAAATTCTCAGCCGCTAGATCAAGTTAGGCAAGTTTTTTTTTTAAGTTATTTGGTCTGATCGTCCCTGACGATACGTGTATCGTCCTGGACGATTCAGTATAATCATGCCTAAATTAATCTGGTAATTAAGGAAAGCAATTTATTTTTGATTTATACGATCATATCGTCTTGGACGATTGCAGGATCGTCCCGGACGATCATGATCGTCTAGTGCATTTCAGCTGTACGTCTCGAACTGTGTTCAAGATGATTTGGGCACTTTTTGAACTAATCGTATCATCATGGACGATCAAGTCATTTTTTGGTCGTCCAACACAAGTTTCTCTGGATGACCCGAACTGTCTTCTGGACGATATTCCTCGATTTGTACTAATCGTCCCGGACGATCGCAGGATCGTACGGGACGATATGAACAATTTTTTCTACTCATCATCCAGAAGAGCCAGATCGTCCAGGCTGAAACAGCTGAATTTGAACTGATCGTACAGGATGATATACCGATCGTCCTGGACGATCTTGGCCGATCAGTTGAGATTTAGGATAAATTTTAAGCCCTCCTACAAAAGAACTTTTTCTTGAAACAAGAAAAATCTTTTGCCACCTTCCTTCCCTAAGAAACCCTAGAGAGAGAGAGAGAGTTGGGAGAGAGAGAGAGGATCTTGTGAGGGGGAGTTAGTGAGGGATTCACTAAGGTTGCTCCAAGCACGGATCAGAGTCGTCTTCTCCACTCATCGTCTTTCGTCTAGTCGGTATTCGTCGTGGGAGGATCGTTCGCAAGAAGATCCAGGGTTCTCTGCCCGCTTCAGGTGGAAGCAAAAGGAGTTCGAAGGTTCTCTTCCTGCTTCAGGAGGAAACAAAAGGAGGTCGGGTTCTCTGTCCCACCGTGTGGTGAAAAGGAGGTCTTGTACAGGCTTCTCCACCTTGCTATGGGAGCAAAAGGAGAGATACTTTTTGTTTAGTGCAATACCCGGAGGGGAGGCTCCGGGGAGTGGACGTAGGTCAAGTTGACCGAACCACTATAAAATCTGGTTTGCTTTTCTGATTCAGTTATGCACTTTACTTTTTGATATTAACTGCGTGGGTGAATATCTGAGATTGATCTTTTCGTTTATGTTTTTTTATTTCCGCTGCTAAATATCGAAAAGATTTTTCATTGTTGTTGTGAAATTTTTAAATAACCAATTCACCCCCCCCCCCTCTTGGTTAGCGTCGGGACTAGTTTACTAGGGCTTAACATCCCTATCGAACTTTCAAGTGGTATCAGAGTGGGATTCAAAATTTAGGTTTAAAAAACTTTTGAATTTGATCCATGGCTAACTGTAACAATCGTAATACTGCTGAAGGTTATTCTATTACAAGACCACTGTTGTTTGATAATATTTCTTTTGATTTTTTGAAAACACGCATGTCTACTTTTCTTCAATCGATTGACTATCGCATGTAGATGTTAGTTAAGGATGGATATGAATCTCCTTTTAGATTGATTAACAATGTGAAAACTAAATTACCTTTTGCTGATTGGATGTTTGATGATCGTGACTTAGCACAGTTAAATGCAAAATGCTTGAACTGTTTCTTTTTTGCTTTAAAATCTGAAGACTATATGCGTGTTTCTACTTATTCAACAGGAAAAGAAATCTGGGATAGATTATGTATAATATGTAAAGGTACAACTGAAGTCAAACAGTCTAGGTTAAACATCTTGTTATATGATTATGAACTTTTTCACATGAAACCTAGTGAGACTATTTCAGAAATGTACATAAGGTTCACTCAGATTGTTACCTCTTTGCATGCTTTAGGTAGAGAACTTACTAACTATGAAAGAGTGAACAAAATTCTTAGATGTTTTCCTGCTTCTTATGATGCTAAGATTACTGCTATCACTGAATCTAAATATTTAAATACTTACTCTATTGACAGCTTACTTGGATCACTCATTGCTTACGAGCAAGGGGTGAACCAAAGGCAACTTGATGTAGGTGAACGCAAGAAGGAGAAGACAGTGGCACTAAAGGCCAAAGATTCAGATGCTAGCACTTCCAGGTCTAATAGCGATGATGTTGCCTTAATCACAAGGCAATTCAAGAGCTTTCTAAGGAAGAAGAATAAGAACTTTCACAAGTGGAACAAATGTAAGACCAGTAGAAATTTTAAATGTTCATCTGAATCTGTTTGTTTTGAATGCAGGAAGCCTGGACACATAAAGGCGGATTGTCCTACGCTCAAGGCTCACCCAAGCAAGGAGAAGGGTGAGGAGAAACCAAAGTTCAGAAAGGATAAGAAGTGGATTCAGAAGGCGTTCTGGGCAGACTCTACATCCGACTCTTCTGAGACTGAAGCTGAAGAGGAGGAAACAAACTTGTGTCTGATGGCTGATGATCACCCTGGTCAGTCGGACCAGGAAGAGGTATATGAGCTTACTTACGATCAATTATTTGAAGTTTCTGAAAAAATTCATACATCGTATAGGAAGCTTAAGAAAACTCATGCTAGTCTGAAATTAGATTATTTGACTTTGCAAAAAGAGCATGATGTTTTAGTTAAAGATCATTCCACTGTTGATTCCAATTACATGTCTTTGCTTGATGAATTCGATGATTTGAACAAAAAATATTCTGATTTAACTGTTTAGCATGATTTGTTAAAAATATCGCATGTTGAATTAGAAGTTGCTTTTAAGAAAGTGAATGATAAGGCATGTGATTTAGAAAGTGATAAAAGTGCAAGAACTTTTGAAATTGCAAGTTTAAATAAACATATTGAGTTTTTGAAAGTGAAAATCAGTGGTTTTGAAAAGAATAAAACACCGCCTACTTTTGAACAGTTCTATGCACCGCCACCTTTTGAAAAATCTGTTGCAAGTTCATCAAAGTATGTTTCATATATATCTAGAAAGATGCACTATCACCCACGTAGATTAGTTAACCCTTTTTCTGGTATTAGATGTTTTTCATGTGGCATGTTAGGACATATTTCCCACACCTGCACTATTCACCGTAGTACACATTGGGTGTGGAAACCCAAACTGCCTGTTTCACAGCACAGCACGCATGCATTGCATTCTTCTTTTCATAAGAAGGAACCCAAACCTATTTAGGTTCCTAAGACTGACGTTTGATATTTTTGTAGGAGTGGTCTCACACAAGATCTCGTGAGAGCATGTGGTACCTGGACAGCGGATGTTCTAGACACATGACTGGAGATACAAATCAGTTCATTTCGCTGGAGGCCAGAGCTGGAGGCAAGGTTACACTTAGAGATAACACCACCAGGAAGGTGGTAGGCATAGGTATAATTTGTGATTCAAAGAGTTTTATGATTGATAATATTTTGCTTGTAGATGGACTGAAACACAACTTGCTGAGCATCAGTCAACTTTGTGACAAGGGATACAGCATCAAATTCCTGCCCAGTGGCTGCATTTTAAGCTTAAATAATGAAGTTATTTTGCAGGGGCAAAGGATCAACAACGTCTACAAGCTGGATGTAAGTTGCATTAAATCTGATAATTCAATTTGCTTAAAAACTGCTGCTGATGAGTCTTGGTTATGGCATAGGAGATTGTGTCATGCCATTATGAAAACCCTTAGGAGAGTCACCCATAAGGACTTAGTTAGAGGTGTGCCCAAGCTTAAGTTCACTAAGGATCACATGTGTGATGCCTGTTAGTTGGGGAAGCAAGTCCAGTCATCTTTTCACTCTGTTAAGGACATTAGCACCTCTAGACCTTCAGAAGTTCTTCACATGGACCTCTTTAGACCCATTAGCACTGCCAGCTTAGGGGGGAGAGTCTATGGATTTGTGATTGTAGATGATTATTCGAGGTTCACTTGGGTGAAATTTCTGTCACATAAATCTGAGTCATTTGATGAGTTTAGATCTTTCTCTACTTGGATTCAGAAGAAGTTAGGATGTGAGATCATTACCATCCATAGTGATCACGGAGGGGAGTTTAAAAATGAAAGATTTGGAAGTTTTTGTGAGGATCAAGGGATTTGCCACAATTTTTCAGCTCCTAGGACCCTTCAGCAGAACGGGGTAACTGAAAGGAAGAACAGGACCTTAGTGGAAGCCGCTAGAGCCATGCTTGCTGAGTATTCACTTCCAAAATACTTTTGGGCTGAAGCGGTGAACACTGCTTGTTATGTGCTGAATAGGGTGAATGTGAGAGTCAAACTGAACAAGACACCTTATGAGATCATTAAGGGTAGAACTCCAAATCTGTCGCACCTCCATGTCTTTGGCTGTAAGGTTTTCATTTTGAACAATGGGAAGTCATCCTTAGGAAAATTTGACCCCAAATCTGATGAAGGAGTGTTCTTAGGATATTCATATGTGGGGAAATCCTTTAGGGTGTTCAATAAGAAGACTTTGGTGGTGGAAGAAACAACCCATGTAGTGTTTGATGAATCTGATCCTAAGGAGTCTAGATCTGAAGTAGAAGATGAAGAGATTGTTGAGGTTACCCAAGGAGTTGGAAATACAAATCTGGAGGAAAGGGTAGAACCTCAAACCACGTTGCCTAGAGATTGGAGATATTCTTCGAGTCATCCTAAAGAATTGATCTTAGGAGACCCTTCTGAAGGTGTTAGGACTAGGCATGGACTTAGGAAGGAAGTAAACCATTCTGCCTTTATCTTAATGACTGAACCCACCAACATCAATCAAGCCTTGTCAGATGAGTTTTGGATTTTAGCTATGCAGGAAGAATTGAATCAATTTGTAAGGAATGATGTTTGGGAGTTAGTAGAAAGACCCAAAAATCAAAGTATTGTGGGAACCAAGTGGGTCTTTAAGAATAAGATGAATGATTCTGGTGTGGTGGTGAGAAATAAGGCAAGATTGGTGGCTAAGGGGTATAATCAAATAGAAGGGATTGATTTTGAGGAGACTTTTACCCCTGTAGCTAGATTGGAAGCCATTAGAATGCTACTAGCCTTTACCTGTTATAAGGGATTTAAGCTGTTTCAAATGGATGTCAAGAGTGCCTTTTTAAATGGGGTAATTAAAGAAGATGTTTTTGTAGAACAACCCCCAGGTTTTGAGAGTTGTCAATATCTAAATCATGTCTATAAATTAAAAAAGGCCTTATATGGATTGAAACAGGCACCCAGAGCTTTGTATGAGAGGCTTAGCACATTCCTGTTAGAAAGAGAATTTGTTAAGGGGAGCGTAGACACCACCCTTTTTCTGAGGAGATTAGGGGATGACTTATTCATTATCCAGATCAATATTAATGATATAATTTTTAGATCTTCTGATAAATATTTATGTGATGAGTTTTCTAAAATAATGAGTAAGGAGTTTGAGATGAGTATGATCGGAGAATTGTCCTAATTTTTGGGGTTTAGCATAAGGTAAACGGATGATGGAATCTTTCTCAATCAATCAAAATACACTAAGGACATTTTGAAGAAATATGAAATGGACAAAGCCAAGCCAATCAATACTCCCATGCCCTCCTCAGTTCAGTTAGATAAGGACTCAAGTGGAAAATTTATTGATCAGAAGAAGTATAGAGGGATAATAGGATCACTGCTTTACCTGACTGCTAGCCGACCTGATATCATGTTTAGTGTCTATCTTTGTGCTATGTTTCAGGCTGATCCTAAAGAGTCCCACCTGACTGCTATTAATAGAATTCTTAGATATCTTTTAGGGACCCCAAACCTAAGAATCTGGTACCCTAGGTACAGCACCTCCTTTGAGATCATTGGATATTCTGATTTTGACTTTGCGGGGTGTAGGGTGGATATAAAGAGCACTTCTGGGACTTGTCAGTTCATAGGACAGTCGTTAGTCTCCTGGTCCAGTAGAAAACAGAACTCAGTTGCACTTTCCACTGCTGAAGCTGAGTGCATTGCCTTAGGGAGTTGTGTGGCCCAAGTTCTTTGGTTGAAGCAACAAGTCTTGGATTTAGGGGTACCTATTGGCATAATTTCTGTTCTGTGTGATAATACTAGTGCCATCTGTATCTCTAAGAATCCAATCCAACATTCTAGGACCAAACACATTAATATAAGGCATCACTTCATTAGGGATCATGTTACAAAAGGGGACATTAAGCTACATCATGTAGCAACTAAAAATCAGCTGGCTGACATATTCACTAAACCACTGGCCTTTGACTCATTCAGTATTTTGAGAACCATATTAGGAGTGATTGATATAAATGCTTGATTCTGATGACTGCTGATTTTTGATTGTTCTGATTGATATTCTGTTTTCTATTAGTTAGTTTTTGGTTTGATTATTTACTTTCAGTTGATTTTATTTCTTCTGTTGATTTTTATTTTAGCCTTACTGTTAGTTTGATTTGAGTATTTACTTGGATGTGATTTTTTACCTATTTTTATTCACTGGTTCATATCTTCCACTTACTGTTTTATGCTTTTCAAAATCTGATCACTGCTAACTACTTCTGATAATCTGAATTTCTGACTGGGAGTTTTTACCTTGTTTTGGTTTGGAAGCTGGTACGCAGTGATTGATTCGACTGAATATGTTAAAGGGAAGAAACATTGATGATTGTTTCTCTTCCTCTAACTCCTTTACTGGTGTATAGTTTCTTTTGGATAAAAATCCTTTTCAAAATTAAAATGTTAGTTTTTGAAATAGAGATTATTTTATCTTCCTACAGTAATCTGCCTCATATCAATAGTGTTTTTCAAAGTCTTGAGTCATTAGTTTGATTTTCTAAACCAAGTGATTGCATTTATCATATGATATATGGCTTTTATTTTGTGAATCATTCTTCCTTACTGTGGAGAGTCATCTCCTATGTCTGGAAGATAATCTCACAGCTGAGACTCTTTAATGATTATGAAAAGGAGAAAGCTTACAAAAGATGCGCAGTGCGCCAAATAAATTAAAAAAGAGGCATAAAATGAGCCCAAAACTGAAAAGATGCAAAATTACCAAATTGGATACACAAAGTGTATCAAAAATAAAAAGATGCGCAAAGCACCAACCAATTTGAAAAAGAGGCACAAAATGAGCCCAAACCAAGCTTTCTTCCCTTTTAGATTGTTAAATGTCTTAGAAAAATCTGTGCGCCACTTAATATTTTCAAAAGCTTGAGTTTGAAAATCCTGATTTCTGATTTTTTACTTTGTAACACTATTATATCAGATATTTTTCTGGAACGAGGCTTGAAAGGATCTCTTTTCAAATCTAATGTCTTTTCTTCTGAATCGGATTTTTGGTTTGAAAGAGGTTTGCATCGATAAGGTGCCCGGGGTCGGAGTTACGAAAGTTGATTTTTCCAACCTTTTCTGGATTTCAGCGCTGTCAATCGTCTTCTTATTAGTTTTTAAATCTAAAATCAAGAAAAATTTTTGATTTACTCGAGCAGCTTGATCAAAAAAAATTTTGCTTTTATGTGTTTTTGCTGTGAGTTTTATTCATTTTTATTTTATTTTGATTTCATGGTTGTGTTTTTAAGATCCTGATCAGTCATCTTCATCATCCATCTTTTTCTGTTTTATTCACATCGTCCGGGACGATCCTCTTCTTCCTGGACGATCCAAACATCGTCCTGGACGATTCATTCAAAATCGTCCCCACACTACTCCTGCTGCTGAAAGAACTCCAATTATTGGTGATCGTCCTGGACGATCCTTACATCGTCCTGGATGATATGATCCATATCCTCCTAATCTGATCAAACGGCTGACATTGCTCCAATTATTATCCATCGTTCTGGACGATCCACGTGTCAGCCCCTGGACGATTGGAATTCGGCCCGTCCGACACACTTATTGCATATCGTCCCGGACGATCCACCTAATCATCCTGGACGATACCTTTCGTCAACGGTCGTCCAGCCTGACTCCTCGGGATGATCGCCTGTGTCTAATCATCCTGGACGATCGGACCACCTTTTTGACCAATCGTCCAGGACGTCATAAATGCCCATATCGTCCCGGACGATGTCGCAATCGTACGGGACGATCAGGCCGTTTTCTATATAAACAGCAGTTTTCTTAAGGATTTTCCACACCATTTCTCTTCCACTCTCCTTCTACTTCCTACACTCTTGATTTCTAATGGCTGGTGGCAAACGGACCCGTCAAAAGGCTACCAGTTCCTCCCGGGGACCTGTTGATCCTCGCTTCCCCAATGCAGCCGATCAGGCTGCCTACGAGCGATATTGCGAGGTGGGGATCACACCGTCGTAAATCGTAAATCCCCGCACTCTTACTTATCCTGTCCTTGACCTCTTCACACACACCTCCCTCACCTTCATCCTGGCTCTCGTATTTCCCTTTAACTCGGAACTTCTTCGCATTTTCTTTGCAAACTTGAGGATTTCGGTTGATTATTCCACTCTTCGTTCTTATGTAAATCAGCGCCCCATCGAACTTACCTATCAGGACTTTCACAATATTCTCCAACTGTCCGTCACTGGCGACAAACTCCACACCCTTATCACCGACCCAGACTATGATTGGAGTGTCGCCAATCATTTCCTTCGAAATATAAATGCCCCTTATCATGACAATGCCTGCTCCACACTTCTTAAGGACGCCCGGACTATTCAGCATGTTCTTCGTTCCTCCGTCATTCCAAAGGCGGGGGATCGAATTCACATCACCCCACTCCTGTCCTTGACCACCTACTACATCCTGGCCAATAGGAAATTTAATGCCACATACCTTATTATCCGGTCCTCGAGCACCTCACCACCATTCGGGATCCAGGTTATCGCCGTCGTCCAAATCTAGCCTTAGGACACATCGTTGCCTATGCCCTCGAAACCAAATATGACCTATAATATCCCGCAGCTCCAGATGTTCCTCCTTCCTTCCTCACCAACAATGCCTTCCATGTCCTACACAGCACCCGACTACATCCGGAGCCCGCCCCAGATGTTGAGGAAGAGGAGGAAGAGGCCATTCCAGTTCATGCTGCACCAGAGGCACCTGCTCCCCTTCGCATTGCCTCTCCCTTTGACCACCTGGTGCAGCACTTCGATCAGTGGGAGGCAAGATTTGACTCCTATGTGGTTGCCCAGGAGCAGCGGCACGCCGAGGACATTCAGCGCTTCACTGACTATGCTGCGCAGCAGCAACAGCAGCATGACCAGGACATCGCCTGGATCGGAGCCCACTTTCAGGCCATTCACCATTACTTCAACCCACCACCGTTACCTCCTTCTTTCGATCAGGATCCGCCTCAGTTGTAGTTTTTGTTGTGTAGTTGTTTTTTTTTTCTGTTTTATTTGCACTGCTTTATTTTGTTATGCCTGGTTCTGTTGATTTTGTTTACCCTCTTTTTGTGATGTCAAAAGGGGGAGTCAGTACTAGCGTTGTTCCTGTTATGTTCTGTACTTGTGGTTGTACTACTTTGATTGGTTCAATGAAAATTAAAAATTTAAAAAATTTTCTTTTTGATCTCCTAGCTCTTGTATTTTTAAAACTACTGAACATAGGTTTGCCATCATCAAAAATGGGGAGATTGTTGCAAATACGATTTTGATGATGACAAATATATTTCTATTGTGTTTTGCTTGGCTAACCCGTTTCAGGTACAAATGATCACGAGCCACTCAAGCCAACTCAAGATCTGGTCTAAGTGTGTCCAATGTACTATTTTTTTCATTTTATTGAGTCAATTATAATGTAACTGATCCCCTAGCTAAGTAACCTTGCACACACACACTCAGGGGGAGAGCTTGAGTTAATTAGAGTTTCTGTTCATTTCTTGTTTAGATCGTCCTGGATGATATTCACATCGTCCTAGACAATCAGGTAAAAATAGAAACCCTAATTAGGGCGACTAAGTTAATAGGGTCTGATTAAGCCGATCATCTTGGACGACCTTTAGATCATACGGGACGATATACTCAAATCAAAAATTCTCAGCCGCTAGATCAAGTTAGGCAAGTTTTTATTTTAAGTTATTTGGTCTAATCGTCCCGGACGATACGTGTATCGTCCTGGACGATTCAATACAATCATGCCTAAATTAATCTGGTAATTAAGGAAAGTAATTTATTTTTGATTGATACGATCATATCGTCCTGGACGATTGCAGGATCGTCCCGGACGATCATGATCGTCAGTGCATTTCAGCTGTACGTCCCGAACTGTGTTCAGGACGATTTGGGTACTTTTTGAACTAATCGTACAGGACGATGTCCCTATCGTCCTGGACAATCAAGTCATTTTTTGGTCGTCTAGCACAAGTTTCTCTGGACGACCCGAACTGTCTTCTGGACGATATTCCTCGATTTGTACTAATCGTCCCGGACGATCGCATGATCGTACAGGACGATATGAATAATTTTTTCTACTGATTGTCTAGAAGAGCCAGATCGTCCAGGCTGAAACAACTGAATTTGAACTAATCGTACAGGATGATATACTGATCATCCTGGTCGATCTTGGCCGACCAGTTGAGATTTAGGGCAAATTTTAAGCCCTCCGATAAAAGAACTTTTTCTTGAAATAAGAAAAATCTTTTGCCACCTTCCTTCCCTGAGAAACCCTAGAGAGAGAGAGAGTTGGGAGAGAGAGAGAGGATCTTGTGAGGGGGAGTTAGTGAGGGATTCACTAAGGTTGCTCCAAGCACGGATCAGAGTCGTCTTCTCTGCTCGTCGTCTTTCGTCTAGTCGGTGTTCGTCGTGGGAGGATCGTTCGTAAGAAGATCCAGGGTTCTCTGCCCGCTTCAGGTGGAAGCAAAAGGAGTTCGAAGGTTCTCTGCCTGCTTCAGGAGGAAGCAAAAGGAGGTCGGGTTCTCTGCCCCACCGTGTGGTGAAAAGGAGGTCTTGTATAGGCTTCTCTGCCTTGCTGTGGCAGCAAAAGGAGAGACACTTTTTGTTTAGTGTAATACCCGGAGGGGAGGCTCCGGGGAGTGGACGTAGGTCAAGTTGACCGAACCACTATAAAATCTGATTTGCTTTTCTGATTCAGTTCTGTACTTTACTTTTTGATATTAACTGCGTGGGTGAATATCTGAGATTGATCTTTTCGTTTATATTTATTTGTTTTCGCTGCTAAATATCGAAAAGATTTTTCATTGTTGTTGTGAAATTTTTAAATAACCAATTCACCCCCCCTCTTGGTTAGCCTCGGGACTAGTTCACTAGGGCTTAACATCCCTATCAAATTTTCACCATCCACTCTACTAGATAATGTTAGGTCATGTTACTATACGTGCCCCATTGCACAATCTATAGAGGAGGTGTAGAAATCGCCTGGGGTGCCATTCTCATAATTGCTATGCTGTTAGTAATTAGGGAGGGGAATAGTAAGGGATCTGAGATCTTATCAGATAGTGACACCATCTGAATTTAACTTCTAAATGGGTCCTATCATGATAGATCTTTAGATTGAAATGATGCCGCATCATCTAGGGATAGTGTAGACCCTAAGATGGTCTCTTTCTCCTAAGAGATTATAGAAATATAATTATATACTGATAGGGTCTTGCCACCTAGACTTGCAACTTTTGAGAAAAACATACCACTTCTCAAGTGTGCTGGGTCCGAATTTTTAAGATAGTTGATTCACCTTTTTAATTAAAATTGACCTCTACTTTAAACCAAAAATAGGAGAGAGTTGTAGTTGACTCCACCGGGTACTTAAAGGCCCCTCCCTCCCACTACTTCTGTGGGTCGATTTGATTGTTGAATTAAAATTTGTGTCAAATTTAAGCTGGTTTTTTTTTAAACAAAAATCTTCTCCATCTTCTCACAAGTTTCTATCTTCATAGGCATCTCTTGCAAGCTTTAAATCTATTCAATGATTTTTCAAGTCAAGTTGATACTCTTATCAAAATATTGGGCCCACCTCAAGGATTATTTTTCCTTGTATTAGAGAATAAGTCTTCTTTTCTTATACTTGAGATATAATCCTAGTTAAAAAAAAGAGCAATTATTTTAAGGTTTTTAAAGGAGATGAAGCCTCTTGAAAAAAAATCAAAAGATGCGCAAAGTGCACCAAAACTCAACAAAAAAATCAAAAGATGCACAAAGTGCGCCAAAGAAATCAAAAGATGTACAAAGTGCGCAACAAAGAAGAAGAAGAAAGAAAGAGGCTCCCTTCTTTTCAAACCCTTAAATCTTAAAGGGCTCGACTACCATTAATAGCTTGACTTTGAAAAATCTTGAATCTAGATTTATCGTTATGCATGGATAGTCTATCAGATACAAAAAGAGTCATGCAAGAGAATTGAAAAGATTAAATTTCTCTCTCCAACTTAAATATTTTGAAATTGATTTTAATTTAAAAAATATAAAAGGGAGAACCCCAGTTCAGTTTTTATAAAACTTGATATGGGTTAACACAATCCAAACCCTTGCCCTTTTCGGGTTAGTTGGAGTCACTCTACTTCTCACTGTACTTTTGAATTTGTTCCCACTTGTCGTTCTGACAGGGTCCAAATGGTTAAGAGGAAATTTTTAAATAAAAAGAATAAATCTTCTACTCCTAATAATGATTCGAATCTCATTCTTGAGGGATATATGTGATTCCTTATATATGGGCATCATTTTCTTTAAAATCTACTCCATAAAATAACACTCTATAATAGATCCAAGATTATTCTCGTCTAGAGGTGTCTTCTACATCATTGGAAGTTGTTTTTCAAATTTGAATCACAACTGAGTAGAGTGCTCGACTCTGATTAGAGGAGCTCGAGGGCCTCAAAGAAAGTTGTTTTCAAGCTCAAGAAAATTCAAAATCTTATAAGTCACGAATGATTCAAGGGCATGATAAATTGTGTCACATTAGGACTTTCCAAGTAGGAGACTTGGCCACAGTCCTTTGGAGACTTATTTTAGTCTGCCATAGGATCAATGAAAACTTTGAATCAATATTGACTGGATCATTCACCTTAGAAACAATCTATGAGAGAGGTTCATGTCAATTGATCAATTTTAAAATATGCCACTTGATGCTTTTAACATTGGGGCAGCTCTTCAACAAGTACCATGCCTGATGAGTATCAAATTTAACATCAAAGTTAACTCTACAAATTCAAAATAAAACAAATCAAATTAAAAAGTTATCGAATCAATCGACTTCCGTCCTCTTTTCCTTAAGGTTAGGATTCTTCCTTTCCTTAGGATTAGACTTGCTAGTGGTGGATAACGCCCTTCGTGGCACCATCCTAGCTCCCTCCCAATTTTGATCCTCTGTGATGGGCCAATTCCTACCCCCATCATATGATTATCCCAGTTTCGATCCTCTGTGATGGGCCAATTCCTACCCCCATTATACCATCACTCGCTAGTGGTGGAGTACGCCCTTCATGGCACCATTCTAGTTTCGATCCTCTATGTGGAGCAAGCTTCCTCCTCACACGATCATCCCAATTTTGATCCTCTGTGATGGGTCAATTCCTACCCCCATCATACGATCACTCGCTAGTGGTGGAATATGCCCTTCGTGGCACCATCCTAGTTTCAATCTTCTGTGTGGAGCAAGATTCCTCCCCACATGATCATCCCAATTTTGATCCTCTGTGATGGGCCAATTTCTACCCCCATCATACAATCACTCGCTAGTGGTGGAGTACATCCTTCGTGACACCATCCTAGTTTTGATCCTCTGTGTGAAGCAAGCTTCCTCCCCATATGATCATCTCAATTTTGATCCTTTGTGATGGGCTAATTCCTAGCCCATAATACGATCACTCACTAGTGGTGGAGTACGCCCTTCGTGGCACCATCCTAGTTTTGATCCTCTGTATGGAGCAAGCTTCCTCCCCATATGATCATTATAGTTTTGATCCTCTATAGTGGGCATACCTTGACCCCACCATATGATCATCCAGTTTTGATCCTCTATGATGGGCATACCTTGACCCCACCATATGATCATCCAATTTTGATCCTCTATGGTAGGCATACCTTGACCCCCACCATATGATTATCTAGTTTCAATCCTCTATGGTGGGCATATTCGACCCCACCATATGATCTTCCAGTTTCGATCATCTATTGTGGGCATATTTTACCCCACCATATAATTTTTAAATTTCAATCATCTATTGTGGGCATATTTGACCCCACCATATAATTTTCTTATTTTAATTCTCTAGTGGTAGAGCACACCCTCCGTGGCACTATCCTAGTATCAATTCAAACCCCAATTCCCTAGGGATAAAATTTTGCTTTCCCGTAGAATTAAAAACTCCAGACTTGACCATTTTATTCGGTCAACGCCAATATGTGCAATAGAACTTTATTTTATTACACATATTGGGGGTCCATTTATTGACCTCATTTTTGTATGAGGTCAGTAGGACCAATCCAGACCTTAGGATCTTTTCAATCCTTAGGATCAATCTTGACCCTAGGATCAATATGATCTTAGATCAATCCATACTTTAATATCAATCCAAATTCAAATCAATCTTAATCCCATATTAATTTTAAATTCAATTCAATTAAACTCCAAGTTAATCTAAACTTTAGGATCCTCCTAGACTCCAGATCCTATGATCTACTCTAGACCCTAAGATTCTGCCAGACTCTAGATCATATGATCTTTCTAGGCCCTAGGACCTACTCTAGACTCTAGGATCAATTTGGATCTTGTATAAATCTAGATTCAAATCAATCCAGACCCCAGACTTTAATCCAAACTTCTATCCAAACTTTAATCCATATTCTCAATTCAAATCTCAATCAAAATCCAGAATTCAATCCAGTTCAAAATCCAAACTCTAGTTCAAACCTTGATTCTATCTTTGATCAAGCTTCAACCCTATCCTATTACTTATGATCTTCTAATGATCATAAATGATTTGGGTATTTCAAATCCAGTTATTTGAATCCAAATTCCAATTCAAACCTAGAAATTTAATCCAAACCCAAGGCTAAGGACTCAGGTCTTGAAAGCCTTTTCCAATGAATCTTTGAACATTTCAAAATCCAGTTAAATATCCTCTGATTTAGAGTCTGTTAGTTTTATACTTATGTGACATATCTCTAGAGGAATCCTCCAAATTTGGGCTCATTCTGAGGTCTCTAACCCTAGAAATTGGAATGATTTTCAAAGGCTGTAAAACCTTCAAATATTTATAGCCTATGCCGCTGGATCTGCCACCCAGTAGATTTTGACCTTAGAGACTTACCAAAAGTCTATAATCACATCTAGACCCTTAATCCTGATCGCTTGTACATTAAATTGTATTTTGATGGACTTACTTTGACCCCCAGTTGATCAGGGGTCAAAATGACCAAAATACCTCTTAGGGGTTCAAATACCTATTTCAAACCAAATGATCTCCAAATTGCTTGGGATCACTTCTAGCCATTTTCAAATATCAAACTAAACCTGTTGAGCCTATTCCCAATTCCTGGGTCAACCTGGTTGACCAAGTCAACCTGGGTTGACCAATTCATCCCTAAAGCTTTCCTACCTGGAATCAAACCTTAAACACATTCAAAACTATGTCAAACTCTTATAATCACTTCCCTTAATGATTTGGCTTTAATTGGACCCTTGACCCAATTAATAGTTGACCAAGTCAACTAAGCTATGGTTGGTCAAATTTGACTCATATGACTCAATTCAACACATTCAATCAAATCAACCTATTCAAATCTCATCAAACCACTCAAACTCTCTAACACATCTCTAAACATGTTTCAAATCCATTCAAACTCAATTGGAGTCAAATCAATTGGAGCTTTGACTTAGTCAAACCCAAAAACCATAGTCAAATCCCATTTTCCATACATCTTTCTATCTAATTTATTTCAAGAGACTTCAAACACATCTCATTCAATGCTTTAAACATCCTTTGATTCAATATGGATTAAACTCAAGTTAAGTTGACCAAGTCAACACATTGAGACTTACCCAAAATAGCTTAAATCCCTTCCCATCCATTCAAACTCCAAACCTTAAGTATCAAACCCTCTTCAAACTATTTATACCAGCTCAAACCATCCCATATGCCACATCAGCCCACTGATTGGTTTGACTAGTCAAAGTGGTCAAATATATTTTTTTTACTTGTTTACATGGTTTTACCACCTTGGCAAGCCAGATTCTCTTGATGATTTAAGCCCCCATGCAAGTTGGTGGCTGGAAGGGATATTTGGCAAATATTATAAGGCCTTCCTCTCTCTTGATTAGGATAGTAATAATGAAAAGGAATGGAATAACCTCACTCGTCACTCAAACCTTTGTCTTCACTCTCTATCTTCCAAACTCTTCAATTCCAGCAAACCTTAGCTCCTAAGGAAGATAAGAGAGCTTCTCCATATATTTCCAGGCTCTCCCCAAGCATTTCTCCACTTTCCCAAGCTCTAGAACCAAATTTGAGAAGAGAGAGAGAACGAGAGAGAAAGGAGAATTTCAACAGCAGCTTTTAATCCAGCTGTTAATGGTTCTTGTAGTCTTCAGCAAAGTTGTAGAGAACTTCTCCATCTTTCCAACAAGCCCAAGAGCATCAAAATCTGACATTTGGATTGTAAGTTATCGTTGTTTTAAGTTATATGATCAAACCTTGATTTCTCCCAAATCTGAATGCATGGAGCCTTAAAACTCCATGGGTTGCAAGATTAGGATACCTAGATTCTATGTTACAAATTTAATAAAATTTGGACGGTTGGATCGAAAGTTATGAGCATTTAAAGTTTTAGTTTAAAAATGAACTGAAAAATCTGGATCAATCTGGGCCGTCCGTTCGTTTGAACTGGGCTGATCGGACAGCTCTGAGCTCGCGCCTTTCCTAGGGTTTGAACCCTGGTTCTTCATCATGAAAGCATGGAGACATGGCCAAATCATGATCGTTGATTTGTTTTTTTAATCAAAATTGATTTAAAAATCAATTTAAATGCTCTAAACTTCAAAAATTCACCAAAAATTCAATTTTTGTCCAAGTTTGATGTTCTTAGGCTCGTTGGAATCGTCTCAAGTTCAAGTTTATTTGAAAATTTATTTTGACTAATTTAGATTACCGTATATAGAGTTATTTAGATTTTAAAGAAATTTGAAATTCTTTAATAATTCTCATTCTAGTGATCTGATTAACTTCAAATTTGGATAAGATAAACTATGATTTGATACCCACATGCCATAGAAAATTTATCTGTGATTGATGGTTGGATTTTGGTGATTTAAATTTTCAAAGTTTTTTTATCAGATCTTGATCAAAAACTTTGAAAATTTATAACTTAAACACCACTTAGAATTAGCCTTATATTTTTCTGTGGTATGTGTAATTTAGTGTCAGGGTTAGGTGACCAAAATTTCAAACCCATTCGAACAGTAGAGACACCTAGGAAAAAATAATCAAGAAAATATCTAAAAAACTTAGAAAATTCATAGGTGATTGTACACATACCAATAGGGGTGAAACATGAACACAGAAAAGTTAGTGACATTATGTACCTTAGGCTTAAATTTCACTGGATTTAGAGGTAATTATGTCAACAAATTAAAATAATCAAAATTCAATTCTTTTTACAACTGAGAAATTTCAAAAAAATGTAATAAATCAAATTTAAATCTAAAAATTATAAATAATATATCAAACTGACTAAAATTTGATCTTCTATTTAGGAAAAATAAAATCAACCAGATTTGACATCAATTTTAAGAATAATTTAATTTTAAGTGAAATTGAATATTTAATTGATTTAATTAATTAAAAATAATAATAATTTCTCAAGCACTTGATAATCATTCATTAAAGCATTCCTGATCTTTGGAGGTGATTTCAAGAAATTTGGAGGTTATGTGGATTCAAATTAATAAAAGGCCTCTAATTAAGTTAATTAAATAATTCAATTAATTCACCAAACTTAAAAAATTCATAACTAGTTGAAATAAACTTCAAATTGAGCAAACTCAAAGGTATTCAACTTCAATTAAGGTCTAATATTTATCAAAAACATCAAATTTCCAAAAATTATTCAAATTTGAAAAAGTTAACTTTTGGTCAAACTTAAGTCAAAGTCAAGTCAAAACTTCAAACCTTCACAATAAAATATAGAAAAATCCAATTCCAGCGTACTTATAATCTAACTGATCATATTAAGGTCTAGTATTTTATAAAAATATTAACATTCTAGAAAATATTTTAAATCAAAAAGTCAACTTTTAACCCTTTAATTAAATTATTAAAATAATCCAAAAAATTTCAAAATTTAATAATTGATTTCTAATTCTAGAAAATGTTAAGTTAATATTTAAAACACTGAACCAACCCTTTAATACACAACAACCACTCCTAAAATAAAGTTTTTAGGCTAGACTACTCGGGGTTGTGGGGCTATGTGTCCTAAGGAGGCTTTGTTCCTCGAGCCTGGTGGCACAACGCCACAAATGAATTTAAAGGAGTATAAAACTTAATTTTAATTGATTAATGATTATTCAACTAAATTTAAAATCTTTAACTCAAATACATTAACCCGATTTATAGGCTGGACTACTCCGGGCTGTGAGGCTATGTGTCCTAAGGAGGCTTTGTTCCTTAAGCCTCGTGGCATAATGCCACGAACTGGTTAATGAAAAATTTAATCAAATTAAATCTTAAAAATAAAAAACCAATCAATTTTAATTAAAACTTAATTAATTTTTAAACTTAATCAAAATCAAATCACTTAATCATATCGGGTGCCACTAGGTAACCCAGGCCTACGAGGCTATTAAATTAGCCCCAAAGAAGGTGAAATAAACTTCGCGGCCTCGGTGAGCAACAAAGGTGATATCCAAAAAATAATTAAAATCAATTTTAAAATTAATTTTAAATCATTAATATTTAAACATTAATTAAAAACTCTCGTAAGGCTTTTAACCAACAAGAACATCGAACAACTTTAACTAATTACCCTACTTAGGACATATCCAAACCACAAAGCCTACCTCACACACTTTAGATGGTTTGCTAGGACAACCAACTCTAGTTTTAGGTTATGCCGGTGTTTACTTTACTGCTACTTACATATGCTGGATTTTCTATGGTTTTCACTACATGCTAGTTATTAGATTTAAGTCATTGATGTTGATGTGATTGTTTATTTATTTACTGCACTCTGTATTTTGATTTGATTGTACGTTAGATCTACCCTTAGGTTAGGGATGATTTGTACTAATTTAATCTTATGTAGGTGGTCATGCTTATATAGGGCATGAAAATTAAAGGGGGCATGTAATTAAAAGCTTTAAAAATTAATAATGTTTTATGCAGGCGCTCCAAAAATGCTAAGACCCCCTCTAATATTAAAATAGCATGGCCAAGTATGGCTGTAATTGAGCATTTTTAAATTTCAAATATATAACTGCTTGAGATGTTTATATAATTGTTGATTATTAGGATAACCCTGCGGGATCGAGTCTATATTTTTAATTTTGATTAATGTAATTTGATTTGAATTGAGTTGTAAATTGTAATTTAAAGTGCTTTGAGAATGGGATGTTTAAACATCCAATTTGGAATCCAAAGAGGAAGGGACATCCTTTAGGGGGAGAGTTCCTATCCATTTGAAGATCCAAATCAGGATGACTTGCAAATATCCAAGGAGAAAAGATAACCCCCCTTTTTAAGGGGGAGTTTCTTTTCACTTGGATATTCAGACCCGACGATCCAAGGAGTTCCAGAAGGATGAAGAAGTGAAGAACGAGAAGACCCGTTCTCAAAGTCACTTGAGTCTTAGGAGTAGAATCTGAGTTTATTGTCAGTGGTACCTAGCCACTTTACTTTTTCTGTAGACCCTGGGTTGTATAATTAAAAGGCACTTGCCTATGGACTTTTAGCTTGAGTATTATATTTAATTGATTTAATTATTTAATTAATTATTTGATGTATTAATTATGATTAGGAATCTGCATGCTTTTAGTAGTTTTTTGGCATTCATTACATATCGATTTTGATTTAGCCTGGAACCCGATCAGAGGCTCATGAGGACACGATTAAATTTTTTCTAATTAAACAAAATTAAAAGATTTAAGCTCAAATAAAAACTCTAACATTTTAAGAAGTAAGCCCGGGACCGCTGGGGGTTTTTTATATGCATATTTGATACATTTTCTTTCCATTTGTTAGGCACCTCTCCATCTGTGGGTTCTGGCAGACCACCTGGCCTATGAGGGTGCAGTTCTGTCAAGGGGATCTATGCACTCTAGGATAAAAACTATTTTGTAAGCCTTTTTAAAACTGCTTAATTCCAATTTTATGTATTTAATCGAGTCAATCAACATCCATTGCATTAGAAACCAATATAAAAGTGAGTCTAAATCTTTAATTATATTTGCTTTAGCATTTTCACCCAACATTAGTCATGGGGCCACTTAGGGTAATCTCTAGATGTCGGCGCCGACTCTTCAAAAACTTTAATAAAATATCCTACCACTCTTACATCAAATGACTGAACTCATGGATTTTAATCGCCTAGGTGGTTAGCTGGCTCCCCAATCTAGGCCGGGGTAAGTCCAAATTTTGCATTGCATTAGTTGGTTTTAGGCCACCGTGGTCTAGTGCCTAACTTAGATTTAGGATCCGGGGCAAATTTCTTTTTAAATCATAAGACCCCAACCTTCAAGAATATTATCCCAAATTTCTAATAAAATGCTCAACTCAAACTAAATCTTTTTTTAATCCAAAATTTAAAGCTCAATACTTAGCTTAGGTTGGGACACTTCTGAATTATTTTCAGAATCCAAAAGTGTCTCCTACTCCTCTTCCGTTGACTCTAAAATAAGTGTTCAATCTTGCTCTAATCCCATTTGAAATTCTAATTTTACCTTTTTGATATCACTCCTAGAAAATTTCTAAATGAAATTTTTGCTGTTATTTTAATTGAGAGTTTTCGTAGGAGACTCTGGTTCCCCACGATGTAATTAACTACGAGGGCTTGCACTCGTAGGAGATTTAGAACACATATTAATTTTTAAAATCAATTTTCAAAGCTCAATTAGTCTTCTTTGGAAAAATTAAATCAACAATGATCATTATCATCGTATTTGGATGATTGACAACAAGCGATATGTTTCTTCCTATGGGAGGTTATATCTTTCATTATCATACTCCTGAATATGAAATTAATGATCTCCTGATCCGAATATTATGGTTAAATGGTTGATAGAATGCCATATCAATCCTTTAAGGTTACATGTTATCCTCCCTTGAATTTGACTATTATAGTCTGGATGAAATTTTTAGATTCATTATCTGAACCCATTAAGGAATGGTAACTTTGCCTCCTGAGGTGGTATATTATTTATAATGATATGTTCGATTTTGAGACTTAAAAAAATATACTGAATTAAAATTCCTAAAGAAAACTAATGCTTTTCAAAACCCACTTTTCAACACCAATAGTGTCTGGCTACTTTAATTTCCTGCAGACCCTAGTTTGTAATTAAGGGGAGTTGGCCTATAGATATTTATTTGATTGATTTGATTATCTTGATGTATTTTATTTATGATCGTGTACCTTCAAGGTTACTTGATTTTCTTAGTTTATTAGCGATTTGTATGCCACTTTTATTTTAGCCTGGACTTTATTAGGCCCTCTAAGGACTAAAATATTTTCTACTTATTGCAAATATGGTTTTGATGATGACAAACATGTTTCCAGTGTGTTTTTCTTGGCTAACCCGTTTCAGGCACAGAAGATCACGAGCAAATCAAGCCAACTCAAGATCGGGTCCAAGTGTGTACAATGTACAGTTTTTCTTTTTCTTGAGTTAATTGTAATGTAACTGATCCCCTAGCTGAGTAACCTTGCACACACACACTCAGGGGGAGAACTTGAGTGAGTTAGAGTTTCTGTTCATTTTTTGTTCAGATCGTCCTAGACGATATTCACATCGTCCTGAACGATCCAGTAAAAATAGAAACCCTAATTAGGGCGACCAAGTTAAGCGAGTCTGATTAAGCAGATCGTCCTGGATGATCTTTGGATCGTACGGGATGATATGCTCAAATCAGAAATTCTCAGCCGCCAGATCAAGTTAGGCAAGTTTTTATTTTAAGTTATTTGGTCTGATCGTCCCGGACGATACGTGTATCGTCCTGGACGATTCAGTACAATCATGCCTAAATTAGTCTGGTAATTAAGGAAAACAATTAATATTTAATTGATACGATCATATCGTCCTGGACGATCGCAGGATCGTCCCGGACGATCAGGATCGTCTAGTGCATTTCAGATGTACGTCCCGAACTGTGTTCAGGATGATTTGGGCACTTTTTGAACTAATCGTACAGGACGATGTCCCTATCGTCCTCGACGATCAAGTCATTTTTTGGTCGTCCAGCACAGGTTTCTCTGGACGACCCGAACTGTCTTCTGGACGATATTCCACGATTTACACTAATCATCCTGGACGATCGCAAGATCGTACGGGACGATATGATCAATTTTTTCTACTGATCGTCCAGAAGAGCCAGATCGTCCAGGCTGAATCAGCTGAATTTGAACTGATCGTACAGGACGATCTACCGATCGTTCTAGACGATATTTGCCGACCAGTTGAGATTTAGGCCAAATTTTAAGCCCTCCTATAAAATAAATTTTTCTTGGGACAAGAAAAATCTTTTGCCACCTTCCTTCCCAGAGAAACCCTAGAGAGAGAGAGTTGGGAGAGAGAGAGAGGATCTAGTGAGGGGGAGTTAGTGAGGGATTCACTAAGGTTGCTCCAAGCACAGATCAGAGTCGTCTTCTCCGCTCATCGTCTTTCGTCTAGTCGGTGTTCGTTGTGGGAGGATCATTCGCAAGAAGATCCGGGGTTCTCTGCCCGCTTCAGGTGGAAGCAAAAGGAGTTCGAAGGTTCTCTGCCTGCTTCAGGAGGAAGCAAAAGGAGGTCAGGTTCTCTGCCTCACCATGTGGTGAAAAGGAGTTTTTGTACAGGCTTCTCCGCCTTGCTGTGGGAGCAAAAGGAGAGACACTTTTTGTTTAGTGCAATACCCAGAGGGGAGGCTCCGGGGAGTGGACGTAGGTCAAGTTGACCGAACCACTATAAAATCTAATTTGCTTTTCTGATTCTGTTCTGCACTTTACTTTTCTGATATTAACTGCGTGGGTGAATATCTGTGATTGATCTTTTCGTTCTTGTTTACTTATTTCTGCTGTAAAGTATCAAAAAGATTTTTCTGATGTTCGTAAAATTTTTAAATAACCAATTCACCCCCCCTCTTGGTTAGCCTCGGGACTAGTTCACTAGGGCTTAACTTCCCTTTCGAACTTTCACTACTCATAACTAATACTTAAAATTCGAAGGTTTAAATAACATAGAAACCTAACGACCTAGGGAATGACTGGAATCGTATGGGGTCACATACATATTAATGCATTTTCTCTCTCCTTCTATAAGACACTTCCCCGCCTGCGGGTAGAGTCCAGATAATCCGACCTATGAGGATGAGGTGCTGGATCTAGGGAAGTCTAGTCTTTTCTAAAAAAATTATTTTTATAAGCCTTTTTAAAATTCCATGCATACTTGATTTGGATACTTTAACTAGCATACATTGCATTAGAAATCAACTAAATTAAAATTTTAATTACATTAGATCTAGTAGCATTCACCCTACATAAGTCTAGGGCCAATTAGAAAACTCTCTAGACGTCGAACCTACTTCCAAAGAACTATAACCCACCCACCCATCTTTCATAAAATAACTGAACTCATGATTTTGAAGTGACTAGGTGGTTAGCTGGCTCCCCAATCCAGGCCAGGGTAAGCCTAGGTTTTGCATTGCCTTAGCTAAGACACGGGTGTTAGTGTTGCGTAGAACACTATACCCACACTAGATCTAGGATTCAAGGCTACTATTATTTTATAGTATGCCTCATGAGTAGGTAAGTCTTCTATCATCCAGAGACTATAAACCCTACATATCCACATCACACGGATGATGTCACCTCTATCTTTCTCTCCTGTATGCTTTGAGTGCATGATTTATTTTTTTTCTCCAATTTCTTCTCATTACCTTAGTCCCTCCGGATGCTGATCTGAGCTGTGCATATTGACTAAGCCTAGTTGAACCTTCCTTCCCTTTTGAGTAGAATTTCATAGTTCCCCCCCCCCCCCTATGTGCCAATCCCAAATTGGAAAGTATAATATAGAATCCTTAATCAAAAGTCTTCTCAGGCCCCGGCTTGAGATGTAATTAACCATTGGGGCTTGTGCCCGTAGGAAACCGAATTCCACTATCAAATAAACCCCACTCGAGCTGATATATCGGGTGGGGGAAACCCGTTGTGATGATCAGATCATACATATTATTATCCATCAGAGTGTACTCGCGAGAGCTGCTATCCTTAATGGTTGATCGTATGTATGATCGAATCTGCCCTCCCATCGGCCCCCTGCGGGGCTATGGTGTTGTTCCCTTTTGGAGGCCCACAGGCAATCCACGAGCTCTTTTAAGTACACCATTGAATGATTTTGAAGCATTTGTAGTCATCTCTCTATACCTAAGCCCATTATCATGTGGTAATGTCCAACATGTCACATCACGGACCACCAGCCATTGATAAATTTCTTTTTTAATATTTTGTAAATCAGCCATCATTCTATTGAATGCACCTTGGTCATCCGTACTACCAGCTAAATACATTTTCTGGCATAAGAATTTAACATCTACACAACCCATTTTATGCACTGCTTTCTTAAAATTCTCTTGGAGATACTAGAGGCAGTGTCGATGAGCCACATTTGAGAAAACTTCTCGGCATCCACTAACTAAACCAGCATATTTATCTAAAATGATGCAAAGATCTTCTTTATTTCTGACGATTGGTAATTTTTCATGAAGACAAATAGGGAATCATAACCAAGACTCATTGCATTCGGACTCAACAATTATGAAAGCCAGGGGGAATAGTCCATTATTAACATCCATACTGACTGCGGTGAGTAGGGTTCCCCTATATTTACTAAGGAGAAATATGCCATCAAGGCTTAGAACTGGTCTACAATACCTCCAACTAGTAATTGAGGGTCCAAAAGCCTAGAAAATTATCTGAAATCGATGTGTGTTGTTAGACTAAATTCGTTATACTATACCCAGCATAGCAGAGGCAACAGCTTCCATAAATAAATTCACTGTCCAATAGGACTCCCCCTAACTTTCAAATACAACTTTAATGCCCTTTCTCCTAGTATTCCATGTCTTCATGCATTGGGGGGGGGGGGGGCACGCCCTAAAAAAAATATCAGCTATATCTATAATTGAAAGCAGAGTGTAGCAGGTATGAGAGGAAAGGAAACTGCAAAAAATAGAGAGGAGCAAGGAAAAGCTTATATTGCCATTTTTATTCTTACAGGCTATATCATTGTACCAGTAGTGTAGCTTTATATTGGTGTATGTGTTGTGTGTTTTACACGTGTATGTATGTGATTAAGGAGGTTTGTTATAATTTGATGGTCTATATGAAGGAGTCATGTTGATTGCAGGCATTCATTTCCTGTAGTGGTTTTTAATAATCATAGTAATTTTTTGTATGCAGCTCTAATTTATTATGTTCAATTATTTAAATTTCTCACGAAAGAGATATAAAGAGAATAATAAATTACAATTATATTTTCTTGAATCAATCTAATCAAGCACAAATTAATAATATAGTTTAAGGCTCCATTTGGGATGACTTTCTTACTATTTTTTAGTACAAAATTTTTAGTTGAAGAAATTTTTTAGCTAAAAACTGCTTTAAAATAGTAAGAAAGCTATCCTAAACGAAGACTAAATCGTTAGATATATTAAAAATATAAAGTAGTAAAAATAAATTTGATGTGCCTATATATCTTTTAAAATAAATTTGTTGATAATCTTCATAGAATAAAACTTTAAAGCCACAACAACAGTAGATATTTATGTCTTCTAAGAGCTAAGGGCCATGTTATTTGGATTTTTAATTTTGATCTTACAGCTCCCCTTGGCTCTGGTAATGAGATGACAAATGAAACTATTTTAATGTATTATAACATTCAAGATGAGACGACATATAGAACTATTTTAATGTATTATAACTTTCAAATACAACTTTAATGCCCTTTCTCCTAGTATTCCATGTCTTCATGCATTGGGGGGGGGGGGGGGGGGGGGCATGCCCTAAAAAAAATATCAGCTATATCTATAATTGAAAGCAGAGTGTAGCAGGTATGAGAGGAAAGGAAACTGCAAAAAATAGAGAGGAGCAAGGAAAAGCTTATATTGCCATTTTTATTCTTACAGGCTATATCATTGTACCAGTAGTGTAGCTTTATATTGGTGTATGTGTTGTGTGTTTTACACGTGTATGTATGTGATTAAGGAGGTTTGTTATAATTTGATGGTCTATATGAAGGAGTCATGTTGATTGCAGGCATTCATTTCCTGTAGTGGCTTTTAATAATCATAGTAATTTTTTGTATGCAGCTCTAATTTATTATGTTCAATTATTTAAATTTCTCACGAAAGAGATATAAAGAGAATAATAAATTACAATTATATTTTCTTGAATCAATCTAATCAAGCACAAATTAATAATATAGTTTAAGGCTCCATTTGGGATGACTTTCTTACTATTTTTTAGTACAAAATTTTTAGTTGAAGAAATTTTTTAGCTAAAAACTGCTTTAAAATAGTAAGAAAGCTATCCTAAATGAAGACTAAATCGTTAGATATATTAAAAATATAAAGTAGTAAAAATAAATTTGATGTGCCTATATATCTTTTAAAATAAATTTGTTGATAATCTTCATAGAATAAAACTTTAAAGCCACAACAACAATAGATATTTATGTCTTCTAAGAGCTAAGGGCCATGTTATTTGGATTTTTAATTTTGATCTTACAGCTCCCCTTGGCTCTGGTAATGAGATGACAAATGAAACTATTTTAATGTATTATAACATTCAAGATGAGACGACATATAGAACTATTTTAATTTAACCCCCGCCCCCCCCCCCCCCCCCCCCCCCGAATAAAATTTTTGTCTCTGCCACTGCCTTCATGTAAGAAACCTTCACATTGAATTTATCTTCGATACGACCAATAATTTCTCTAGATTTTAAGTCTATCTGTTCTCTAATAGCTGGTACAATGAAGGAGCTAATAAATATAGAAGTGCATTTCCTATAACCCATGGGTAGAATTGGAGTATTGCATGTGTGATCATTTCCTAATCTGGAAATCTTGCACGACCCTCCTAGATGCTTTCTTGATCATGCATGCAAACACCATAAACACGGTAGATAAGGTGCAACATGATGCACACAAGATATTATCAACTTCTGTTATTTGAAGCTAACATTACATATTCCATATTGTTCAATATTGACCAGTCACATAATGCAAAGTGTAGGTCTTTCTTAGATGCAAAGCACATCCCTTCCACTAACTCCTGTGGAATATGCAATTTTTCACCTATTCTTTTACTCATGCTAGCATCATCAAAATGAAGCTCTGCATTCCACTCTTGAGCAGTACGACATAGCGAGCAAAGTTATTATTACAAACCATTTGTTCTTCAACATTTATAGACCTTAGACAATTGTTTATAATCAAATTTTGCGTGGCAGCATGATCTACCGTGTCAAGAAAAACTGCATCAGATGAATATTCTTCTATATTATCACTAAGCTCATCATCAGAACTACTACTCATTGTCTCATAGCCTTCAGCAACTGTTGGCATATGACCCCCAACACCTTCCTCTTCATCAATGTTATGCCAGGATGATTGTGTTGACGGTGCTACAATATTTCAACTTCATCTCCCATGAACCTATCGAACATACGATCACTTAGCATTATAATTACGAAATATAAATCATAAATACAATTGGTGGAACACTTACTGCATATGCTCATTGACTTTGGAAATTTTAGTATGATTGATTGGGCATCCTTCAGGGATATCAAATAAGTTATAGGACTGCGTCATACAAACATTTTTATTTTCAACATCTGTCACCTTAGTGTCCAGCATTTGAACTTGAACATACAAGATAAGTGCTTCTATAGATGCATGCTCTAATATAACTTCACACACATTATCATCATCAACATTTGTTGCAACAAAATCATTTCTGACGAGATAACGACATATCAAATTTACTTTTGTGCTTAACGGTTCATATTTAAGTGCTCTTAAGACTCGTAACTTCAGCTACTCTAGATTACTATTTGTTGTGACTTTATTGGATGAGTTTGAACGCCAGTATATATAGGTGCAAATTGCTCATTCACACTCAATTGCCCATTATGCACGAGCATAATCGAAGCCAAACTTCCACTCATCTCTTTTACTACGAAACTGAAACTACAAATAACATCACATAAACAGTTATTCAAATTATAAATATAAAAAAAATTATCATATACAATCCATAATAAAATTAAAATAAACATATTCAATATATCAAATTAACGATAACTTACACAATGAAACAAAATTTTAATATATATAATAACTTACAAATAACGATAATTTATTAATTTTAAAAAAATGTCATTAAAGACAATTTTAAATATAGTTTATTTTTTAATAATGATAACTAATTAATATATAACTAATTATTATTTAAGGGATAATCATATTAATATATACACTTAATTATAAAAAAAATAAACAACAAAAATAATTTAAAACAATAAAATCCTCTCCAAAGTTTTTCTTCAAAGAAAAAATCCAAAATAAATTGAATCTTTTAAAAAAATTCTCCTACTTCCACTACAATCTACACAGATCCAAAATAATTATGCATTTTTTTCAAATTAATAATAAAAAAAATTCCACTATATTCTAAATATTAAAATTATACTTAAAACACTTTATAAGAAATGTACACGAACTATAATATCCACTACTATTTACATTCAAAAAACAAAAACTTTACAAAAAATTAAAAATTAAAAATTACTTAGAAAAAAATACACTCATAAATAAATCAGCAAGACACTTGCTCTCGGACACTGGAAAACCAAATAACTCAAACAGATTTCACCAGCTGCTTGGGAATTTATTTTGAGAGAGAGAAATGAGATCTGAGAAATGAGAAAAGAGAAAGGGAGAAATGAACAAGATGAGAAGATAATTGTACATTCAATTCTTTATCCACCCGTGACTTAAACGCCCACTATGCCCTCTCCATTATGTACTAGACTAGCTGGTCCAACCACCCTTTGCCTGCAGCCATAATAATACTCCCCTCCTCAAAATGCACCTTGTCCTCAAGGTGGAAGGATGGAAACTGTCTCCTAATTATCTTGTATGGCTCCTATGTGACATCGTGCTCTGGTGGATCCTTCCACTTAATTAACACCTATTGTGCCCTTATCTCTCCTCTGTGCACACCTGCTACTTTTAGGGGTTCCAAAATGACCTCCATGTCATCTGTCAAAGTCGGGGGTAGTGACGATGGTGTGTGCTCTCCTATTGCCTTCCTTAGCTGTGAGACATGAAAGACTGGATGGAAAGATGATCAGGGTTGCACCTTCAATTAATAGGCTACGTCTCTAATACTCTCGAAGACCTCATAAGGCCCAAAGTATCAGGAGGAAAATTCCTCATTTCTCCTCCTGGCTAGTGTCTTCTATCTGTAGGGCCTCAATTTTTAAGTAAACCATGTTGTCTAGCTTGAAATTTACTTCTCTCATGTGCTCATTAGCCTTCCTTTTCGTGATTTGCTGGGCTCTCAACAAATGTCTCTTAAGCTTAGATAATACCCTGTCCCTCTCCTCTAAGTACTACTCTACATTGGATACAAGTGTAGTGCTCTGCCCATAATGAATCGAATGAGGTGGATCTCTCCCATAGAGAATCCTGAAGGGTGATAGTTTGTAGTGCTGAATGGTACGAGGTGTTGTACTAATATTCAGCCCAAGCAATCCACCTTTCCCAACTCTTCGGTGTGTCTAATACAAAGAATCTCAAATAGGTCTCTATACTTCTATTGACCACTTCTATCTGGTCATCTGTCTAGGGGTGCTAGGTTGTACTTCTCTTCAGGACTGTCCCATGTAAATGAAATAACTCCCTCTAAAAGTGGCTAAGGAATACCTTATCTCTATCTGACACAATGGCTTCTAGAAAGGCATGAAAATAGTAGGCATAGTGACCATGATATAAGGGTGCTTCAGAGGAATAACGTATGTGTATTTGCTTACATGATCCACTACTACCAGTATCACTAAATATCCCTCTAAGCGTGGTAACCCTTCAATGAAATCCATGGTTACTTCCTCCTAAACCCTTTTAGGTAAAGCTAATAGTTGTAGTAAACCCCAGAGTTCCATAGTCAGGTACTTATGCCTCTGACACACATCGCACCTCACCATTATGTCTTCCACATCCCGGTGCATCCTCACCCAATATAGCTCAGGAGATAGTAAACTGTATGTCTTTTGTACCCCTGAATGCCCCCCTTGCGCACTACCATGAAATTCTTGCAACAACTTGGGAATGCAACTATCATGGGAGTACAAACCTCCCCATATAGAGTAGTTTTTCCCCCCCTCAGAGCTTAGTATAGGTGACTACTCGAGTCCTTCAACAACTCTTTCTTGATCTTCCTTAACCCTTCATCCTGCTCACTCTCCCTCCTCAATGCTTCCTAATCTAAGATCATTGGCACTGATAGGGCTCCTCAACCCTCCTGGATAAGGCATATACTGCTTTATTTTTTAGGCTCGATCGGTATTGGATCTCAAAGTTATATCCAAGCTACTTGTCTGGTGCTCCTCTGTGACCATTCGCTTCTCCTGTAAATACTTAGACTCCTCTAGTCTTTCCTAATTATGAAATGTCTCCCAAATAAATAAGGCCACCACTTTTGAATTGCCAAGGTAATCGCCATCAGCTCCCATTTATATACTAACTTGAGCTTTGTCTTAACTATGAGCGTTTGGCTAAAATATGCAATAGGTCTCTGGTTTTGCATCAATACTGCTCCTAACCCATAACCTGATGCATTTGTCTCTACCACAATTAGTCTTCCAAAATCTAAGAGCACCAATCTAGTACACTTGTCATAACAATCTTTAGCTCTTGGAAAGCTTGTGTCGCTTCGCTTCCTCCCCCCACTTGAAGTTGCCCTTCTTCAATTTCTTTGTTAAAGGTCTTTCTATGGTTTCGTATCCTTTCACAATCTGATAATAACTAGTGAGCCCTAAGAACCCCCGCAGCTCCCTCAAATTCCTTGGAAGAGGCCAATCTACCATAGCCTAAATCTTGGACTAGTTAGCTAACAGCCCCTCTCTAGACACCACATGCCCTAAATATTCCACTTGCGACTGCCCAAATTTGCACTTCTTCTTGTTGGCAACCAACTGGTGCTCCCTCAAGGTCTCCAAAATGGTCTTCAAGTGTTCCAAGTGTTCTATCTTTGTCCTTATGTATATTAGGATGTCATCAAAGAATACCATGACAAATCTTCTGAGATGTGGCTGGAATACTCAATTCATCAGTTACTGAAATGTGGCAGGGGCATTGGTGGGACCGAAAGGCATCACCAGGAACTCGTAGTGCCCTTCATGAATTCTAAAGGCCATCTTATACACATCTGCTACCTTCATTCGGATTTGGGTGGTACCTTGACTTCAAATTGATCTTGCAGAAGATTATTGCTCCAAATAACTCATCCAAGTGTTCATCAATCACTGGAATGGAAAACTTATCTAACACTATTTCCTTATTAAGAGCCTTATAGTCCACATAGAACCTCCAGTTGTCATCTTTCTTCTTCAGCAATAAGACTGGACTAGAGAAAGGGCTCACACTAGGCCAAATAACCCATGCTTCCATCATCTCCATGATTAGTCTCTCTATCACATCTTTTTAGAGTTGGGGGTAACTATAGGGTCTGACACTTATAGGAGAGGTCCCCTCTGTTAGGATGATGGCATGATCATGCTCACTTGATGGTGGTAACCCAACAAGAGGCTGAAATATATATTAAAAGTTCGATAGGGATGTTAAGCCGTGATGAACTAGTCCCGAGGCTAACCAAGAGGGGGGGTGAATTGGTTACTTAAAAATTCGAGAGCAATAGTAAAAATCTTTTCTATGATATGCAGCGAAAATAAGTAAATACTCAAATGAAAAGATTAAACATAAATTTCACCCAAGCAGATAATCACATAAAAACTAAAGTGCATAAAGTAATCAAAAAGAACACACCAGAATTTTATAGTGGTTTGGTCAACTTGACCTACATCCACTCCCCGGAGCCTCCCCTCTGGGTATTGCACTAACTCAAAGTGTCTCTCCTTTTGCTCCCACAGTAAGGTGGAGAAGCCTATACAAAAACCTCCTTTCCACCGACATGGCGAGGCAGAGAACCCAACCTCCTTTTGCTTCCTCCTGAAGCAGGCAGAGAACCTCGGACTCTTTTTGCTTCCTCCTGAAGCGGGCAGAGAACCCTGGATCTTCTTGCGAACGATCCTCTCACAAAGAACACCAACACGACGAAAGACGACGAGCGGAGAAGATGACAATGATCCTTGCTTGGAGCAACCTTCGTGAACCCCTCATAAATTCCCCCTCATAAGATCCTCTCTCTCTCTCCCAAACTCTCTCTCTCTAGGGTTTCTCTGAAAAGGAAAGTGGCAAAAGATTTTTCTTGTTGGAAGAAAAAGATCTTTTATAGGAGGGCTCAAAATTTGCCCTAAATCTCAACTGGTCGGCCTAGATCGTCCAAGACGATCGATAGATCGTCCAGGACGATCGATAGATCATCCCAGACGATCGATAGATCGTCCTATACTATCAGTTCAAAATTAGCTGCTTCAGCCTGGACGATCTGGCTCTTCTAGACGATCAGTATAAAAAGTTGTTCATATCATCTCGTACGATTCTACGATCATCCGGGACGATTAGTGTAAATTGAGGAATTTCATCCAGAAGACCACCCGGGTCGTCCAGAGAAACTTGTGCTGGACGACCCAAAAATGACTTGATCATGCAGGACTATCAGGATATAGTCCTGTACGATTAGTTCAAAAAGTGCCCAAATCGTCCTGAGCACCGCTCTGGACGTCCAGCTGAAACACACTAGACGATCATGTTCATCCAGGACGATCCTGCGATCGTCCAGGATGATCCTGCGATCGTCCAAGACGATATGATCATATCAATCAAGTATTAATTGCTTTCCTTAATTACAGACTAATTTAGGCATGATTGTACTGGATCGTCCAGGATGATACACGTATCATCCAGGACGATCAGATCAAATATCTTAAAATAAAAACTTACCTAACTTGATCTAGCGGCTGAGAATTTCTTATTTGAGCATATCGTCACGCACGATGCAATGATCGTCCAGGACAATCTGCTTAATCAGATACACTTAACTTGGTCGCCCTAATTAGGGTTTCTATTTTTACTGGATCGTTCAGGATGATGTGACTATCATCCAAGACGATCTGAACAAAAACTTGAACAGAAACTCTAATTCACTCAAGCTCTCCCCCTGAGTGTGTGTGTGCAATGTTACTTAGCTAGGGATCAGTTACATTATAATTGACTCAAGAAAAGGAAAATAGTACACTTAGACACACTTGGACCCGATCTTGAATTGGCTTGAGTTGCTCGTGATCTTTTGTGCCTGAAACGGGTTAGCCAAGCAAAACACAATAGAAACATGTTTGTCATCATCAAAACTAGATTTTCAACACATATAAATATTGTTGCAGGATTCGTTGAACCCTAACTAGAATTTCCCTTGCCTCCTATTCTTTGACCCCTTCTATGTTATGTAACTCCCCCAAATACCCCAAGCTTATACCTTGGATTGACCGGAGCATGGATTTATCTACAATATTGGGTCTTAGATATGCTCAAAGATTATTAGAAATGGTTTATCTACAATATGGGGCCTTAGATATGGTCGACGTTCATATCTTGAGAATGATCAACATTTATATCTCACATATGTAACATCCTATAATATTACAGATGAGGATGAATAATCATTTGAGTTCGAAACATAAGATGAAGATCTAATCATGGATTTGAAAGAAGCCCTAAGAGAACTTGAAAAGGGTGGCCAAGCCATTGTGGATGAAAATTAAAGAGGTGAATTTGGGTATCGAAGAAGACCCAAAGCCAACATTTCTCAGTGCAAATCTTCCGCATGATAAAGTATTTGAAAATGTTACTTATCGAATACAGATATTATTTCACATGGAACCACATCGAGATGCCTGGTTTATCACCAGAGGTGGCAGTGCACAAGCTATCCATCAAAACTAAAATGTCGTCTGTCAAGCAAGGCACCCATACAAATGTGACTTGAGATTAAAGAATAAGTCGTTGCTGAGATAAAGAAGCTAATAAAAATTAGCTTTATCCGAGAAGAAAAATATGCTGATTAGATCACTAATATTATCCCAGTAAGGAAAAAGAATGGACAAATTTGTGTTTGTATTGACTATAAAGATTTGAACAAGTCATGCCCAAAAGATGATTTTCCACTACCTAATGTAGGGGTTATGGTCAATAACACATCAAGCCATAGCATGTTCTCATTTATGGATGGATTGATCAGCTACAATCAAATCAAAATGGATCCCAAAGATGAAAAGCACACTTCGTTCTGAACTCCTATCGGCATATACAGTTACAAGGTTATGTCATTCAATTAGAAAAATGCCAGGGCCACCTATCAAATGGTGATGACTCAAATCTTTGATGATCTAATTCACAAGTATATTGAATGTTATGTTGATGATATAGTTGTAAAAAAGTATAGTTCAACATGAACATGAAAATGATCTCAAAATTATATTCAAAAGAATTCCCAAATTCAATTATGAAACCACATAAATATGCTTTTAGTGTTTCAACTTTTTTTTTTTGGATTTATTATACGTCATAGGGGAATCAAAATTGATCCCGCTAAAATTAAAGTGATAGTGGAAATGCCACCTCCAAAAACTTTAAGATAACTTTATTTGTTACAAGAAAGATTGGCATATATCCAAAGATTTATATCTAATCTTTCAGGTAGATGCTAACCCTTCACATGATTAATGATGAAAGATGCTCCTTTTATATGGGATGATGCTTTTTAGGAGACATTCGATGGCATAATACAATACTTGATGTACCATCTAATCCTTGCTGCTCCCATCCCAAAAAAACCATTAATTTTGTATACAGCAATTTTGGGGAAATCACTCGAAGTATTGTCAGCACAAAATAATGCAAATGATAAGAAAAATGCCCTTTACAATATTAGTCATCGGGTAACAAGGGCAAAATCAAAATATTTGTCAATTGAAAAGTAATGCTTAGCTTTAATTTTTGCTACACAAAATTTACAGCATTATATGATATCACATAAAGTCACTTTCATATCTAAAGTAGACCCCTAAAATTTCTAATGACTAGACCCACTCTCACGAGTTAGCTAGATGGACAGTATTGTTAATGTAATTTGATATAACATATTTGCCACAAAAGGCTGTGAAAAAATAGGCACTAGCTGATTTTCTTATTGCCCATTATTTAGTTGCAAGCTCTCCACTTAATGATGATTTGCTAGATGAGCAAATACTCGAAGTGGAGGAAAGAGAAAATCTGGAAGAATGGGAGTTCTATTTCGATGAAGTTTCATCAATAAAGCCAGCCAGGCCACCTAACCTTCTAATAGTTCAGGTTGGCATCAACCTGATATTTATAATCCCATAAGGAGGTAAACTTTGGGGAGGTATACCATGGTATTCTTATAGCTTAATAAAAACTTGCACTAATAACGAGGCTAAATATAAGCTTTGATAGCGGGTCTTGAGCCCGCAATTAATATCAAAAATTCTACATATATAGAGATTCTCATCTTATAATTAAGTAAATAACAAGTACTTTTAAAATTAATAAGCCCAAGCTAATCTTGTACCATGAATATGCTTTGAAGCTCCTAGAATAAATTCCCAAGGTAACTCTAACTAGGATTACACATGGTAAAAATGGCAAAGTCGATGTACTGACAAAGCTAGCTAAAGAAATGGAAAATTCCCAAGAGGAGCCAATAATTATAACCATCCAAAGTAGGCATGCATTAGCTCCAGCCTTCTTACAAGATGATGAATGAAAAGGGACACTGAAGAGTCTACTTATATTGGATAAAAATGATTGGAGGGAGCCATTCATTACATATTTTAAAGAGGGTAGATTACTGAAAAATAAATCTACCGCTTCACAAATATCCAAAAGAGCACTAAGATATGCTTTTGTAAATGAAACACTATATCGTAAATTATTTGACCAAATGTGGCTATGATGTCTGGGTCCTGATGAATCCTTAAAAATCGTAACTGAAGTCCACGAAGGGCTTTATGGTGTGCACCAATCTGGACCAAAAATGAAAATCAAAATCAAGTGTAAGGGATATTATTGGCCTAGTATGGTTAAAGACTATCTGGACTATGCTAAAAAATGCCATCAATGTCAAATACATGTTGATGTTATACATCGACCACCTAACCCGTTGCACCTCAAAATAGCATCGTGGTCATTTGAAAATTAGGGTACTGATATATTTGGTCATATAGATCCACCCTCTTCTTTAGGGCACCGATTTATCCTTGCTGCCATAGACTATTCTCAAAATGAGTTGAAGTAATTCCTCTAAGAGAAGTTAAAGCCGACAATATGATGAAATTCTTTCGAGATTATATTGTCTATCATTTTGGGGTGCCACGTCGTATCATATCAAACAATGGCACCGCCTTTAAGAGTGCTAAAATATATTGATTTGTTGAACGACATAAAATTGATTGTCGCTACTCTTCAATATACAACCCAAGAGAGCTAATGGTTTTGCTGAAGCTTTTAATAAAACTTTGGTAAAATTACTTGAAAAAAATTCTGGCTAAAATTAAGAGAGAATGGCATGATAAACTGACAGAAGCCTTGTGGGCATATCGTATTACTTATAAGAATACAGCACAAGCTACTTCATATTCACTAGTCTTCAAATATAGGCATATTACCGCTCAAAGTGGAATTATAATCACTTCGTATTGCTATACAATATGAACTCGCCAAAGAAAAAAAAAGATCATCTATGACTCGAAGAGCTCGATGCCTTAGATGAAATTCGTCTTCAAGCCCGATAAAATCTAGAAATCTATAAAGCATGAATGATTAAGGCACGCGATCAAATAGTTCGTCCTAGAAGCTTTAAAGAAGGTGAACTTGTACTTGTTCATCAAAGACCCATAATCTCTCACTATGCATTGGCAATAAATTCGATCCAATATGAGAGGGGACCCTTCATTATTAAAAAATTATATGAAGGAGGAACCTATCAACTTATAAGCATATCATGTCAAAGGCCCATGCCACCGATCAATAAGCAATATCTAAAGAAATATTATACATAACAACTCAACCGAGAAGGTGTTATGTTTGAAATTCCTCCTGCAAGACAGGAAGCAATTTATATATATTCCTGTAATGCAGAAGACATTCATTACGTTCACCTGTAAGGCAGGAGATAACTTTTAATTTCTCCTATAATATCAGAGGTGATATATATTTTTGCAATATAGGATGCATATTCCCTTGCAATGCATGAGACACTTGTCATATTCTCCTATAATTCAAGAGACAATTTACATTTCTACAGCACAAAATAATTTTACATATCTACCTACAAGGAAACAGATAAGTCCATATGTTCTTCTATAATATAGGAGGCAATTTATACATTCTTAAAAGGCATGGGATATTTTATACTCTCCTACAATACAACAGATAATTTATATGTGCCTGCAATACAGGAGAAAATGTTATATGTTCTCCTTCAAGGCAGAAATATCTTTCATATCCTCTTATAAAATAGGAGGCAATTTTATATATTCTCCTATAAAGCGGGACACCGTCAATAAATCCTCTTGAAATGTAGGAGTCTATTTTCTTACTCTTGTAATACATGAGGCAATTTATATTCCTATAAGGCATGATATAATTTGTAAATTCTCGTGTAAAATAGGAGGCAATTTATATATATTCCTGCATCGCAAGATGTAACTTTTAAATTCTCTTATAATACAAAAGGCAATTTGTATATATTCCTACAAAGCAAGAGATATATTTCATACTCTCCTATAATACATGAGGTTATTTATATATAATTCTACAAGGTAGGATATATTTATCATATTCTCCTTTAATACAGGAGTCAATTTACATATACTTCTGCAAGACAAGAGACAAATTTTCCACTCTCCTGCAAGGCATGCGGTAGAGGAGGTAAATTCTACGTACTCATGTAATACAAGAGAGAATTTATATACTCTTCTGTGAGGCAGGAGGCATGTATTCCCCTGCAAAGCAAGAGGAAATTTTTATATACTCCTGTAATAGAAGAGGCAGAATTTATACATTCTTCTATAAGGCAGGAGGCATGTATCCCCCTGCAAAGCACGAGCAAATTTCTATATGCCCCTGTAATACATGAAGCAATTTATGTATTCTTTTGCAAGGCAGGAGGCATATATTCCCCTACAAGGAAGGAAGCAATTTTCTACCTTCTACTGCAAGATGGAAGGCGATAATATATGAAATAACATATTGACTAAATGATATGCCCATCGTAGTCAAATCTTTCATGCTCACAAACCCAATGGTTAAGCTACTTTAATCAATCTAAATAATTGAAAGTAAAAAAAGGGAGGGAGGGGGAGGGGGAGGGGGGTGATGATGAATATGAAGGCTAAAAAATATTTGGAGACACTACAACAAATTTATTATGTGGAAGTCACACAACAAATTTGTTGGAGGCAATTTATTGACCTCTAACTAACCACATCCCCCACTCACCCACAATCCCATTGCCCACGTTAGCTCCTAAAGGAGAGATTATTGTGTCCGGACACCGAACGCGTCCATAGACCAATAAAAAAGCGCCACATCATTAGGCGTGCAGTACCGAGCTCGATACCAAGCGCGGTACCACTCGGTACCGACAGCAGTACCGCTCGGTATCGCTGTCCGGACAGAATAATTTTTCCTCCTAAAGGGACAAAAATCCCTCACATAGCACGATCTGGACCCCCAACCTTTCAATCTTATCTCTCTCGCTTCGAACCTCAGACGCCTTAGAGATCTCTCTCCTCCGATTTTATATTCAAAGATCCTGCCTCCGTGCCCTACTCTCATCACTCTCAACCTCTATTTTGCCCAATCCGATGCCACACGTAGAGGAAGAGGCCGACCCCGCTCCCTCTTCCAATCTCCCTTGCCCACACAAGACGACCTCCCTCGTTCATTCCTTTGTACACACGCACGAACCCGACCTCCGGCCCTACCAGCAACACGAATAACTATGTTCATCCCACAAGCAGGCCAGGCCAGCCTCCTACTGCGAACTCACCTTCTCAATCCTAATCGCCCCTGCGCCCGCACATTGGCCTATGTCTGTCATCCTCTTGACCCGACATTTGCTCCTCACCCGAACAAAGCCCAACGCCCAAGCCGTCCGCCCCTCTCTGTTCTTGAAGCAGTTAGTAGGGAGGACAGAGTTGTTGTTGTTATTATTATTATTATTATTATTATTATTATTATTATTATAAGAAGTAAAAGAAAGAAAGAAAACACCATGATCACCAATCGGAGGAGCAAAAGACTATTTCTGGGACCAAATAATGTCCAAAAGCCCTCTGCCATTAAATCATATCCATCTGGGAGGATTGTAAAGGGCGAGTGTCCTCCCCAACCTTCACTTGCAAGGAGGGGCGCTGAAAGGCTATCAAAATTTTAAGGTAAATGCCGAATTACAAATAGACGCTCGAAGACCAATTTCAAGATCAATTTTAATCCGTCAAAGCTCTCGACCATTGAATCCTATCTAGCTGAGCGGATTCAAAGAGTAAGTGCTCTCCTGACCTCCCTTCGCTGAGAAGGGAAGCCCAGAGGCTGCCAAAATTGACGCAAAAAGCTATCAACTTTGCCTCGAAAGCTTGCCAAACTTTCAGGAATTATTGAAGTATAATTTATAAGATAATTAAGTAATTTAAAATCTAATTGAAATTAAAATTTTAATTTAATTAAATTACCATTTATTTAATTAATGCCATTAAATTTATACCTTAATTTAAATCAAATTAAGCATTCATTTAACTAATTTAATTAAAATAAAATCTATAAATAATTGATTTGAAACCAACAAATTTAAATAACTAATTTTAAAAAAATAAGTTCATTAATTCAAATGATTAATTTAAAGTTTAATAAAATAAAAAAAGATAATTAAAATTTTAAAATTAAAATTGAAATCTTCTAATTAATAAACCAATTAATTAAAGTCTAAACTTTTAAAAAATTAATTAAATAATAAGAGCAACTAATTTAGTTAATAATTAAATTAAAATACTTTTAAAATTTAAATTGATTACATCAAGCAAGTAATTTAATAATAACTAAATAATTTTAAAATACATTTAAAATCAATTAATGAACTAAACAATGAATTATAATTCAACTTTAATTAAATTTTCATTTTTAATTAATTAATGCAATTAATTCAAATAAAATTAAAATGAAAGAAAACATAAAATAATATTCACACTATCCAACCTAAGTACAAATTACTAAACAACTCAAACACCCAAATAGCTCTCTAAACAAACAAAACTCCAAACTCTCAGACTCTTAATAGTAGCCCCACATGCAGCTACTTGTAAGCTCTCTAAACCCTTCTACAACTGCAAGATACAGCCTCTGCAACTGCAAGCTCCAGCTCCTGTAACTGTTAGCTATGAATACCTGCAAATAAGTAGACAAAAGTAAGCACAGTGTAAAGCAAAACTAGCACTAATAAGTAGAACTTGTACTGAAAGAAAAAGAGCAAGTGCTGGAAAGAACAAAACTAGTACTAACAGATACTAATACAGACTAGTGCCAAAACAAACAAGTAATGTTATTGCTAAAGTAGGAAAGCTACAAGCACTACTACGAGTAAAACCGCAGTACACTACTGAGAGCTAAGGTAGAAGGCACTAGTGTCGAGTGGTATGTTGTGTAACTACTCTAAAGCTAGCCTAATAAGCAACTACTAACTAAAGTAGGATAAATCCCAGTTAAACTAATGCATACGATCTCCCAAGGGGATTCATGAATCCTCCCAAGGGGAGTAACAAATACTCCTCAAGGGGAGTAATCAAACCCACTAACTACTTCCAAAGGGAAGGAGCAAATCCTTCAAACTAAACGCTACTCGGACCACCTTTAATAAAGGCCATAATACCCTCTACTTGGGCCACCTCTAATAGAGGTCGTAAGACCCGCTATTCGGGCTACTTCCAAGCGAAGCCATAAGATTCACTACACGGGCTACTTTCAATGAAAATTGTAAGCCTCGACCCACATCCAAATTACAAACAACTCCTAAATGGGACCGTGAGACCTAACATAAAGCTAAACTACAGGAAACTCCTAAACGGGGTCATAAGACCTAACCTAAATATAAGCTATGGGCAACTCTTAAGCAGAGCCGCAAATCCCAACCCAAACTATAAAAAAATTAAAACTCATACCTATCTACTTCAATTTACTTGGGATCCCTGAGAGGAGGCAACGCATGACTGCTAATTAGATTCCCTAGACACTACAATCAATAATTATTAATGTTAGTAGATTGAAACCTATGATATTCCTGGGACGACGGAATCATGGGATCTTGATCGGGTGTACCTTCCCCCATAACTAAGACTAAAACACTTGCACACTTCTACACTTCTTGCATAATTAAATATACTTTCATCCTTAATCGAGAGTGCTCTTCTATGTGTTAGAATGGATAATTAACTATGAGGACTTGCGCTCATAGAAAGTGGAACCTCAAAACTAAATAAACCTGATGCCGATCATTAGAGGAAATCTGGTTAAATTAAAATCCAAACTACTTTGAAAAAAATGGGACCTAAAGCTTGCGAAAGCAAGATTCATGCCGTAGCATAGACATTTTCACCTTTCCTAAGGGTGGGCAAAAAAATATGCAATTCTTTTTTAATTGAATTTTGGGGCGTGACATCCACTGTTGGGTTACTTTTTGGGGCACAGTCGAGGTGATCACGAGAGTTTTTGCTTCCTCAATTACAACCTATGCACCACTGGCACTAAAGGCATTCTCAACAAGTTCCTTATACATAAAAGGCTTCTTCAACAATCTCTTTGCCGAAAGGAGCACCCTAACTCTCTTGTTTCTTTATGTTCTTCTTCAATAGAGGCATCTACATCAACCTTTCGTAGAAAGTAAAGCTATAGGCTTTATTGCTTTATTGCTTTCTATACTTCCTTTTAGGCATGTTTCGGAAGGTGCAAGAGAATCAAGCAACTAATGCATACACATATTTGCATGTATAAGATCAATCAAATCTCAAAGCGAGCCTAAATCAAGTTCGATAAATCATTACTTGTGAATTGATTTAAAACACTTGGCAACTCGAAACTCTCCATGCGTCAGCTAAAACTTTTGAGTCTTATCGCCTAAGACTAAATCTTGCCATATGGCCAAAACAATTAACCTTACTCGGCCCTTACACAAAGTTGTCTAACAAAGCTACTCACCAAGGCAACTCCACCACTCACCCTGCATCCTTATTGGGCGATGAAGGTCTCTGGCAAGAAAATTTTTGCAAGAATACTTTTCCTTAATAAGAAACTCATCCGATGTTCTCAATTAGTAGACGACCATAAGTCAAATTCAGCCGTTACATAGCCCAGTCATGTATTTTTTTTGTAAACCATTATTTAGCAAAATTTATATCAACAACCTTAACCTTAATCTATAAATGAAGGGTTTGTACTTTTGGCTGAAATTGTATTGATTTCCCTCAAATTATCTCCTAAATTCTTTTGAAAATCTTTCTCCCCCTTTGACCAAATCTCTATAATTCAATTTGACTTGCTCTTCTCTATATAAGAGATTTTTGCATAAGTTCAAATAAACTTTTCTTGGCCTAATCAATCAAGCAAAATCACTAAATTCAAAATGCCCTCTTCCCTTCTACTCTTTCACTTGGATCCCTATCTCTAATAGGGTCTTTATATAGATCCAATAAAAACCTCAACCCTACAGAAGAATCTAATGATAACAGCAAATTAGGGAAATGAGTCCGCAATGCACTAAAACAACGTTTGTAGATATTGCTGATATACCCATGATTGGTGAACAATTCGTGCTGTGAATTGCACCAAAATTTCACAAATGAAAGAACAATACCTATACTAATGAAACAAATCTAGATTCAAAATATCAGACCAATTGGCATGCATAATAAATTTTAAATATAACAAAGACTGCTATGAAGAAATGCACTAAATTAGCATATAGCAGAAACTGTGGAGGTATATTTTGTATAACGCAGTCATTTAACCAAGCTGCAATGAATTTCACATGAGAACAATACGACCACAGCCGAAAATGCGGAGGAATTTAAAAAAGTCACATTACCAAGTTGCAAGAAAATTTAAAATATGACCAAAGCTCATACTGTGGAAGCACAATTTAGATATCACAGTCATTTAACCAAGTTGCAAGAAAATTTTACATGAGAGAAATATGACCACAGTTGAAACTTAGGAGGCACTACTAAGCAACACACAGACAGACATGTAAGATCAATAAAACTTGTCTAACAACATTAGCAGAGTCTAACACAACAAGGGTTCCTGTCCCCAGCTTTATTAAGATATATATATAGTGTGCAGCAGGAACATTGAGCCATTCCCCATCAGAATTACTTACCCTAGTAGTGGCGAAGATGATGCTTATGATGGCTATGCTTCTTTTCCACATCATCAGAATCATTACCCTGCAAAATCAATCCAATGAAATCCAATAGTAAGAACAGATTGGTGCCCTTAGACTGAGCTAAACTTATTTAGAGTTATGTTAATGCATTTTACATCTCATGTACTTAACGAAGGAACATGCATAAGCCATCTTCTACTCGAAATAACAGAATAATCACTATGCCACTTTTCACAGGCATTTAAGAAACATTCTTTGTTAATAACAAACACAGTAAATGATGAAATAATGCTACAAGCTTCAACAGTTGTATGAAGAAGAACACAGGTAACACAAGTAGCACAGGCAAACTAGTAATTAGATGACATCAAAACCACAACAAAGGAATAAATGTACAAACTAGACACCAAGCTAAAAAAAATTTGAAGTAACATAGGTTCCTTCTCAGAGTTTTTTGAATCAATAAGAGGAAAATATTTTCAAACGAATGTGAACTAATACAGAATGTGAACTAATACAAAATCACCCTGGTTAATGATGTAGTAACACATCAAAAGATCATGAATAAACCCAAATAGAGTCATAAAAGAGGATAATGCCCGCTCACAAGCGCACAAGCAAAAGCCCAGAGAGCCTAAGAAAAAAAGTTTGGCATGAATACTGCTTTAGACTTGGAATTTAATTGCATTTTCTTTCAATTCTTTTAAAAATTTGTAAGATTGAATGATAAGTGGCGTACTTTGAATAAGACATTGTGGAAGAATTTATGTAATTCCTTTTGCCTTCGGGAGATCAACCTCTCCAAGTCTCTAAATTCAAAGCAGCACCCCACCAACTTCAGATCACTTCACCACATATTATTCTGAGTTTCTAAGCCTCCAAATTCATTCCTACACTTGGAGAGCTCTCTAGTCACCCCCACAAATTTTGAAACCTAAAATAGGAGCGGTTGGTTTTGGCCTCCCCCAAGGGTGACAACCTGCTCCAACTTTTGATGATCACCATCTATAAAGCTATATACACTCCCCAAGTGTTTGCAAACTTTCAGAACGCCCTCATACAGCAAGTTAGAGCCTCAGCCAACCACAAATCTAAGGTTAAACTAAGTATCAAAGAAAACATTGGGAGATAGAGTATTAACATGGGGCTAGGAGCAAGCTACATTTAAATAACCATGGCTACTTGCAATTGGTAAAATTGCTTCCACCAAGTGGGGTAATCTCGCATTCTGACTTTGGTTTATTCCATTTAATATGGTAACATAGAATTAAGGTACAACTTAATGTTTTTAAATGTGTCAATGACAACTTTATGGTAAAGGCATGCAATTCTAACTAATTGGACTACAGATGCAAGACCAGACCTACTACTTATGCGTAAACATATCGTTGGCATGAATACCTTGTTTTCCACATGCAAATAGTCCCTAACAATGAATGACAACCAAAAAGTTAAAGTTTGAATTAAACTTTGTAGCAGCTTATTGTGATTTTTTTCACAAGAAATACTGTTGAATCTTCTTCTAGATTGTTCTGAAAAGCCTAAAATTACAAGAAGACTTTAAAGTTCTTTAGCATTGTATTTATTTGTACATGCATCATTGCACTTAGCTTTATTAGGAGACCTAGCATAGAGGAATGGTGTTAAACCTGAACATCATAGATATGTCAAAATATTTAATGGTCCCTCCAAAATAATAAAAATTGAGGCACCCGCTTATGATGGTATTCATGGCCCGGATAAATTCTTAGACTAGTTAACTCAAATGATTGATTTTTTTATTAGCATAAGATGGAATGATTACCAAAATGTCACTTCAACTAAAATAAAATTATTGTTCATGCAAAAATCCACCGGAAAATTTTTTTTTTTAGAAAAGGAGGAGAGGATGGCGTAGCGTGGACATTAGCTGGGTAGAGATGAAAGAAATGCTCAAGGTCAACTATTGCCCAAGAAAGTGTGATAAAAAACTGCATTAGAAGTTAATGACTGACGTAGGTTAGTCTCCAGGCGACTAAGTATCTCAATGCATTTGAGGATTTACTTGCTAGGACAAAGTATGTACATAATGATTGGTAGTTGGCCAATAAACTTGTTAATGGTCTTAGGTTGGATATTAAGAATGAGTTTGAGATGCTTAACCTGGATATTTAGGTGCATCCAGTGGTATAATATATGTAGCTGCTAAAATAAGTGATAATGACAAATACTTCATAGTGGACCCATATCTCTTGCAAGTGGGTTAGTTTGCATATCAAAATGCTTGATGAACTCTTTAGATTGAAAGATATCATATTTAACGAAAAGATGAGTAAAAAATATACCATGAAACAAAACTAAAAAACAAGAAATAAGCCCAATGGTCCTACTCATCATGTAGTACTTTGTTAATTCATAAGTAGAAAAATGTGTTAGTTAACATATGATCATTGTTATTATATTCCCAAGATGAATACTCATGAAAAATAATTTCAATAATATTATCATTTACTTATATAGGCTCATTGAAATGCATGTGAATAAAGATTGTATATATGAAGTGCTAAAATACATATAGTTTCACACAATGAATGATGAGTCATTTGTTAACCTCCATATATGTGGCATGGTCAATGCAAGCAAAGGAGACGGACGATTATTGTTGGCAGACAAGACATCACTCAAAACGAAGATCGGAGTATCTCCTTCGTGATGAAATTATTCAAACTTTATTCGATTGCAAAACGGATCACATCGATGCATTCAGGATATCGAATTTACTAAATAGGGGTTGTTTGTACACGACTCGATCGAGCAACGATTTAAAAACTAATTGTTAGTGAGCGTAACGCAACACAAAATTGCCCGAACGGCTTCCGATCATCAAATAGAATGTGCCATTGTGATCAACACATCGAATTTAACTAAGGGGAATCCCTCGCAATCGATTTAAACAAAGGCAATCAAAATTAACAGTCTGCAAGTGCGACGATATGTGACATTGTCCGAACGTCGTCCATTCACAAAACGGACTCCGTCGTTGTGTCCGGAATGTCAAAAATAGCAGGAAATAACTATGTAATATTGCCTAGATATTTGCACGAGGGAAAATATTAAGTCGGCATGAGTATCGAGGTGAGCATGCAAATACAGGCACACAGAAAGAGGAATTATGGGATGGGTCAATCTATACTTCTCTTATATTATCTTAATTTTATAATTGTAATAATACTAATTCAGGTTAAATCAAATATACTAATATATATATATATATATATATATATATATATATAAATCCTACTTCAATCTCCTGTCAAAACCTGCCCAAAGCCCTGCACAGCCGCCCAATCCCCTGCCAAAACTCCATCCAAAACTTGCTACAGCCGCCCATTCCTACCAAAATGAGGAATATAATGTAACAAAAGTAATAAAAAATTCCTAAACTAAATACCTATCACTCTCATTTCATCCCAGATCTACTATCTCCCTCACCCAAATTCCATTCCAACACTCCTCTCGTCTCTCTACTCCCTCTCATTCACTCTCCCAGCCCAAACCCCAGCTCCTCGCTCGACTCCTCCTCAAGCACTTCGAGAGTCACAACCTTCCTCCTCCACCCAAGCAAATATCCCCTTCTCTTCCACTAACAACTGATCGCAACTCCCTCCATCTCTCCCGCTTCCTCTCATTCCTAGAGACTAAAAGCAACACAACCGCAAAGAGCCACTCCCAGCCTCTTCCCTTCAATCTCACGAGAAATTATTCTATGAGGTCATTGGACCGTCCAGAGGCGAATCAGGATGCACCACGTCACCCCAATACACAGCGATACACAGCACCGGTACACAGCAAATGGTGATGTGGCGCATCCTGATTCGCCTCTGGACGGCATCCGGTGACCCCACAGAATAATTTCACCAATCTCACGCACACAACTCCATGGCTCAACCCCCAACTCTCCCTCACAGCTCAGCCTACAACAAGTCTTCATGGCCTCCCCACCCAATAGCCTCTAGCATGTCCTTCCAACCCTCACGACCTACTTCGATCTCCATTACACGGCCCCTCTTCTATCCCTACAACCACTCAACTATAGTAGCCAAAACTCCTCTCACACAGCCACCTAGTCACCCAAGCCATTCCAATAGTCGTTCGCTCTCTCTCTTTATTATTATTAAAAAAAATTAGAAAAAGAGATAAAGAAATTTATGTGTTTGCAGTCTTTGACTTCGCTACATCTGAAGATATAAATTCTCAAAGCTTAAAATTTTGTGCAAGTGACAAAGACCCACTCCTTTCTTTACGTGGTGAGGTTAAAAAAAAACACGGCCACGGTGTCTTAAGACACTACCTACTCATATCTTTCTTGACGTGGTGGGCAGTCCCAAACTCCCTGTAAATTCCCACTAGGTCGAGGAGACGCTGGGAGGTTGCCGAAATTTGGACTAAGCTGATTTATAGGGAATTGGACTTAAAAAAAAACTTATAGGAAACCAAACCTAAATGAAACTAAGTTGCTCATTTAGGTTTAGATTATAATTGAATAAAATTTATGAAACTTAAAAGTTAATAATAGGGGATCATATGATAGTGTCGGTGTTGGCGATCATGCTTCTAGTATGGTCACATCTAACCAAATGAGCAACTTAGTTTCCAACCTGTATTTTTAAGTTGGAATGTTTGAGATGAACCATATATTTGCACAAAGTCAAAAGCTGAACAGTGAGGCAATAATTGATTTTGTTAAAGCTCTTTGCAAGGCGTCCTTGGAGGAGTTGTGCTCAATGTCTGATGCATGTGTTTAGCTTTACAAAAATAGTTGAAATTGCGCATTGCAACATGAGCCAGAGCAAGCTTGTGTGATCTAGCATTTGGAATGTGTTGTCTGACTTCTTTGTCGCCATTAGTTGCTTAGATAACTTCACAATTTTAATTTTTGCAATTGATTCATTGCGCCGGTTAGCAATGAAATTCTTAGATCGTGATGAATTAGCTAACTATAATTTCCAGAAAGAGTTTATGAAACCTTTTATCATTGTTATGCGTAAGAGTAGATCAGTTGAAATCAAGGAATTAATCATTAGATATGTCTCCTAGTTGGTATCCACCCATGTCAAGAGTGTAAAGTAAAGATGGAGAAGCATGTTTATGGTCTTCACTATAGCTTCCAATGATGAGCACAAAAACATAGTGCTTTTGGCCTTTGAGATCCTCAAGAGGATTACTTTCCTTACATAACTGAAACTGAGAATGCTACTTTCACATATTACAATAATTGTCTGATCGCTTTCACTAATAGTAGGTTCAACAAGGATTTTAGTAACCAGACAATTTCTTTCCTTCTCTTCTGTGCGACTAGGCTTGTTGAAGGAGATTTTTGAAAGAATATGGAGGCTTCTGCAAATAATGTACCATCATCTCCTTAGATAGGAAAAAGAAAAAAGAAAAAAAAACGGGCAGCAACAAGAGGCCTGTAATGAACACTACAATTCACCTGTGAGCGGGAGCAAGAAATTCGTAGTGTATACAACAACTAGCCTACAGACAAGAACAAGGAGCTCGTATTGAGCAAATCAGCTTGCCTACGGGCAACAACAGAAGACTTGTTATACATATGACAATCCGCCTATGGGCGACAACAAGAACGTGCAATGAATGTAACAGTTGACCTTCAGGCTTATATGGAGAAATTATAATGAGCATAACCTGCCTATGAGCAATAGTAGTAGATTTTTAATCCACACTACAATTGACTTATGAGCAGGAACAAGAAATTCGTAGTGCACACAACTAGCTTACAGGTAACAATAAGAGATTCGTAATAAATGATGTAACTCACAAGTAAAAGCATAATCTCCTAGCATCTATTGAACAAATATCTCCTACGAGCTATGTTGTGATATGATAACTTGAAGGATGCAAAATAAACTAAATAATATTTCTCCTATACACAACAAATAAAACCTAATTCGCCTTCAACACACACCACCGGATCCACAACACTCATACGAGCGGATATAAGGCATTTCTTGAATTTCAAATAAAATCTTGCGTACTTTCCAACGACAATCACTTGCTCAAAAGATATATTTAAATATTTTAAAATGCCCCTTCTGCATTAAAATATAATTCTCTAAACTTAAATGAAGGGTGGAAAAGTTGTTGGACCTGATGATATTCCAATAGAGGTGTGGAAATGCTTAGGAGATGAAGGAATTTCTTGGCTTACTAAACTTTTCAATACTGTTTTGAAGACTAAAAAGATGCCAGATGAGTGGAGAATGAGTGTGTTAATCCCTATTTTTAAGAATAAAGGTGATGCACAAGATTGTGCGAATTATAGAGGAATTAAGTTAATGTGTCATACTTTAAAACTATGGGAATGAGTTATGGAGCATAGGATGCGGCGTGATACTAATGTTTCTCAAAATTAATTTGGATTCATGCCGGGTAGGTCTACTATGGAAGCCATACATTTATTAAGAGGTTTGATGGAGAAATATAGGGAGAATAAGGAGGATCTACATATGATATTTATTGATTTAGAGAAAGCATATGATAAAGTTCTAAGAGAAGTGCTATGGAGAGTTCTTGAAAAGAAAGGAGTTAATAATATTTATCTTCAAATCATTAAAGATATGTATGAATGAGCTATTACTTGTGTTCAAACACAAGGTGGTTTGACCAAGTATTTCCCTATTTCGGTTTGATTACATTAAGGATCAGCTTTAAGCCCATATCTTTTCGTGTTAGTCATGGATGTTCTCACTAGACATTTACAAGAGGATGTACCTTGGTGTATGCTTTTTGCTGATGATATTCTTCTTGTTGACAAGACTAGAGAGGGAGTTGAAGGTAAACTTGAAGTCTGGAGATCAACCTTAGAGTTTAAAGGTTTTCGCTTGAGTAGATCTAAAACAGAATATATGGAGTGTAATTTTAGTAATAATAGACCTAGTGAGGGGATTGTGACTTTGGGCGATCAAGTCATTAATAAGAGTACATGTTTTAGATATCTTGGATCTATTGTTCAGAGTAATAGTGAAATAGATGGGGATATTATCAGCAGAATCCAAGTTGGATGGTTGAAGTGGCGGAATGCATCGGGCTTATTGTGTGATAGAAAAGTACCCCTCAAACTTAAAGGGAAAATTCTATAAGATGGTGGTGAGACCTGCAATGCTTTATGGTGCCGAATGTTGGCCATTAAAAGAGAAGCATAATTCTAAGTTAAGTGTTGCAGAGATGAGGATGCTCAAGTGGATGAGTGGCTTTACCCTTAGAGATAGGATACGAAATGAGCATATTCATGAAAAGGTTGGAGTAGCTCCAGTGGAAGATAAGATTAGAGAGAGTCGCCTTAGATGGTTTGGTCACATAAAACGGCGGCCTCCCGATGACCCGGTTAGGAAAGTAGAGGTCTTAGATTTGACTTATGTTAAGAAAGGTAGAGGTAGACCTAAAAAGACTTGGTTAGAAAATATTAGAAATGATCTTTCTTTATTAGATTTGAACGAGAATTTAACTTTTAACATGACACAATGGAGAAAAAGGATTCATGTAGCCGACCCCACGTAGTGGAATAAAGGCTTGATGTTGTTATTGTTATTGTTTAACTGTTTCTTCCCGCTCGTTAATTTGATCCCCCGAGCTGAGTCATGACAAAAATGGTGTCAAAGCCCAAGGATTATCTTACGAAAATAAATCATAATGAAAGAGTAATAGAAATGATTAATAAAATTTTTTTATATGAAATTTAAAGATCCGATCAAATAGTATGTTAATTGTTTTATATGTATTAGGCATATGGATGATCAAAAGGATGCAACTAATAAAAATACAATGGAAGAAGAAGTACCACTAATAAAAATACAGTGGAAGAAGAAGTACCACCTGAGGTAACAGTGATTACCAATACCTTTAAGCAGATGAAGGTAGCTATGACCCAACTGCTTCATAAATCAAGATCGCAACCAAGAATTAAAGTGGATAAATATCTAAAGTTATTCTAAGATGTGCAACTACCATTATTCAAGAGTAATGAAGGACCAATAGAGGCAGAAAATTCATTACATAGAATAGAAAAGAAATTACCACTCACTACATTCACATTAGATGGAGAAGCAGAAAAGTGGTGGAGAGGACAACGTGAGGATAAGTTGGGTGACATTCTCAATACACTGGTCAATTGGGAAGACTTTGTAGAACTTCTCCAAGAATGTTTTGTGCCTATTTCTGCAAAGAGGCGGATGCAAGTCAAATTCATAAGATTGATACAAGGTGACAAATCAGTGATTCAATATGAAACGGAATTTACAACATTGTCGAATTATGCACCACAGCTGATCACAATTGTCGAAGAGAAATGTTATCGATTTCTATTTGATTTAAAGAATACAAGTACGCAACCTTTAGCATCTTTAGGAATCGATAACTATACAATATTGGTAGAGAGATCACTCAGAAGTGGAGGGATCAAGATAAAAAGAAGAATACTGAAAAAGAAGTGCATAATAATCAATCTGAAGAATCAAATGGGAAGAAGCCTAAATTTAACCCTACTGAAGTTAGTCGTGGTACTGCTATTAGAGTTATGGAAGCTTGTGCTAAATGTGGAACGTTGATGAGCTCCAACACATGCTAATGGTGTTATCAGCTTGGACACATAGTAAAATATTGCCCAATGCTGGGTCAAAAGACTACAGAAGGTAAACAAAAAATGATATAATCGATAGTTTCAGCTCCAACACAGACTTAACCAAAGCAGAATGTTCAATCACGAGTTTATGCTTTGAATCAGCAGAAGCCTGATGAATCTATTGATGTTGATAATGTTATTTGAGATAGATGATAAATGCATAATAACTTTGTTATGCTATATCAAATGTTTCAATTTTCATAGTTATGTATTCAATGTCAAAATTTATGATAAATGAAGTTAAGATGTTATAGCTATGTTTACTTTAGTTCATGATAGCATACTGTAATTATAAGTTATAATTAAATTTCGAGAATAAAATTTTTATAAGTGGGACAGATCATAATATATCGAACTAGCGATAGTCGATTCATGCCAAATGTCAAGATGTCGAGGAAGATGAAGGACCTTTGTCACTTAGTAAAAAGGGAAGACGAAGATGAACCCGAACCATTGCAATCAATTCAATCGCGTTGGAACCAACCATGTCGTTTCATTCTCGCATGGGAAGACGAAGGAAAGCATGAGAAGATGGAGCATGCGACCGGTCTAGGAAGACAAAGGAGACGAAGGTTATTCCATCGCTTAGTATCGAGGAGGCGAAAGGCTAGGGGTTTCCGTAATTGTGTGAAGGAGATGAAGCTCGTTGGCTCCATCACTTGGTTTCATAAGAAGAAAAAAAGATTTTGTCCCTATAACTCAGCATGAGATGAGGTAAATTGGTGAGGAAGATCGAGGCAAGGACGACCGAACATGGGAGAAGCAAAGCCATACAATAGGGCTAGGCTTGCTCGAACATCTTATGGTATGTGACGACGAGAAGAGTGAGAGACATTTGTATGTGGGGGAAAATGTTACAAATTTTGCTTTTATTATTTATAAAATTAAGAATTATTTAAATTCATAAATGAGAAAATGATCAAAGTGGTCCCTTGATTTTTTATGAAAGATCAAAATGATCTGCAATATTAAAGGATCATTTTGACCCCTCAACTCCTTAAAGAGGAACCAAAATTGTCCCACCATAGGACTATTTTAATTCTTTTTAAAGACTTTACGAACCAAAATGGTTATTTAATACAGTTGAGGAACATTTTGGTCATTTATAAAGAATCAAGTGACCACTTTGGTCCTTTTCTCATTCATAAATTAAGGGATTTAATTTAGAAATATTTATATAGACTATAAATTAAAAGAAAAGTAAAAAGAGCAAAGTAATTTGATATTTAAGTAGATTTGAAATAAGATATGAACGTCAATTAGCAATACTATAACATTTATTTTATGTGGACAGGAGAAATTTAAAATCATAAAAATATACCTATTTATTTAATCGATAAAATTTTTATACTTCCATGAGCTATATATTTTATACTTTAGAGTAGCTTTAATGTTATAAATATTTTAATATAAAATAAACAAAAAAAACTAGAATAATTATATTAATAAAATGTTAGATATTAAATTAATAGTATAAATATTAATTATTAGTAATTAAAAATAAATTTATATATTATTAAAAAATGAGATCGCATATTGATTTACTTACATCGCGAATTAGCTAGACCCACAGAGTGACGACTCTATAAGAAATATATATATGAGCTAAAAATGATGAATGACTGATAAGTCAGATTGGGATATGATGATACCTAACATGATTGCAAGTGTAATTATTGGAATGACATTACATTAGTAAAAGTTTGATATATACATTTGTAACATTAGTATAATATAACCCATCGTAGGAACCAGGATATGTAGTTGAAATGTTGATTATCAATTGTTACTCTTACTTATTTAATTGGTCATACTGCTTGTCCCATTCTTTTGTCGTTTATGCTTTAATAGATAAAAGTTATTTGCTATATTTGTTATTTTTGTTCATAGTAGGTCTTACCGAAGTGTTAGGTTGACCATCATTATAAGAGCAGATGTATTAGTCGTAACCCATATTTGATATATTTTAATAATTTGTAGCAGTCATTCATGCGTTTGCCTTTGAAGTTTGGGCAGTTTCATTTCTATTATTATTCCTTTCATACTTCTTTTGCATGCAATAGTTTTGTTTTGATGATGTACTGTTATGCGAATTTATGATGATGAAATGAATATTTGGTCTTCTTTTATTTTCTATATATATATATATATATATATATATATATATATAGGGGCGTCAAAATCTGACACGACCCGAAACCCGACCAAGAAAATTCTCAACCCGTTTGTCATAGGGGTCGGGTTTGGGTTTGTAATTTCAACCCGTTTGTAAAACTGGGTCGGGTTCGGGTTGACCCGAAAATCCAAAACCAACCCGGATTGACCCATTTTCATCATCTCGCATGAGACCATCGCGTCAGGCCGTCAGGCCTTAGTTCTGCTGTCGTCGCCGCGTCGCGTCACGCAGTCACATTCGTTGCCGTTGCAGTCATCCGTCCCGCCTGCGGTGTGCACTGCCTCTGCCGCTGCGGCCGTCCCGCCCGCTCTACGTGCTACCGCCGTCTGCCCTGCAAGTGCTGCCGCTGCCTTCCCACGGGCTGTCGTTGCCGCTGTGGTCCCGCCCGCGGCCCCGCCCTAGCTCCAAGCTCTTGTAGGTTGTAGCACGGTTTAGAGTCAAGACGAGACCCAGTCAGCAGACCCGCTCCGCAGCCTCCATTGTCGCGTGATTTCTAGCCCTCACGGGTTGGGTCGAGTCAACCCGGTAACCCATACAGGTCGAGTTCGGGTTGACAAACCTGACCCATTTGCAAAACCGAGTCGGGTTAGTATCAACCTGTTTGCGGCCCGGTCAAGTCAGGTTTGATTCGAACCCGACTCGTTGACCCGAATTGACACTCATACTTCTATATGATTTTTTTTTCTTTGTTAATATAAAACAGGCCTTTATATTCCTTCATAAAATTGTGTTACTAGGGTGTGCCGCCTTTCAAACCCGAGGTGTGATAAGGTGTAAACCTGATGTGACAACCTTCATGCATAAGCCTCATTGTTTTTTTTTTTTTAAATAATTTGCATTGAGGTGAGCCTCTAATTATGCAATTTTAAACCATGGGTTCGAGGAGCGTGCAGATAAATAAATCAAACATAGAGAAAATAAGAAGTAATGGTTTTCTTGTAGGTCTTAATAATTAAGATCAATATGAGGTGTATGGCAGAATCCTAAAAATTCTTCCACTTCCCAAAAAATTAAGAGGCATTTGCTGAAGTCCTAAAGGAAGAAAACATACAAAGAATAATGCTTGGAGATTCTAAAAAATCCCTCATAACTGAAGAATCAACTCTTGCCATAAAAAGTCTAGAGAAAAACCTAAGATATGTATGACCCAAGACATGGAAAGAAAGAATCTTTGGTGTGATGTTTGTAAGGAAAATAATCACATAAGAGAAAATTGTCAAAATTTTCACAGCAAACCAACAAGTTGGAACAACTTTGGAAATCATCACTAAGACATCCACGCTTTTCAAACTAAAAGCAAGGGATTAAAGATGAAAACCAGTGAAAACCTTAATGCTATTTCCCTAAAAAAAGAGAAATTAGAACTTATATAAAGTTTACTCATACTTGAAAAAGCTACAAGTTCTTCCATTTTAGCTCTTAATTGTACTAAAAAAGGATGGGAATCCTAGATTATTAACTTAGGAGCATCAAACCGCATGGCAATCATCACATGACAGGTTGTGCTTACCTATTCTCCTCTTATACTCCCTCACCTGGAAACCTTAAAGTTAAAATTGCTATTGGATCTCTATCCCTTATTGCTCGGACCACAATCATTAGATTTAAATATGAGGTTTGTCGAAATTTGGCCTTACATGTTTCAAATCTCTCTTGCAATCTCTTATTTGTTAGGAAGACAACTAGATATCACAATTGTAGAATCATATTCTTATCAAAATCTTGTAAATTTCAAAACCAAAGATCAAGAAAAATGATTGGCAATACTATTAAGGTCAAAGGTCTGTACTACTTTGGTGAAGATTCCAAATAGAGTACTCATACCCCTGTAATCTTACCTTGAAAAAGAGAATCAAATTATGGTATAACATTATAGGTAAGGTCATCTTAGCTTTCCATATCTTAAAAACTTATTTTCTTTTTTTCTTGGTAAGAAATATATTTTTCAATATGAAACCTATCAGCTTTCTGAACACCAAATACCTACCTTTAAACATAAGCCATAAGGCGCCAAATCTTTTTCAGTTGTGCATGGTAACATATGACATAATCCGTATCTCAAAATCTTAACTTCAGATGATGGTTCATCACTTTTATTGATGATCATAAACATGTGTATTGGCTGTACTTATAAATTTGATGCTGAATAAACTTTAAAAAATCTTAATAATATGGTTAAACCCCAAAACTCCACTATAATTTATATCCTCCAGACTAATAGAGGAATGAGGTAATTTAATCATATTCTGAAAAGTTACCTAAATTAAAATGATATTGTTCATCAAAATTCTTTCCTAAACACACCTCAGCAAAATGGTATTGTTGAACAAAAAAACAGACATCTCCTAAAAGTGGCGAGAACTGTTATGTTCACCATTAATAACCCTAAATATTATTAGGGTGAAGACAATATTATTAGGGTGAAGACATTCTCACTTCCTGCTATCTTATAAATCAATAGCCTAAGCACATACTTAAGTTCAAAACTCCAATTGATGTGCTATCAAAATACTGTCCTAATACTTGTACAATTTCTAATTTTCCATTCATAGTTTTTTGGTTTCATTACATTTTGTCTCCACAAGCATAAACACTATAGAAATAAACTTGATGCTAAAGATTTCAAGTGTATCTTTCAAGGGTACAAGGCAAACCAGAAGGGGCATAAATATTATTTCCCTAAAAAAAAGAAACAAAAATATTTGAATCCGTGTATATCACTTTCTTTAAGAATAAATTCTTCTTCTAGAAAAATTCTCTTCAGGGGAGATTAAAGAGAAAGGAAATTTTGAAATTATTTTCTCTGGAATTCCCCAATCCATTAAAACCACAAAGATTCCTAAACCCAATAACATTGAGATTACGGAAACTCCTCTTCAATCAAACCCACCACATCCCTCTAAACTTCATGTTTACTCTCAAAAGAAGAATCTACAAAAAAATGAAACCATTTTACCTACCAAAGCTTCTCATCAATCCTACCTAAACTCAATAAATTCTTAAACTCTTCATTGTTTTGATAGTACTCAGTATCATCTAGCAAATGTGGTGGCATATCACTATCCACCATCTTAAAAGAAAAAACTTGGTATCTAACATTGCAGATATTGAAATTTCGAAAATGAGAGAAGAGGCACTTAACAATCCAAAATAGAAAGAGGTCATTGAAGAGGAGATGAAAGCTATTGAAATCAATCAAACATGAGAAGTTATCCAATGACCCAAGGATGCCATCCTAACTGGATGCAAATGGCTAGTCATTAAAAAAATATAAAGCACAACCAATAGCAAAAGGATTCACCCAACCTTATGGGATCAACTATTGCCCCTGTGGAAAATCTAAATACTATTTGGGTCCTTCTTTCCAAGATAGTCAACCATGATTGATTACTTCAATAATTGATTGTTAAAATGCATTCTTAAATGATGAATTAAATGAGGAAGTAAACATAGATCTTCCTCTAAGAATGAGTATTTCACCTTAATTTCTCTTTCTCTTCTGTTTCTTTCTTTCTTTCTTTCATACAAAAATCATTAAACAATTAAGGCTTGAAAAATGAAGAGCTTGTTTATAAGATTCATATTCATAAAAAATTAAACTAGCCACATTGAAAATCATCATCATAAACCAAAATAATCTCACCCCTATCAATATCATTTCCTAAATAATAATCTTCTTCAACACACTCATCATTTTCATGTTAATTTATAATTGTGTTAGGCCTAAATGAAGATTCATTTTTTTAGATCAATCCTGAATGTATTAGCTTCTTTCATATGCATCACTAGCTCTCATAACATTATTCCATGTCAACTTTTGTTCACCAAATGATAATTCATCTTATACATCTAACTTATCATCCAATTTTATTGTTAAGAAATCATTTGCATCATCTATGTTTATAAAAAATAGTTGGGCCAATAATATCATGATAGTTATATCTCTAAATTAAACAACTATTATACTTCTTGCAAACCAAATAACACATGCTCAAGCCCTTAGACCAAAACATCTAAATAATTAAAATTAGTAAATTAAATGAACCAACATGTGATATGTACTATAACACAGTTAACATAGTGTGCACTATTTGGTCTTTCTACACCTAGCTATGCCAATAGTGCAAGAGGCGTGCCTCACTATTCTATAAGCTATAGCACATGCTATTATGCTCCATTTACAAGAATATGGTTAGAACCAATCAAGCTCATAGGATTGCAACCATGTGATTACTCGAGACTTGCACCATATTAAGATCAAGAATGATAGAAGAAGGTGAGCATTATTAGCTTCCAAACTAGAGTACAAAGGTGAACAAAAGGAGGTCTTCTACAATCAGTCATAATGTCTGCCTAGAATCATATGCCAAGAAAGAGAAAGATAGGGATGCAAATCATATTAGTACTCTTTATATTTTTACATTAATCATCATGGCAGATTAATCGTCATCAAAATAATTTTCTTAACATAAAATCAAATTGATGTTTAGATACCAACATGCTTTTTCTCAACTTTTTTTTTTTCATTTATCTCTTACAATAATCTAATCTCTGATTCATACATTTGATTATAATACAATTACTACAATGAATAATTCTTTTGTTTTTAACTAAAATACAATTACCAGAAATAATATCAAAACTCTTTATTTTCTAATCATTGGACATCATCATAAGCTTTAAGATATTATTTAAAATATTTGTTAACCACAGTACTCCAATATCTCCACGGTTTCACAAATCTCAATAGCCATATCATCCTAATTTAAATTTTTTTAGCATTCTCTTAAATAAGCTTACCTTCGCCTTTTCTAATTAAATATATAATATCTTCATCATTCTAATAATTTGCCCTCCCACAGCGTAGTTTTTAAAAGTATAATGTACTTAAATAATGCCCCTTTTATTAATGTCCACTTCTTTAGCTACCATCAACTTTTTAGCTGATAGGTATTGCATCTCCTTCTTTAAAATAAGATACTGAGGTTCAAATCTCACCCCCAAAACAAAATATCAACATCAGCTAAAATCCGATAATCTTCACTTTCAACAAATCCAATTTTATCAAAATCTCTTAATCTTCTTTTCCATCGTATAGCTCAAGGAAAACAACTACTGCACTTCATATGCATTTAGGCAAAACGCGTAGCAATAATAGCTACAAGAAACCAGATGTTTCTCTAATTAATATATCAGATGAATAAATTCAAATTAAAAAGTAAAGAAAGTAGCAGTGATCTCACATATTTGGAGGGCCCGTATCCTTCCCCTTCTTCGCCACCATAGTAGCTTGGCTTCCTGTACCCAGTGCTCTGGTACTCATCACCATAGCTGGAATTCTTGTACCCACCACTCCCTTTCTCACCATAGCCGGAACTTCTAAACTTAGCGCTCTCCTCCGCGCCAAAACCGTGGCTTGGCCTCACATAACTAGTGTTCCCGCCATAAACGTAGTCGTTATTCTTCCTATGTCCACCTTCACCACCAACTTCTTCCTCACTCCTTCGGTATTCGTTACCTCCAAACCCTTGGCGCCCGTAACCTTCTTCCTCCCTCCTACCATAGCCACTGGCACCATACCCCTCATCCCCATGGAGCTTCGAACCTTCACGGCCATACTCATATCCGTACTGGGGTTTCCTCCCACTTTCGTATCCGGATCCGTACTCCGATTTAAATTCCTGGTGCTGAGGATGATGGTAACCCTGTCCGTAGGTTGATCTGTTATCCTGAAACTGAGGGCGCCCACCGTACCCCGATCCATAATCGGATGCGCCGCCGCCGCCGTGTCCGTAGCTTTGGTGACCGTAACCGGGGTACCCCGTGTTGGAAACTGGCTGTGGCTGGAGCTGAAATCCGGGGCGCTGGAGGCCGCAGCAGTCGCTCTTCTGGGCGTTGCCAGTTTTGAATACAGAGGTCTGAGAACCAGAAGAGTAATGGGCACGCTCCAAATCAACGTCCCCAGCAGCGGAAACGGGATAGCATATCTCGTCGGAGGGCTGCCGCGGCCGGCCGTAGGTGAGGGAAAGGTCGAAGCCGCCAGAGTACGGCGTCGGATCATAGCCGTCGAAACTATCGACGGACAGGACACGAGAACCCCGATACGACATCTTGACTATATCTCTCTCTTGAGTGCCTTTAGGCAGTGGATTTCTCCTTTCTCGGTTTTGACGGCGAAGGAGCCGGGATCTTATTCATGGACGAAAATGGCCCCGAAAAAAATATCCCCGGCTTTACAAGGAATTACAGCAGTGACATCACGCGGCACGTGGGAATTAGGAAAGCGCTGCTGGGACCGCTCGAGTGTGTAATGTGTTTGGACAAGTTTGTGTAAATTGAGTGGCACAATAAATTAAAAGGAGTGATTTATGATTTGATCAATTAAATCGGAGCTTAATTGTATGATGTAATGAATAATAATTTATTTAAAATTAATAAAATTAATATAATAATTATAAAAATTAATTTTAAATCTCATAATTTTAAAAATTTAAATTTTATACTTTTCAATAGATTATTACATATTATCTCTCAATATAATTAAATTATCAAAAAATTTAATTAAATTGAAATGATGAATATAAGTATATACTATAGTTAAATTATTAGACACATAATTTAATTATATTATATTTATAAATATCTAATAATTTAATTATAATTAACTTTTACATTTACTTATTATGATAATAAATAAGATTCTTATAATACTAATTTTATTGCACGTGCATAAAGTGCACGTTGCTAGAATTAAAATATAATGTATTATAAGAAGATTAAATTGTTGTACTAAACCAATTTAGTAAAATTTGTGCTTGCCTAATTGTTAGTGAAAAAATATATAAAAGTTTTAATGTTAAATTTATCAATACAACTAATGAGATAGATTTCCCAACAAAGACTTAAAGACTTATTAAAACTACATTTCATAATTTTAGAATAAAGATAAATATTAATTAAAAATAAAATAAATCAAAATTTTATAACATAAAAATTAAAATATATATATAATAGCACATTATCCTAGAGATCATATTAAATATATATTATGTTAGATAGAAATATATTTCATTATGATCGGAGAGGCACAAATTTCATAAAAATTATGATAATAAATATGAATAAGAATTAATTATCACATAGAGGTTTGTAGAAAATAATTCTTTTATTGTTGCATGGGATGCAAAAATTTATCAACAAAATATCAAAGAAAATTTTCATTAGAATATATAAAATATGTGTAGTAAGTATATCTGAATAAAATGTAAAGATTTGAGGATATTTTTCATCAAATATTAAATCTACAAAATTATTTGTTTTTTTTTTAATGAGATCAATTTAAAAACTTACAATTAAAAATAATTATAAAAAATATTTTAAAAATTCAAATAAATAGAAAGAACAAATATAAAAATGATAAATGAATATAGATAATTATACCCTAACATTAACGTTAAAGAGTTAATACAATTTATATGTGAGAGATTTAAAATGATTTTTGTCCTAATTTTATTATATGAACATTAAATGCACGTTAATAAAATTTTTAAAAATTATATTATGAATATTTTAATTATATTTTAATTAAAAATGAAACAATATTAAGTCTATAGTTATAATTTCATTAGTAAAATATGATTTTACTAATGAAACAAATAGCAAAAAAGGACTCACCTAGGGGCTTTGATTTAAAAAAGAGTTGTCTGCTTAAATAAATACAAATTTAAAGAAAAATTATTTTAAAGAGTTATATTTTGAATGTTTTAATTATATTTTAATCAGCAAGAATATCTCACTGTGATAATTATTCTAACATATTTAATGCAAGACATTATGTTTTTAGAATCGTCAAGATCAATAATTAATGAAACTTTTAACTGAGAACATTAAGTTCCTCTAGTGTAGGAGTCAAATTTCATGCAACAGAAATGGAGTAATAAATCTGGTGTAGGAGTCAAATTTCATGCTTATGTATTAAGTAAAAATTTTCAGACTTACAATTTGATCAATTCTTGAGTAAGAAACATTATGTTATATTTCTTCATTGTATGTGAAATATATATCCATCGTTTCTTTTTTAAGCTAAAGTAGCATTCTTATGTCAAATTTTTGGATTCTTTAGTCGTAATTTGGATATTAATTAACAAAAGATAAAATATATTTAGTAAATAATTGTGAAATATACCTCAAGAAGAAACAAATGTGAGTTACACAAGTCACAGAATTGATTTTCACTGAAGCATAATAATCAAAAAAATAAAAATTAATTACATCAATCAAAGAATGGAATACATTGCAATCATAAATCTCATCATTCCATAATCAAAAGAGAGACCTAAGATGGATTAATTGTTCACTGTAGCGAGCAAACATGATTGAAAATATGGTTTCTATTATATACTTCCCCATGATGGGATAGAAGGTGAGAATCACACCAAGAAAGAAAGAGAGAAGTTGAGAGAATTAATGCAGCCTCTTTTTATGGAGTCATATCAATAATGCCTATATAAAATATGATTATGACATTTAAATTATATATATATATATATATATATTATGTTTAATGATTAGTTTTTTATATTTATTTATATAATATTTAATTCTTTAAATCATATTAAATATATCATTAATATGATATTTTTCAATTGAAATAGATAATATTAATGATATATAAGAATTTACATACATACTAAAATTTCTTTAAATTTATATATCTAATTTTTAAATTTTTATATTTATTTATGTACATTTAAATATTTAAATTATATTAAATACATCATTAATATTATTGTCTTAATTAAATAATTTTTTAAATATGTATAAATGCAGCTCATTTCTATGACAATGAATGTACATTATAAAAATTTGAATTTCAATCATCAAAATCATTTATTTAGCAACACATTTATCTGGTAATGAATTAACATTAAAAACATACAAAAATATTAACTCATGATAGCTTCGTAGTACTGTTGTCTAAAATTTATCTCCATGTAGTACTCTCTCTCTCTCTCTCTCTCTCTCTCTCTCTCTCTCTCTCTCTCTCTCTCTCTCTCTCTCTCTCTCACTCATACTCTCATCAATGCCTACTCATCCTGCCGTTTGGAGATCGCTAGAGAAGGAAACCGATGTGATTGAGTCAAGATCTACTACAGAGGACACGGCGTCATTTCTCTTCGTTGAGGTTTAATCCGCCTCTCATGCAGGGAAAATTATTAGGTTCGGACACCTGACGAGAGAGATCCGTCCGGATCTCTCTCTATCTACAGTAAAAGCGCAGTCAAAGCTCAGTCAAAGCGCAGGTACTGTAGCACATGCGCTTTAGGTGCGCTTTTACTGTAGATAGAGAGAAAACCGGACGGATCTCTCCGTCCGGTGTCCGGACCTAATAATTCGCCCTCATGCAGAGGCAGACCGTGGCGACGGCTTTGGAGTTCCCCCCAAAATCAAGCATCTCGCCGGCGAGGATTGATTGGTTGACTACTTTCATCAGACAGGCGAGAGCTGGACGTAAACGAATCACCACAGCAGTTGGATGACTGGATGTGAGAGTCCGCTGGAGAGGTACGTTTCAAGTATTGATCTAAATCATGTTTAGTCAATAAGGGTTGAAGTAAATCTGATGAAATTGGGGTAAATTGACGAAACAATTTGTGATGAACATTGGAAAATCCTCTTTTATGGTATGGATTTTCTCCAATGAATCTGAATCAAAGCATCTTAGTTTGATGATTGAGAAGGAAGAGGCGACGGCGGAGAGCTGGTTGGGGATCAAGAAGCCTTGAGAATAGGAAATCTCTTTTTCGGATGGGGTCATTCTGGTGGAAGAGCTGGATGCCACAGAAGAGGAGGAAGGTGATGTAGCTGCGTCCAATAAGGAACGATGTGGACATAATAATGTGAGATGGGGAGTGTTGATCCAAGAACGGGGGATGGATTGCTCGACATGCTATTAATTTTCTTAAAAGAATGAAACTTACCTCTTACTCGAAATCCTCTGCCTTGCTTGCTTGCTCGCCCCAAACATGACTCTTCTACCTCTCAACCATTCGCCGCTCAAGTTCATTTCCTTCTTCGTGATTTATAGGTCGAAAATGATCTTTCGCCTCCTTTGTAAAATCAGTTCAAGCGACGGTTTCGTCCGTGGCATTAACTTTCGTCAACCTTTGTCATTTCGTCCGCGAACATTTTGCTGCTTGGACGGAGGCTTAATCGAGCATTTTCGTGGCTTTGATGATTCGGCCTTCGTCCCTTTCGTCTGATTCAGGATTCCACGGTTTGGGAAGCAAATAGAAATTGGAGGCTTAGGCTTCATTTGGTTATTTGGTACTTTTGTAAAAGGTAGTTTTAAAAAACATCGGTTCAGAAAAAGGAGTTTTCTAACGGATCAGAAGCATATATAAAAAGCTTTTTCAAAACAGCAGAAAAATGAAAAAAAAATGGAGTTATTGGGAACGAGGTTTGACAAACCAAACAGTAAAGAAAAATAAATATTACTGCTTTAAAAAGGAATAAACACCAAAAACGTCCAATCAAACTAGGCCTTAACCAGGCATTAATTAGTTTAAATGAAATTTATCCTGCTAATTAAATTTATTGGCAAATCAAATGTTCAACTAATTAAATAAGAGCCGTGGATGATAAATGGTGATTAATTAATACGTTATCATAGCTGAAAATTAATTAATATATTATTATGATAATTAATACAGTACATTTGATATGAATAAAATTATAATTATTAATCAATTATAATTAACATAATTGAAATGAAGGGTTAGGATGTAATTTGAATAATTAAAATGAAAGGTCACTATTTGCTATTGAAGGAAATTCAAACGGCTTTTATAATAGTAGTATAGATATATTATAACAAATTCATAATACGAATAATATTTAATATTGATATATCATCAAAAATTTATTTTTGAGGCAAAATTGAGTTGAAAGCTTTCAAAATTAAATTTCAGACCATCTGAACTCTGATTTCAGCAAACTTATAGTCGAACTAAACGTCTCGAAAATACAAACCTAACGACACCAAATCCGACTCAATCCGAGCCCAAATGGGTCCAAATCGAAGACCTGAAACGCCTTTAAAAAGTTCAAACCATAAATTGGATGACCAAACAATTTCCAAACGTGGCATACTTATAGTCGAATTGAGCGACTCGATGAGACTAATCCAACAAGACCAAGATTGACAAATTCTAATATCATTAAGACATCAAATGCCTAGTAAATGATCTACAATCAAGGGGATCAATATCGGCCGTCCATTCAAATCACTCCCAACTTACCCTTTGTAATGCCCTAGAATCAAATTTAGAAGAATTATATGTTTTATCTTTTTAATTAATCAACCAAAGATTGTAAATAATAAATCTGTATAACCAGTGAAAGTAACTAACAATTACATGCCTTAAAAATCAAAATATTACATTATATTCATTCTTTCAAACTTAATATACAATAATCAGGAGATCACTCTATCACTAATCTATCACAAATAACCAACTACAAAAATAAAAGAAAATACAGAACAAAATCTAAAGAAAACCTGAGGATCTCTGTCAACCTCACGCTAACTGGTCATGACCCTTCCCTGACTTAAAATCATTTAAAACGACCTGATCTACTATCCACACCACCGGGTCATTAGTCACCCAATCTAGGATTGTTTTGTATTCAAATATTGGGTGAAAAAAGATGTAGAAGTGGTGAACGCACTGTCAGACAGTGTGTTAATTAACCCCAAGAGGGAAAATACAAATGTCATTTCTTTTGGTCCATGCTAGAAAAATGTGGGAAAGGAATCCCAACAAGATGAAGAGGGTTGGGAAATTTACATCTCTAAAAGGACCAGGCAAATGATGAAGGTCTTACTGCTATTAAGGGCATTCTTCAAAAGAATGCTTTAGAGCAAGAAGTTGATCTAAGAATCTTCTACTTAAAAAGCCCAGTTGTAGAGGGACATAGTTCAAATAAAAAGAAGCCCTCAAAATACTACAAAGACCAAAGAGGAAAGCAAAGTTCTGCATTCAGATCTCGAAGAAGAAAAAAGGGGATCATTAGAGTAGAAGACTGAAATCCAGCGGTACATCAATTAGATCGATGAATATCAGCAACCCCAGTTCTTTCAAACTAACAATTACATGCCTCAAAATATTACATTATATTCATTCTTTCAAACTTAATATACAATAGTCGGGAGATCACTCTATCACTAATTTATCACAAATTGCCAACTACAAAAATAAAAGAAAATACATAACAAAATCTAAAGAAAACCTGAGGATCTCTATCAACCTCACTCCAATTGGTCATGACCCTTCCCTGACCTAAAATCATTTAAAATGACCTGAACTACTATCCACACCACCAGGTCATTAGTCACCCAATCTAGGCTTGTTTTGTATTCAAATATTGGGTGGAAAAAGATGTAGAAGTGGTGAACGCACTGTCAAGCAGTGTGTTAATCAACCCCAAGAGGGAAAATGCAAATGTCATTTCTTTTGGTCCATGCTAGAAAAATGTGGGAAAGGAATCCCAACAAGATGAAGAGGGTTGGGAAATTTACATCTCTAAAAGGACCAGGCAAATGATGAAGGTCTTACTGCTATTAAGGGCATTCTTCAAAAGAATGCTTTAGAGCTAGAAGTTGATCTAAGAATCATCCGCTTAAAAAGCCCAGTTGTAGAGGGACATAGTTCAAATAAAAAGAAGCCCTCAAAATACTACAAAGACCAAAGAGGAAAGCAAAGTTCTGCATTCAAATCTCGAAGAAGAAAAAAAGGGGATTGTTAGAGTAGAAGACCAAAATCCAGTGGTACATCAATTATATCGATGAATATCAGCAACCTCCCAGATGACCTATCAGGCTGGAGGATTACATTGTTGATTTACACCACAACTCAAAATCTGAAGAAGAGACAAGTATTCCAACAAAAAATTGTTGAGTTATAAGCCAAAGAGGTGGAAGAAATGTGAGAGGATGAGATGGACCCCTCAATTCTATAAGGCTAATTCAAAAGCCTATTATAAGGAAATGTGTCGTACGACATCACCGTTTACGGACTTAGATGAAAAACTATATTTTCCAGATGATAAAAGTAAGAGTAAGCCAACTCTTAAATATAAATGTCCAAAACTCAGAAGCAGCTTAAATTCTGAAGAAGATGAAGAGGGGACAAATACAAAAGAATCCCACGATGAATATGATTCACTTAAAGAAGTGACATAAATTCAGTTGAGAAGAAGGAAGCTAATTCTTCCTCCACCTTAGGAGAAGGAAAAGGAGCAGGATAATAATATCCAACTCAACCAAGCATGTATGCCATAAGATCCACCAATGCTTAAAAAATACAAGTGCAAATGTGGATTACAATATATTGCCCCATCTCTGCAAATTGCCTGCACTACTGAGTATATATGATCCCCTTATCATGTTTAATGATATTTAGGGAAACACTCATCAAAGTTTTGTAGAACCCTGAACAGTACAAGGTGTTCTTTATCGAATAAAGCATGAAAGAAGCTTTGTATATGAAGAATACTGTTACATATACTTTATGTGATAATGATCTGCTCGTGGGAACTACGGATCATAATCGACCACTTTATATTACCGTGGAGAGTAACAATGTCAAAATAAATAAAATTTTGATCACGCCCAGGTTCCTCTGTTAATCTAATGAGCCTCAAAATGCTTAAAGAATTGGCTCTGGATGTCCAGTATCTGAATAAAAGCATGGTGTTTCTACATGGATTCAATAAAGGGAAAATAACCCTAGGATCCTTGGTCTTGCCTCTAAACTTTAGGGAACTCAATACAGAGGCAAGATTTCACATAATTGATTCCAACACATCATACAAGCCACTTCTCAGAAGACCATAGCTCCACGAGTATGGTATAGTGCCATTAACACTTCATCAATGTATAAAATATAATCGAAATAATGAGGAAAATCATATTGATGATGATGAATAACCATTCTTGGTGCATAAAGTCAAAATTTATGATGATGCCTAGTACTTTATAGCATCAAAATCAAAAGGCAGCGAGCTTTCTAGAATTCAGGCCGCTACACTGGATAAAGAAAAATTGAAAGATAAAGAAAAGAATAAATTGAAGCAAAATTTCTCAGTGTTTCACCTCAGTAGTGATACCGAAGAGGATGATGATATCTCTGCAATTTTTAAACCCTTAATCATAGGGAAAAGAAGGAGTGAACTATCAGCCATCCCTTTTGATTACAAAGCTAATCATGCAAATAAGGTAAGATGTTCGAGCAAATCAAGCATTAAGGAAGAAGAAGAATTCTTTTATCAGCCCAAGGGTACTATAGAATTTCAGGAGGAAGAGAACCCATGACCCAATTCCTTATCTAAGAAATTGAAGAAAGTATCAATTTTGATGATCAGGATATCTCAAGATCAGATATCTACAAATATCATCAAAATAGTACCAATGTCGGCGGTGCATTCTAAAACACTATCTCGTCAAATATAAACATAGAAATGCTAAAAACTTTCTATGTTCCCCCCAAAAGAGGTCTCAATGAACATAGATCATTTTTTTATGAATCAAGAGTGATACTGCATCACACTACTCATGAAATAGAATGAGAAGATGATTGGGAATATGAAAATATGTTGATAATCATTTTTCAATATCCTTCACCCATTATAAGAAAGCTTATGTAGAGAAATATCTTCTTCGTGTAAACAAGCAAGCGAACCCATTATTTCAAAGCGCTCTAACATAACGAGCATGCACAAAAGCTCATTCGTAATGGTTTGTCTACAACATGGGGTCTCAGATATGCTCGACATTTATGGCTCACACAAGTAGCATCCTATCATTATCTTGAGTACCCCCGACATCTGCATCTTTATTACGCAACCTCCTACAGCATTACAAACAAATAAGAGGGACAATTAGAACCCAAAAATTAAGCTGAAGATTTAATAGTATATTTAAAGGAAGCTCCAAAAGAGTTTGAAGAATGTGGTGGTCAAGCTATCGTAGATGAACTCAGACAGATAAATTTGCGTACCGAAGAAGATCCAAAACCAACCTTTCTTAGTATAAATCTCTTGCATGATAGAGCAGAAGAGCTAAGAATGCTGCTTCTTAAATACAAAGATTGTTTCACATGAAACTACACCAAAATGCCTAGTTTATCACTAGAGGTGGCAGTGCATAAACTCTCCATCAATGCCAAAATGCAACCTATCAAACAGGCACCAAAGAGAATGCGACTTGAAATTAAAGAGCAAGTTGTCGCTGAAATTTAAAAACTCATTGAAGCTAGCTTTATTTGGGAAGAAAAATATGCTGACTGGATTGCTAATATTATCCTAGTAAAGAAAAAAATGATTATATTCGCATTTGTATTGACTATTGGGACCTGAATAAGGCATGTTTGAAGGATGATTTTCCACTTCCCAATGTAGAACTTATGGTCAATAATACATTGAACCACGATATGTTCTCATTATTAGATGGATTGCCAGATTAAAATGGACCTAAACGATGAAAAGCACATTGCCTTTCGAGTCCCTATCAGCATATACTATTACAAGATTATGCCATTTGGATTGAAAAATGTCAGGGTCACCTATCAAATGACGATGACCTACATCTTTGATGATCTTATACATAAGTATGTTGAGTGTTATGTTGATGATTTCATTGTGAAAAAGAAAAGTTCAACATAAATGTATAAATGATCTCAAAATTATATTTGAAAGAATTCGCAAATTCAATTTAAAAATTAATCCACTGAAATGTGCTTTTAGTGTGTCATCCAATTTTTTTTTGGATTTATCGTACGCCATAGAGGGGTTGAAATTGATTCCACTAAAATTCAAGCAATAATGAAAATGCCACCTCCAAAAACCTTAAGATAACTTTGTTCATTATAGGGAAGATTGGCATATATCTGAAGGTTTATATCTAATCTTTCAGGTAGATGCCAACCCTTCGCACGATTGATGAAGAAAAATACTCCTTTTGTGTAAGATGATGCTTGTTAGGAGGCATTCTATAACATAAAGTACTATCTATTGCATCCTCCAATCCTTGCTGCTCCTATTCTGGATAAATCCCTAATTTTGTATACAGCAGCTTTGGAGGAATCATTCACAGCATTGATGGCACAGAATAATATAGATGTCAAAAAAAGTTCCCTTTATTACATTAGTCGTAGACTAGTAGGGGCTGAATCAAAGTATTTTTTAATTGAAAGTAATGTTTAGCTTTAATTTTTGTGACACAAAAATTACGGCACTATATGATATCGCATAAAGTCACTTTAATATCTAAGGTAGACCCCCTAAAATTTTTAATAACTAGACCCACTCTCACTAGTCGTCTAGCTTGATGGGACATGTTATTAATGTAATTTGATATAACATCCGTGCCACAAAAGGCTGTGAAAGGACAGGTGTTAGCTGATTTTCTAGCTGCTCATCCTTTACCTATAGCATCTCCACTTAATTATGAGTTACCAGATGAGCAAACACTCAAAGTGGAGAAAAAAAACCTGTAAGAATGGGAGCTCTATTTTGATGGAACTTCATCAATAAAACCAGCCGGATTGTCGAAACTCTCAATAGTTCAGGTGGGCATCATCCTTATATTTATAACTATGCAATGCGATATACTTTGATACTCTTATAGCTTAACAGAACCCTACACTAACAATGAAGATGAATATAAAACTCTAATAGCATATCTTGAGCTTGCAATTAATATACAAATTTAGAAACTTCATATATATAGAGATTCTCAATTTATAATTAAATAAATAGTAGGTGCTTTTAAAATTAATAAACCTGAGCTAATCTCATATCATGAGTATGCTTTGAAACTCCTAGAACAAATCTACAAGGTAACCTTAACTAGGATTATACGTGGTGAAAACGGCACAGCTGATGCACTGAAAAAGTTGGCTAAAAAAATGACGAATTCCCAAGAAGATCCAATCGTCATAACCATCCAAAAATGGCATGTGTTGACTCTAGCCTTCTTACAAAATGATAAAGGAAAAGAAGTACAGGAGAGCCTAAATGTAGTAGATGAGAATGATTGGAGGGAACCATTCATCAGATATTTCAAAAAAAGTATATTACTAGAGGATAAATCTACTGCTTTATAAATATCCAAAAAGGTATTAAGATATGCTTACTTAAATGACACGCTATATCATAGATCATTTGACCAAATGTGGCTATAATGTCTGGGCCTTGATGAATCATAAAATGTCATAATTGAAATTCACGAAGGATTATATGGTGCGCACCAATCCATGCCAAAAATAAAAATCAAAATCAAATGTATGGAATATTATTGGCTCAATATGGTTAAAGATTATCTTGACTATGCTAAGAAATGCTATCAATTTCAAGTACATGCCGATATTATACATTAGTCATCTAACCCGTTACACCCTACAGTAACATCGTGGCCATTTGAAAGTTGAGGTACTGATATAATTGAACTTATAGAACCACCGTCTTCTTTAGGACATCGGTTCATCCTTGCTGCCACCGATTACTTTTCAAAATGGGCTGAAGCAATTTTCTAAGAGAAGTTAAAGCAGACAATGTGATGAAATTTTTTCAAGATCATATTATCTATCATTTTGGGGTGCCACGTCGGATTATACCGGACAATGGTGCCGCTTTGAAAAGTGCTAAAATCTATCAATTTATCAAATGTCATAAACTAGACTGGTGTTATTCTTCGATATACAACCCAAAAGCTAATAGTTTGGCCGAAGCATTTAATAAAACTTTAATTAAATTGCTTAAGAAAATTCTCTCTAAAAATAAGAGAGAATGGCATCATAAACTAACAGAAGCCTTGTGAGCATATCGCACAACCTATAAGACTACGACATAGGCTAATTCATATTCTCTAGTCTTCGGTACAAAGGCGATATTACCTCTTAAAGTGGAATTACCGTCACTTCGTATTGTTATACAATATGAACTCACCAAAGAAGACAATGATCTACGATTGGAAGAACTCGAAGCTCTAGATGAAATTAGACTTCAAGCCCAACAAAATCTAAAAATCTATAAAGTATAGATGACTATGGCTCATAATCGAATGGTCCATCCTAGGAGCTTTAAGGAAGGCGAACTTGTACTAGTTCATAAAAGAATAATTCTCCACCGCCGCATTGGCGATAAATTCAACCCAATATGGGAAGAGCCCTTCATTATCGAAAATGTATATGAAGGAGGAGCCTATCAACTTATAGACATAGATGGTCAAAGGCCTATACCACCAATTAATGGCCAATACCTAAAAAAATATCATACATAATCGTCCAATGAGAAAGGTGTTATGTTAGAAATTTCTCATGTCATATAAGAGATAATTTATACATCTTCTTGAAAGGCAAGAGATACTATTTAATCTCTCTAACAACAGGAGATTCTACATATATTCCAGTAATACATGATATAAATTTACATGGTCTCTTGTAATGCAAGGGGCACTTGCCATATCCACCTATAATATAGGAGGCAATTTATATATATCTCATTCCATATCCTCCTATAATACAGAAGGTAATTTATATTCCTGCAAGTCAAGAAACATCCATTATATCCTCCAGTAATACATGAGGTAATTTTATATATCTCCTCCTACAAAGTAGGGTGCCATCAACACTCCCTCCTGCAGTGCATGAGTCAATTTTTATACCCTCTTACAAAGCATGAGACACCCTTATATTCTCCTACAATATAGGAAGCAATTTTTATATTCTCCTATAAATTAAGGGATAATTCATGCATATTCCTATAAACTAAGAAGTACCTTCCATTTATTTTTCTACTATGTGAAAAATAATCCTAACTTACTCTTATAATATAGAAGACAATTTTTATATATACATGTAATACATGAGATAACCTATATGCCATCTTATAAAACAGGAGGTGTTGATCATTTATCCCTATAAAATAAGAAATAATTTTTTGTATAATCTTACAAAGTAAAGTATAATTATCACATATATTCTTTTACAAAGTAAAGAAAAATTATGTATGAAATGCTTACTAGTTAAATGTCTTAGTTATAATAGCACAATATTCTATGCTCACAAACCTAAGGGTCGAGTTACTGAGAAGAACAAAAGTTTAAAAATTTAACTCAAAATTATAAATAAATGCATATGTACATACCTAAGGAGTGATAGAGAGCCTGTCAAAGTTTGAACTGGATGAGCTGCCTAACTCTGAATAAGCGGTCATGTAACATAGCTCATTGCCCATATGTAAACTCATGTAAACTCTAGCTGATGATGTGTCAAGTCAAACTCCTTAGTGGAAAAAGATAATCTCTACCCTAAATGCTTAACTTTGACAGCTATCCAAGAGAAGCCCTCTTCAGTACGAGCAGCGGCTACTCTAATCTCCTGACACCTTGCCAGAAGAGCATGCTCCCTCTGTCTCAAAGCTCTAAGCTCAGCTGATATAGTTAGAAGCTCAATTTGCTCTTCAGAGATATCTCGCTAATAATGCTGCAAGTTCTATTTTAAAATCCAAATCAAGGCGAGCTCTCTTTATCCTATCCCAGGCAACTTAGGCTTCAGTCTCTAAATCAATAAGAATTATGTAAGATAGCTCCTAAGAAATGAAGTACAGTTAAAATAACCAAAACACAAATAGTACGGCAGAGGAACTCCCATATCTGCAAAACATTGTCATGAATGTCACAGGATGCAGCGAAGTCTAAGAGCAAGTTAGTCTCTGTATGGAAGCTAAACAAGTCTGGCAGAATGTCGAGGTCTACTCCCAACAACAAAGCTCGTAGTGCAGCAACATCATACTACACTCCTATCGACCACCCTAAAAGATCAACGGGCCCGAAATATTGATCTCGACTTGAAATATGAAAGCTCCAGACCTAAAACAAGGAGGGAGGAGCTATCATTAAGAAAAAAATAAACATATATATAATAATAATATAATATGATAATATAAATAAAATAATACCTGAGGGACATGGCTCCTCTAAAGATGTGGCAGAACGGTAGTCACCCAAGCGAGAAGTAGTGCCTGGTGAAGATCCCTCTAAAGAATAGCCTGGGAGCACCTAAGTCGAAGAATGACAGACAACTAGTTCTATTATGATATCACCAGCATCACTCATGGGTAATGTCTGGGTAGAATCGCTCCGGCGAACTGAGCATCAGTTTAAGACCCTCTTGATCAAACACTAACAATCACTCAAGTAGAATCTGAAAGGCTGGAGAAGAGGCAACTAGCTCCATATCAAAGCCATCAGTGTCAGCAGCGGAATTATGGGCAAGTTGAGAAGATACTGATGAATGGCCTATACATACATGTATAAAAGATAGGTGTAAAAAGAGAAATAATAATAAATGAATGCTAATGAATAAATAAGCATATAAAAATATTTACCTCCAATCTCACCAGAAGCATCAGTGGCAACAAGCAGACATTCGGTGGCTGAATGATCTCCTATGACTATATCACTCGAGGAGGGCAGACATGTAGGGCTACCCGTACCTAACACCGGGCTCGAACTGGTAGCATAAGCTAACAAAATGGGTGTAAGTCCCCTAGGCAACAACTCAGGAGAAAACCTACCACCTGAGTGAAAGAAAGCCAAATTACCCATTATTCAATCAATTAATGAAAAAATGAATAACATACATTAGTATATTCATCCCTAGGAGGGAACTCATGTGAGTTTGGAAGGGTGTGTGAAGTGCCCAGGCCAACTGGCTCCAAAATGGGAGAGCCTGGTAAATCAATAGGTGCATGCCGAGGCACTGAAAATGAAGCAAAGAAAATATATTAAAAATATATAAAATTTAAATTTAATATATACTGCTCAAATTAGTAAATATATAACCTTTCTGATCATATGACATGCTGCTCTTAGGTCAACCCCTATCAAAAGAAGGGTGTCACAACTCGACCCGATATGACCCGATATCACACAAGTCATATCATGTTCGATTGTGACAAGACTGACCCTAAGATCTGGTTGGTGAAATACTAAAATAAAACTTTTAATTTATATACTAGTAGAGTCACTATTAGATACAATATAAAATAGAAGACTACTGAATCTCAATATAAATTTTTTATATATCATCCAAAACATATATAATTTGAAATCTATTTACAACAATGCTTGACAATAGTGAGCACAACAAAAATAAAAGTCAAGCCTGCAAAAAATCAAAACTAACCAAAACATATCTACAACCCAGATCGGAACGTACTATCTAAACTACTCAGCTCACTCCTTATCCTTCCCCAGGCCTAAAAATAAAAGCAAAAGAAGGAATGAGCTAACACGGCTAAATAGACTATCGTAGCCTAAAACAGAAATCAGTAATTAAAACTAAAAGAATCGAGATCACTGTGCTGAATCATATACTGAAATTAGATATAATTAAATAAATATTGAAATGAACTAAATTATAAGCAAACACTTCATAACAGAATCCCACCTCGGTAGCCCATTGGCTCTAGCATAACAACACTTATGTAATAGAATCTCACCAGTATAACAGAATCCCACCTCAGTCACTCACAGATACCAACATAATAGAATCCCATCTCGGCCACTCACTGGCACCGGCGTAATAGAATCTCATCTCAGCCGCCCACTAGCATCGACGTATCGGTGTAACAAAATCTCACCTTAGTTGTCCACTGGCACCGGCATCACATCACAACAATTTACAATATATCTTTCAATGCATTTCACTAATTAAAGCATAATTGGTCTAAATTCAAAAATTGCCAAAATGTCTCAATAGTAGACAATAGAAAAGTGTGTTTTAGAAAGTGAACTGAAGAAGAAAAGTGAACTCGCTTGTGTATTTGAAAAGCAGAATTGTGGAATTCGTATGTATTTTGAGAGTTGAGAAATGTAAATATGAAAATATATAGAACTGTGTGTTGAGAAGTATATGAACTGTGTATTGAAGAGAAAGTGTGTAGAGCTTGGAGGGTGAAGTGTATGGAGTGTTAAAGTAGATTGTGTGTGTGTTTATGTTGTAAAGTAAGAAAGTGTGTGTTTTGTGAAATGTGAGAGTGTTGGTGTTGAGAGGAAATTTGTTTAAAAAAAAATGCATCAAAAAGAAGAATGCTTTGAAAAGTGTTTGTGTAGGAAAATGAGATGTTTTGAAAAGTGCTTGGGTTAAAAGTGAAGTATGTGTTGGAAAAGAGAAGAATGTGTGTCTTAAAAAAAATGTGTACGATTTTCTAAGAGGTGAATTGTATGTGATTTTGAAAAGTGAAAAGTGTATGTGTTTGGCAAAGTAAAAATGTATATCATTTGGCAAGTTTTGAAAAGTGAAAGTATGTGTTTTGGAAAGTAACATGTGAAATGCTTTGAAAAGAGAATTGTGTAGTTTTAAAAGATAAAGCGTTATGATAGGTATATGTTGGGAAGGGTATGAGTTGTGAAAGTGGAATGTGAAAGAGTGAAAAGTGAAAGTTAGATTGTTTTGGGAGATGAAGAGTGTGATTGTTGGAGAATGAGTTTATTGGGTGTTTATTAGAAATGAAAGTTTTTAAAGAAAGCAATGCCCCTCTTTCTCTCTCTCTCTACCCCTCTCTTTCTCTTTCTTCTACTTCTCCCTTCTTGTACCTCGAGGTGAATGTTAGAAAAATAAATAGTATGCTTTCAAAATGGAACAATTTAAAAGGTAGACAGCTTGTGCCAGTCTTCAAGCCCGAAGAAAGGTACATTTTTATTTTTAGTAATTTTAATTATTTTATTATTAATTATTAAATGTGCTTCTAATCCTTCCATGTTTTCTCTTCTTTATTTGCATAAAATACGAGGAATGGTACTGGTCGAGTGAACAAAAGGACAATGGACAATGGCGTCAGTCGCCTCTATCCAACCGGGTAGAGGTGCTACGGGCGGAACTACCGGGTCGTAGCCCCCGGTGTTGTAAGTTTTCTTAAAACTTAGAAAGCCCCTAGGATGCCGTCGCGTGGTTTGTGCGAACCCTTCCCTTTTAGGTCCATGTAGCAACTTCAATTTTATTATGATTATTTTATTGTTATTATTAGATCCTTAAACCCCCGTACACGTGCGTAATGTCCTAAGGGTTAGTGATAATAAAATCTCTTTATCCCATTCAATATTAGTGACATTTAAGGACAAAAATTATGAACTGAGTCTTAGAAAATTTAGACTTAAGATGCATGCACACTTTAAGGTAGAAATATAGAACATAAAAAATTTAGTGATATTCCCCTTAGGATTAGTGTATGTTATTAATACAACCTTAATCAAATCTAACAAAAATTAAACAAATCAGTTAATGATTCTAAATACGCCAATGATGATTCAGATATAAATACACAGAAACCATATAACCCTTAATAATCAAATCAAAGGATAATTTCAACCAAACCAAACTTATAAAACAATAAATAACATATATTCATTCAATAAAAGTAAATCAACCCTTAAATTGAAAATAAAATTTATACGTAATTGAACATCAAAATCACAAATAGAATTAACATAATTTGATAAAATATTAAAGTCATAAACTTATAACCAAAGTAATTTGAAATTGTAAAGAAAGAATAATAAATTCTAGTCAATTAAACAACAACAATAATAATAAATCTAATAATCTAATAAATTATTGATAAATTAAATAAAATCACTAAAATTTTAATAAAACATCAACACTTGAATGAGTCAATTAAAATTTCAATAAATGATTTAAAATTAACAAAATATTAAAACTTTTAATAAATCATTTTAAAAAATTCAATAAATCATTAATTAAATAATCTAAATGATTAATTAAAATACACTAAAGAACCCATCATATTAATCAATTTTAATAATCAAAATTTAATCTAAAATAAACTTCAAAATAATAAAGACACTAAAACTTAAATCTGAACTAAAATTTCCTTTGACCCTTCAACAAATCAATTTCAATCAATTAGACAACTTTAAATAATAGTAAACCCAGGATATCTTTAAACCACATAGCCTACTACACACACTTAGATTTGTTTACTAGGACAACCGACTCTAGCTTTAGGTTAGGCCGGTGTTTACTTTCTTGATGTTGTGTGATGGGTTTTCTCGGTTTTCACTACATGCTGTGTATGATTGATGTGAGTGTTTATTTACTTTTAATGCTCTTTGTGATATGATGTGATGGGCGATAGATTAGCCCTAGGTTAGAAATGATCTGGATGCTCACAGAATCTTATATAGGTGGCCATGCTCGTACAGGGCTAAATTAAAGGGGACAAATTAAAGATTTAAATTAACAATATTTTCTTCAGATGCTTCAGAAAATGTCAAGCCCCCTTAAAATTAAAAGACCATGGCCGAGTGTGGCTGTTGAATTTAATTTAAATGCGAATATATAACTGCTTGGGAATGATTTTATTATAAATGTTTAGGATAACTCTGTAGGTGGGTTTAGATTTTCTTTTTCTTTCTGGGATGTAATGTAATGTAAATATAATTTGTTAAAGTCAAGTATTGTGAAAGTGATTTAAAAGTGGGATATCACACCCAACTCGGAATCCAAAGAGAAGAGAATGTCCCTTAAGGGAGTATTCTCTTCTATTTGGAAAGTCAAGTTAGGGTGATTATAATATCCAAAGAGAAAAGAAAATACCCCTTCGGGGATGAGTTTCTTTTCATTTGGATATCCAGGCCCAGCGGACCCAAGGTGCTCGTAACAGATCCAAGAAGCTTGTAAAGGAAAGAAGACAGAAGAGAAGATGAAGAAGATGAAGAAATGAAGATAAGAAGAAAGTGTATCCCATTTCGAAATCACCTGCATCAATTTTAGGGGTAGAATCCAGGTTTGTTGTCACTGGTACCTGGCCACTTTACTTTTTCAGTAGACCCTGGGTTGTAAATAAACTGGACATTGGACATTATATTTTTGGGTAATTTAATTTGATTGTTTACTTTGTTTGCGCAGTAGTTCTTTTTTAGGATTCTTGTATGTCGTGTTTTGTTTTAGCCTGGATACGACTGGAGTATTTTTTTTTGTAAGGACTACGATAAAATATTTTCTACTTAAAATTTAAATAAAATTTTTAGGCTCACATAGTAACTCTAACGATATAAGAAGTAAGCTCAGGACCGCCGAGAGTCAGCATAAGCATATTATTACCTTCTCTTCCTTGTTAGGCACCTCCCTGCCTGCGAGTTCTGGCAGACCACCTGGCCTATTAGGGTGCAGTTCTGTCAAGGGGATGTTATGCAATCTCTAGAGAAAAATCTATTTTTCTAAGCCAAATTTTAAAACTGCTTCATAATCATTTTATGCATTCGAGTCAATCAGCATGCACTGCATTAGATACAAATTAAAAGAGTCTAAAATTCTAATTACATTTTATTTTCAGGCATCATTTACCTCACATAAGTTGAGGGGCCAATTAGGATATGTCTTAGATGTCGGCCCCGATTCCTCAAAACTTAAGTAACATCCCTACCCATCTTTCATAAAGAGATTGAATACATGGTTTTAAAGCACCTAGGTGGTTAGTTGGCTCCCCAATTCAGGCCTGGATAAGTCCAGATTTGCACTTCATTAGTTAGGTTCGGGTCACTACTTTGTAGTACCCAATTTAGACTTATGTTCTGAGGCAGATTTTTAAATCTTAAGTCCTTACCCTCTGGGAATATAATCCCAAATTTCTAATAAAATGTCAACTCAAACCTAAAAATTTCTCTCTTAAAATGTAAAGCCTAATATAGGGTAGATTGAGGTTGCCTCTGAGCTTCTCAGAATCTGGCACCTCCTACTTTTCTTCTTTTGACTCGTTAATAACTGTTCAACGTTGAGCTTTCTCCTTGAAAATTCCTACTTCTTTTCTTGTCTTCTACTTTGTAATTAAATAATAATAAATCACTATTTTAATCGAGAGTTTTCTTAGGAGTACCCCTCCTAGGATGTAATTAACTATAGGGGCTTGCCCCTATAGGGATTTGAGAACCCCAGATTAAAATAAACCTTATTTTATTCTTATAAAACAAGAAAAAAATCTTTGAAAACACAAACATATTTTAAAACCTCATTTCTAATTTTAAATATATATGTAGAATAATATTATTATCTTTCCAGATATTATAATATTCTATTTGTTATATTCAATCTTAGAAATGATGACTTTTGTGAAACCCATTCTTTCTTTTGGGTGTTTTTGAAGAATGTTATGTTCATCTTTTTAGATGATATAATATTCTCCTTACTACGCCTAAATAAAGGAATGGATGAACTTTTTCAAAACTATATTTTTATTTTTAAACACATTCTATAGAATTTCATATTCATCTCTCGAGATGATATGTTATTCATAGAATTGTGTTTGACTATAGAAATATCATTTTCTAAAACCCTATTTTGATATTGAATCCATTGTAGAATATTTTGTCAGTCTCCTGATATTGTACTTTATTCTTAATGTAGTATTCAATTATAAAATAGGAGAACACAAAATCTGTGTGGCGACTAATTTTTCCCACCAGTAAGTCCCATACATTAGGAAAATAACCCTAAAACCCATTTACACCGAATATTGGGTAGCTTAGCCTATGGACTATATTGTAAGACCTGCTTTCTAGTCACTTTCAATGAAAGTTGTAAGTCTAACTTTAAGATAAACTGTCCAGGTAATAACATAATCCTAGACCCCTCTAATGAGCATCCTAGCTTATAGGGCTAGGTTGTAAGTCCCACTATACTGGCTACTTCCTTTACAAGGCTAGGTCGTAAGACCCGTCGTTAAGCAACTTCTAAATTTAAAAGCCATAAGACCTATCTGAACATCCAAATCATTGGGCATCTTAGTCTATAGGGCTAAGTTGTAAGACCTGCTATATTGGCCACCTTTAATAGATGTTGTAAGACCCATCATTAGGACTACTTTCAAATGAAAGCGGTAAGCCCTTACCCAAATCCAATCACACGAGAAACTCCTAAATGGGGCTGTAAGACCCAACCCAAATCTAAACTATGGGCAACTTCTAAATGATGCCATAAGTCCCCACCCAAACTAAATAATGAATATATATCTACTTCAATTTACTCGGGATCCTTGAGAGGAAGTAACACATGGCTGTGTTTGATTGAAAAATATAGTTTTGAAAAGTGTTTAATTTTATTTGAGAAATATTAAATTTCTGGAATTTAAATTTTATAATCGAACACTTATTATGAATGATATATCACCTCGAAAGATGAACATATCGTTCCCTAATAGGTTCAGATTATAAATCTTTGAATTTATCTGATTATCATAGTCAAACTCAAGGAGAAATAACATACGATCTCGAAAGATTAAAATGATATTTAATCAATTATTTGATTATGTTAATCTGAATAGGATCATTAATTTTACAATCAGAACTATGATTATAATTGACATATCTATCCGAAGAAAGAATATATCAATTATTATCAATAGTTTGAATATGAAAATAACGATCGCCATTTTTTTGTTTTGATTTCCCAAAGATAATTAATTAAAGGTTTTGAAAAAGCTTGATTTTGAAATCTGGTCTGGGTTTCTAAATCTCCTACGAGCGCAAGCCCTCGTAGTTAATCACATCGTAGGAAACCAAAAAATTTTCTACGAATACTCTCGATTAAAATAGCGATACAAATTTTATTTAAGATTTCAACGTTTGATATCAAAGGAGGTAGGGACTAGAAATTCAACAGGGATTGGTTCGAAAATGAACATTTATTTCTGGAGTCAAAGGAAGAAGAGTAGTAGGTATTTTGAGATTCTAAATCACTTCAGAAACACATCAACTATCCTAAGTATTGGGCTTGAATTAGATTGAAAGATATTTAATGTTTAAGTGGTCAATTTTATTAGAAAGTGGGAATTAGATTCCCGGAAGATTGAGGTCTTAAGATTGAAAACTTGCCTCAGAACCTAAGTCTAAAATGGATACTGAGAATCAGTGACCCGAATCCTAGCTAATGCAATGCAATCCTGGACTTACCCCAGCCTGGATTGGGGAGCCAGCTAAACCATCTAAACGCTTTTTAAAAACCATGAGTCAAAGTCTTTTAAATGTAGAGTGGTTAGGGATATTGATTAAGATTGGTTTAAAGAATTGGGGTCGACATCTATAGCAGATCCTAATTGACCCCTTAACATATGTTGGGTTAAATGCTTAAGCTAGAAATGCAATTAAAGATTTAGACTCAATTTTTAATTTGTATCTAATGCAATGCATGCTAGTTGACTCGATGAAATGCTTAAATCAAAATGTAGCAGTTTTAAAATCAGGCTTAAAAAATAGGTTTTATCCTAGAGATTGCACAACATCCCCTTGGACAGAACTGCACCCTAATAGGTCAGGTGGTCTGCCAAAACCCGCAGGCGGGGAGGTGCCTAACACGGTAGAGAAAATTCAATATGAATGCATGAAAAACCCCCGGCGAGTACGGGCTTACTTCTTAAAAGCGTTAGAGTTTCTATCTGAGCTGAATTTTTTTTATTTTGTTTAAATAGAAAGAGTTAATGATTGTACCCTCACGAGCCTCCGATCGGGTTCCAGGCTAAATCAAAATCGACATGCAAGAGCGCCAAATAAACTACTAAAAGCATGCGGGTCCTTAATCGCAATCAACACATCAATCAAATTAATTAAATAATTAAATAAATATTCAAAATGAAAGTCCATAGGCAAATGCCCTTAATTATACAACCCAGGGTCTGCAGGAAAGTAAAGTGGCCGGGTACCACTGACTACAACCCGGATTCTACTCCTAAGACTCAAGTGACATTGAGATTTGAGATTCTTCTCGTTCTTCACTTTTTCATCATCTTGGAACTCCTTGGATCGTCGGGTCTGGGTATCCAAATGAAAAGAAACTCCCCCTGAATAGGGGTGTTATCTTTTCTCTTTGGATATTTGAAATTCATCCTAATTTGGATCTCCAAATGGATAGGAACTCTCCTCTAAGGGATGTTCCTTCCTCTTTGGATTCCAAATTGGATTTTTTTTTTAAGCATCTTAATCTCAAATCACTTAATACAATTTACAACTCAAATTTGCATTCAAATTACATTAATTAAAATTAAAAAAATTTAGACTCGATCCTGCAAGGTTATCCTAATAATCAACAGTTTATATTTGACATCCAAAGAAGTTATATATTTGAAATTTAAAAAAATGCTCAATCACAGCCACACTTGGCCATACTCTTTTAATTTTAAAGGGGGACTTAAGCATGCTTAGCACCTGCAGAAAACAGTATTAATTTTAAAGCTTTAATTATTGCCCCCTTTAATTTAATTGCCATGTATGAGCATGGCCACCTGCATAAGATTGAATTAGTATAAATCGTTCCTAACCTAAGGGTAGGTCTAACGTACAATCAATCAAATCACAGAGTGCAGAAAGTAAATAAACAATCACATTAATTTTATCACTAGCAAACAGCATGCAGTAAAAGCTCGAAAACCCGGCACATAGCAGAAAAGTAAACACCGGCCTAGCCTAAGACTAGAGTTGGTTGTCCTAGCAAACCATCTAAAGTGTGTGAGGTAGGCCATGTGGCTTTGATATGTCCTAGATAGGGTACTTGATTGAAATTGCTTGATGTTTTAGTTGGTTGAAGGCTTAAGGGATTTTAATTAAAATTTAAATCTTAATGATTTGAATTTGATTTTAAATTTGATTTAATTATTTGTTAGATATCACCTTTGTTTCACACCGAGGCCGTGAAGTTTATTTCACCTTCCTTGGGGCTAATTTAATAGCCTCGTAGGCCTAGGTTACCCAGTGGTACCCGGTACAATTAAGTGATTTAAGTTTAATTAACATTTGAGAGTTAATAAATTTTATTCAAATTGATTGGTTGCTGGTTTTAATGTTGATTTAAGATTTTCTGGAATTTTTAATGATTTATTAAATTTTGAGATTTTCTAGATTATTTTAATGATTCAATTAAGGGGTTAAAAGTTGACTTTTTGATTTAAAGGGTTTTCTGGAAATTTAACATTTTATTAAAATACTAGACCTTAATACGATCAGTTAGACAGTAAGTATGCTGAAATTAGATTTTTCTACATTTTATTATGAAGGTTTGAAGTTTTGACTTAATTTTGAACTAGGTTTGACCAAAAGTTGACTTTTTCAAAATTGATTGATTTCTGGAAACTTAACATTTTTAATAAATATTAGACCTTAAGATGAGTTGTATGCCTTTGAGTTTGCTCAATTTGGAGTTCATTTGAATTAGTTATGAATTTTTGAAGTTTTGAGTATTTAATGAATTATTTAAATTGTTTAATTAGAGACCCTTTTTGTGATTTGGATCCAAATGATCTCCAAACTTCTTGAAATCAACTCCAAAGGTCAGGAATGACCTAAGGAGTGATCTCTAATTGTTTGAGAAATTTTTGGAATTTTTAATTATTTTTAATTAATTAAATTAATTAAATATTAAATTTCAATTAAACTTAACTTAAACTTAATTTTGAAGTCCAGTCAAGGGGCTTTTATTTTTCATTGATTAAGGGTTCAATTCTGGTCAGTTAGAGGGGTTAATTGTATTTTTTTGGATTTAAATTTGATTTATTATAATTTTAGGAAGGTTTAAAGGCTTAATTAAGGTTTAAACTTGATTAGGTTAATTAAGGGGCTTAATGACTTCAAAATTCAGTGGGGATTTTTCTATGGGCTGAGCATGTCACTAAGTTCAAATGATTTGAGTTTCAAGTCAATAGGATGTATCCTAATTATTGGAAATATTCTAAGTTATCTAATCAAGTCCTTAATTATTGTCCTTAATGATGTCATTAGGTTAGTGGGTCTTAATCAATGTTTCTAACCCTTGGACAAATACATATAAAATGCACATATTAAACAATCAATCCTAGATCTAAAAATGCCTTAAAGCTAGATGGTGTGTGTTTCCTATATATGCAAGCTTAAGAACAATTTAATTAATTAAAAGACTTAATCAATGAACAATTAACAAGATTAATTGCTCATTGATTAATGATCAACTCCCCCACATTAATTCTATTCATATACTCAATCTATGTTTAGAATTCCAAGAAATCTCTCAAATTTAAGAATTTAAATATATGTATAATTTCAAAATATGCTTTAAAACATATACCCATATATATAACCCTAAACCCTAATTAAATATAAATTAGATATTAAATGCTTAATTATTTAAAAGTTATTTAGAATATACCTTAAAATAAATTTTTGATTTTGAATTAGAATATTCTAAAATAAACTTTTGGTTATTTTAAGAAAATATATATATATTTTAAAGTAAAAGTTCAAATTTTAAAACATTTAATTTGATATTTTAATCAAAATAATAAATGATTAAATAATTTGAATTGTTTGAACAATCTTAAATATTTTAAAATAATTTTAATTTTAAAATATTCGCAATGTATTTTTATTTGATTAAAGATATTTTAAATCAGATTTTGAGTTTTTGACAAATATTTAAGTTAATATTTAGATAAATATTAAATAAATATTTGAAAATTAAAAGTCTTAAAATCATTTAAAATATATAACATATTTAAAATATATATATATTTTTTTTAAATAAAAGATCTTAAAATTCTGAAAATTTTGACATATTACATGTTAATTTTTGATTTAAAATGAATTTTTAACAATTTTTAAAAGTTTCTGATAATTAAATGGTTTTAAAATTAATTTAAAACCAATTAATCATCTCTGGCGGCACAGTGGACACGTGGCACCTTTTCATTGGCGAGCTCAATGCACGCGCGGCGGCTGCAATCATTGGCAATGATTGCACTGCCGCGCAATCATTGCCATCTGATTGTTAAGGCGGCGGGCCCCACACGCAAGCATTAATCCATGTCGGCAGCGCTCACAAGCCGTCGGATCCTCCGCCATTCGAAATAGACGGTCTTGATTGAGCTGGACGGCTGTGCTAACGTTCGGATCGGATCCGCGGTTGATCCTAACCGCGGGAAGACGGGATCTCAATCGTTGATTAGAAAATCAACGGTGGAGATCTCGTACACCCGAAACAGGTTACGGGCAACCTACTAAACTCATTTTTTGACTCATTCTCGCGACTCGATGAATCAAACGTCTTGAAATTTTAAACTTAACTTGAATTGATGAACAGAAACAATGTGGAGTTTGTTTGAAAGCTTGAAATGCACTATTTGAAAAGCTAAATTATCCTAAGTGATATGACCTAGGGTTTGAGTTTTAAGGAGATATACCTGATGGATTTAGGAAATTTTTGAATCTCTGAGCTTGTTGACTGTCCACGCATAGTTCTCCTTCAGAAATCGTGGTCCGATGAGCTCCCAATCACGTGATATCTGGGTTGGACAGATTTTGGCTTGAGCTCGCCGGAAAGCTCGTCGCCGGCAATTCTAACTGGCCGGATTTGATTGAGGAGATGGAGAAGAGATTATGGAGAATCTAAACGAAAAGAAATCTCCATTGGAGCGCTTGAGTGTGGAGAGATAGTGTTAGGGTGAGAATGATAGCTCTCTATGAAGCTTTTCCCTATTCAGCCTTTTCCAAATGATTTGGATGGCTGAGATCCATTTGATAGTTTGCTGTGATGCTGCCATTTGTCCCTAGGCAGTTACAATAGCAGGGAATAAAAGGACAAGAGCACAAGCCATGTGGAAAGGTCCTTTGAATCCCATTTGCACATGGGAAAGATCAAGGCCTTTTGATTTTGATCTAAGGGCTGGGATATGCCTTAGGAAGACTCTAGAAAGAGTATAGGTGGCTGGAGGGATTTAAATCAAAATGGAAAGGAGTTAAGAGGGACATTTTGACCATTTAATGGTCATTTGACTAGTCATTGACTGGTTTGACCAGTCAATGGTCAATTGAAGTTGAGGTGGCATGTAAGAGGACCTGATGAGCTTGTTTGGAGAGAGTATGAAGTCATGGAGTTGAGGTTAAAAGGAACATATGGGATTTTGAATGGGTTTGACCAAGTCAAAATGGATTGACTTGGTCAAGTTAACCATGGCTTGACTCCAAATAAGCTAAGAGATATTCAAAACGTCGAATGAAAGGGTTTTGAAGAATCCTAAGTAATAGGATTGAATTTGAAATGTATAAGCAGATAGAATGTAGGGTTTGACCATGAAGTAAAGTTTGATCATGTCAAACCAAGTGTGATTTGACTCATAATAAGTCTGGATATATTTAAAATGTCATTTAAAATGGATCTGAGATTTTTGAGAGATTTTGCTTGATGGGGTTTGATTGGATTTGACTTTGATGGATCTTTTATTGACAAGATTTAATCAGATATGGGTCTGGTTGACTAAGTCAACTGATGGCTGGATCAGGGTGTTCAATCCAAACCAAACCACCAAGGGTACATTTGAATGAAGTTTGAATGAGGTTTTAATGGATTTAAAGCTTGATTCAAAATGTAAAAGCTTAAAGGTTGATCTGGTCAACCTAGGTTGACTTGGTCAACCAGGTTGACCTAGGGTTAGGGGTTAAGCTCAACAGGTTTGAAATGGTGAATGGGGTCTGGTAAAAATGGTTTCAAAGTCTGGAAGGGTCATATAGATCAAATGACATATTTTGGCTCTTAAAGGGTTTAATGAGTCAACTAGGTTGACTTGGTCAACCAGGTTGACCCAGGGTCAGGGATTGGGTCCGATCAGTTCAGAATGATATTCTGAGTCTGCTGATGGTGGTCTCAAAGTCTGGGGAGGTCATTTGGTCAAAATGACCTATTTGGGCCCTCAATGGGCCTTTTAGGTCAACCCTGGTTGACTTGGTCAACCAGGTGGGTCCAGGGTCTGGAAATGGGTTCAACAGATTTGAAATGACATTTGGAGACCAATAGAGGTGGTCCCAAGGTCAGAGGAGGTCATTTGGTCAAAATGACCTGTTTTGACCCATAAAGGCCTGTTAGGTCAAACTAGGTTGACTTAGTCAACCAGGTTGACCCAGGGGCTGGAAGTGGGTCCAATAGGTTTGGTTTGAAATTTGAAACTTACTGGAGGTGGTTGCATTTGATTTGGAGCTCTTTTGGTTCAAATGACCATTCACACCCCATAGGGATATTTTAGTCATTTTGACCCCTGGTCAACTAGGGGTCAAATTGAGTCCAACAAAATACAGTTTATTGCACAATGAGTCATAATCAAGGATCTGGAAGTGATTTGGAGCTTTGGAGAAAGTTCCAAGATCAAAATCCACTGGGTGGCAGGTCCAGTGGCATAGACTGTAAATATTTGAAGGTTTTACAGCCTTTGGATTTCAATTCAAATTCTGGGGTTAGAGACCTCAGAATGAGCTCAAATTTGTAGGGTTGCCTCTAAAGACATGTCACATCAGTGTGGAACTGATAGATCTTGAATCAGAGGTCATTTGATAGGGTTTTGAGGTGTTCAAAAATTTGCTGGAAAAGGCTTTCAGGACTTAGACCTTTGGCCTTGGATTTGAATCTGGAAATCTGGTTTTGAATTGAATTTTGAGCTTAAATGATAGGATTTGAATTAAGTTTAGATTGAATTGAAGCTTGGATTGATCTAGAAGAATCCTAGGGTTTAGAATAGGTCCTAAGGTCCAAATCAGCTTAAGGGAATCCTAGGGTCTAGAATAGATTTTAGAGACTGGAGTCTGGGAAGATCCTAGAATCTAGAAGTCTTAAGGAAATCCTAGGATCTGGGGTCTGGAAGAATCCTATAATCTAGAAGAATCCTAAGATCTATGAATCCTAAGATTCGAGATCTAGAAGGATCTTAGGATCTAGAGTAGATCCTAAAATTTGATTTCTAGGAAGATCTTAGGGTCTGGAAGTCCTAGGGCCTGGGATCTAGAATAGTCTTAGGATCTAGAAGAATCCTAAGCTCTAGATAGATCTAGGAGAATCCTAGGGTCTAAGAGGATCATATGATCTAGAGTCAAGTAGAATCCTAGGGTCTAGAATAGATTCTAGGGTCTGGATTAATTTGAAGAAATCCTAGGGTCTAGAACAGATCCTAGGGATGGAAATCTAGGAAAATCCTAGAGTATAGATTGGTCTTAAATTGTATTGATCTGGGGTCAGGATTGGTCCCTAATAACCTCATACAAAAATGAGGTCAACAGGCTGCTAATCAGATTCCCTAAACACTACGATCAATGGTCACTAATGTTGGTAGACTGAACCCTACGGCATTCTGGGGATGATAGAACCATGGGATCTTAATCGGGTCTACCTTCATCCCCCACAACCAGTCTTTAAAACATTCACACAATATTGCACACATATCTACACTTATGTTACTAACTAAATATATTTCATCCTTAATTGAGAGTACTCTTCTATGTGTTATGTGGGATAATTAACTATAAGGGCTTGCACTCATATGAAGTAGAACCTCAAATCTAAATAAACCCTGACACTATTTTCAAAGAAAATCTGATTAATTTCAAATCTAATCTAGCTCGAGAAAATAAGAACCTTAAAGTTGTGAGAGCAAGGTTCACGCTTATTTTCCTAAGAGAACACATAGATATTACATATATTCTATTTCACTAGTTTACCACTTTAACCACTTACACACTAATTATCTTATTTAGAAATAAGACAATCCTTTGTATTCTTGTTTTAACCTTTTTATCCAAAGCCACTTGTATATATAATGTACAAAAGGGTATTTTTATTGAGAAAGAATAAAATAACACATTTGGCATTTTTTTCCTCTTCTATCCTGATATAGTATTAGAGATATTTTCCCTTCCATCACTTTTTCGCTCGACAGCTTGGTCTCCTCTTGCTTCTATGCTTGCTAGCTTCATCTCTTTACCACCATGGGAACTCTGCATGTGATAATTGTTATCAAGGGGCTATGCATCAATAATCCCCTTAGTCGGTATTACATTCATCATTCAAATAGCCCGAACATCATTCTCCTCACTCAAATCTTGATCGGAGACAATTATTCCTCTTGGAGTCAAGCCTGGTGATTTCATTATCTGCCAAGAACAAGTTAGGTTTATTAATGGTTCAATCAACCACCAAAAGGTATGGATCAAAGCTTGTCTAATCTTTGGATGTGAAATAATAATATAGTGATTTCTTGGATTCTTAACTTGGTATCCCAAGAAATTTCTACTTGTCTTTTGTATTCCGATATGATGCAAAAAATTGGGGTTAACCTTAGAGATATATTTCAACAGAATAATGGACGCAAAATATTTTAATTTCGCCATGAATTAATCAACCTAAGACAAAAAATAGCTTTCAATTGCATTATATTACACAAAACTCAAAAGTTTATAGGAGGAATTAAGCAACTACCTCCCCTTTTGTTCTTATAGTAATTGCACTTGTGGGGAGTTAAGAAACTTGCATAATTTTATCAAATCTAATGTGTAATGTGCTTTTGATGGGACTCAATAAATCTTTTGCCCAAGTTCACGGTCAGATCCTCCTCATGGATCATATTCCTAATATTGGTTGTATTTTTGCTCTCTTGTTACAAGAAGAACGCCAACATGATTTGGGCTAACAACATTCCAATGGAAAACAATACTAACAAAGTCATATTTTTCATCAAGAAAAATCACTAACCCATCAAATCAAAAGAATAAAAATACAATAAGAAAGAAAGGCCTTATTGCACTTATTATAGGTTTCAAAGGCATACAAAGGAAAAATGTTATAAGCTTCATGGATATCCTCCGTACAAGAAAAATCATAATTCCCATGTAAATTTTTTTCAAGGGCCACGATTAAGAATCCTCCAATAAAAATGATCTCTAATGCAACCACTGAAAGCCACAAATTCTATCTTACAACAAATGAACAACTTAGACATTTGGATAATGGTTAGTTGAAAAATCTGATTATTATGTTTTCTCAAGCCTTGAACGCCACCATACCAAAAACTCCTACAAGTAGAATATAAACTTCATCAGTACATGCATTCCCACTAATCAATTCTCTCAAAGAAATGATTCAGGTAAAACAAGTAAATGTCCCATATAACCTTACACATTATTTTATACATAATAGATTTTCATTTTAATTTACTTTCTTTGAATTCATTAATGAATGATGAGAAGCTTGTTGTCATCTTCTTTACTGATCAATTTGTGATTCAGAAAATTCATAGTGGGAGAATGATTTGCAGGGGTGAAAGATCCAAGAATCTTTATATTCTTGATTCAAATGCTTTGTACATGGATAATTCTAATAATCATAAAACTTCTATTTTTGTCAATAGTATTTCATTGACACATGGCATAAATATTTTGGACATTCTATCAATAAGGAATTGTCTCACATCAAACAACAACTTAATTGTGATAATTTTGATTCTATTAATGCTAAACCTTGTTATATACGTCCTTAAGCTAAACAACATAGATTACCTTTTTTGTCAAATAATCATATAGCAAAACAATGCTTATGATTTATATGTCCTTAATGAAATGCATGTTATTAAGGCATTATTCTTATTATTCTATGGATTTATTATGCTACATGAATTTACTGTAACAATATTATTTTATTGCTCCTGCCACTAATTTTACTATTACTGATACTGACACCAATATTGTTTGATACGACTAATTCACTGTATTGATATTGATTATATTGAGCATGTGTATATAGTTATAGAATTTTTACTATATTGGTCTGAGTTAGATAGTCATTTATTGATACTTTGGTTTTATCAATTTATATGAATGATTTACTAATTGATAGTACTGATATGATAAATAATTTATTTATTTGACACCCATACTAGTTTATTGATTTTTCCACTATACTATTTTACTGGCTTCCATATCCTATTATTTTACTATTTATATATTCTAATGCTACTGCATGTGAGTTTTATTATTTTTGCACTTATTCATGATCAAATAAATACTACTACTATAATTTGACTATTAACATGCATATTGCTCCTTTGGTGTGCTTTCAATTTAGTTGTAGGTTTTGATTGCTTACTGGGCACTTGAGCTCATTATATATGATTAAATGATTTCATGACAAGGCCGGGCAAAGGAGCGGGAGTGTGAGACTGATTAAGATTCATCATATTTTATTCCTTTTTATTTTAGTTATTTTTTTATATTCAGTATAAAGTAGTTATGATATGATTGTATATATAGTGTACATGATTTTTAAGAGCAATGATAATATATATATATATATATATATATATATATATATATATATATATATATATATATATATATATATATATATATATATATATATGTTTTAAATTTTAGAATTTACTTTTACTGTTTATTATTTATGAAAAAAATTAGGTAGCTTTGATTGTTATATATTAAAAGATAAAAAAATCATTCTTCTAAATTAAGTTCTGACGCATCATAATTTATGATGAACTACATGATTGTGTAATTTTTTGACGAGTTTTGATTTGAGTTTTGATCATACGAATTTGATATATATTAACTTTATACCCATATCCTCAAGGGAAATATTGAGGAGGATGCATTTTTTTTAAGATGGATAAATTATAATAGTTTGACTTTTTAATTCAATCAAATATTTTTTTTAGGAGTCATTATAAATTTAAATCAAAAACTATCTTTGCTATAATATAAATATTATAGTGATTTAATTACATTAATTTTTATAATTTTTAGGCATTTGCATAAATTCTTAAAAAATTGACACATATCAGTATAAGTGAAATTTTGAGACTATCAAGTGTCTATTTTGTAAATCAATTTCACCAAAAACTTTTAAATAAAATGAGATATTTTATGGATATTCTTCTATAATTTTGAAGCCACAAAAAGATTTATATGATTTTTATACTAAAAATTGATTAAATTATATAATTATTTTAATATTATATTATAAATATCTTATGACACTTAACACAACTTTATTAAAAATTTTTTCTCCTAATCACTTTGGCTAATAGAAAATGTTTAGGACAAATAGAGAGAAAAAAGAGGCGAGAGAAAAGAAAAGCCTAGATTTAAAGGCATAGAGTGATTTTTGTCCGTCGACCCTATTGGGAGATTTATTTGTCTCATTATAAGAAATCATTATCCTATTTTTTATTTCAATAATTTAGTATTTTTTATATTTTTTAATCAAATTTGTACTTTTATTACCGAAAAATGAGGATAATTTAATATTGGTAAGACTTTCACCGCATAATTTTTTATATATTATAGAGATTAAGATTATAAATATTTTGAATATTTATTTGAAATTTTTTGTTAGATGATTTTAAAAAAGCAGTAATTTTTATCAATTCAGAAATTTATTTCGACATTTAAAAATTGTGCTTTAGTTCAATTAATGCTTTAAAATATTATTATATATGATATTTGATAATTTATTAAATTTTTAAAAAATATAAATTTTTACTCAACAGAGTTTTCTATTACATGTCGTTTGGATATTTTATTACTTTCTAAATTAAGCCTATTTATATTTTATTTATTATAATGCATTTAAAATAAGTGTGAATATGTGCTTGAGTAATAGTTGATCACTATTATTATTATAGTAATGTGATAATAATATGTGTGGGGAATAAAAGTAAAGACGGGTTATTCATAGACTTGGTTGGAGACTGATTGACCTGTATATGATGGTGGGCCAATGAGCTTTCATTCAAATATACGATTTGGTATTATACTTGAGTGATTCATGTGATACACTAATTTGGAATTATAAGGAGATGATTATTGTGCCGACGGACAAATAGTGACAACTCTATTTACTGAACCAATAGTTTACTGATACTGATAAGATATTGGAAAAATACCACTTAAACCATGACTTCTTACTTGTTTAGTGTGGCTACTGAAATGCATGTTATTGAAGTATTATTCTTATTACTTAAAAAATTTAGTTTGCTGCTCCTGCCACTGATTTTATCGTTACCAATATGGACACTGATACTGTTTGATACTACTAATTCAATGTTCTGATGTTGAATATATTAAGCATGTAACATATTAGATAGTATAGTATGTGTACATAGTTGTAGGATTTTTACTATATTGGTCTGAGTTAGATAGTTCTTTACTGATGCTTTAGTTTTACAATTTTATATAATTAATTTATTGATTGATAATATTGATACAATGACTGTTTTATTGATTCGACACCCGTACTGATTTACTGATTTCCCTACTGTATTATCTTACTGGCTTCCATACCATACTATTTTACTATTTCCATATTCTATTGCTACTACATGTGAGCTTTATTATTTATGCACTTATTTATAATTATATAAATATTATTGTTATTATTTGACAGCTTACAAGCATATTGCTCATTTTTCGTACTTTGAGTTCAGTTGTAGGTTTTGGTTGCTTGTTGGGCTATTGAGCTCATTTTATGTGATTAAATAATTTCAGGTCAAGACAAGGGAGCGGAAGTGTGAGATTGATCAAGATTCCTCATGTTTAATTTCTTTTTATTTTAGTTATTCTTCTATACTCTGGATATAGTTATTGAGATATAAATGTATAGATCCTTAAGTAGTGTACATGATTTTTTGGAGCACTGGTAATATAGATAAATATAGAGGTCGCACTGCCTCTATTGCCCGTAGACTTCATATTATATTTTGAGGTTGCACTAGCTCTATCACCCTTAGGCTTCATATTATAGCACATTGGCTTCATATCATATCGAGGTCGCACTGCCTCTACTAGGTCACACTGCCCATTAGGGTCGCATTGCCCTATTCACCAACCACCTCACATGATACATTCTTAGGCTTTCTGATCTTTGTATTTTCCCATTCCAAATTATATGATATTTGCCTATATATATTGACATGCATATGTAGGCAATTTAGATATAAAAAATTGGTGTATCCGTATATAGGCAGGTATGACTGTATGAATTACCTATCATAGGGAACAACATAACAAACGCGTACATAATCGCATAATGTAACAAAATCACCATATACGACTAATTACATATGACATGGCTACCTAAATCATAATTTTAGGTTAATTACAAATGTATAATACATAAATCAATATTACACATAACTAATTAAAATTACCCATATATAATAGATTACATATCTTACCACTGCGGTGAGCTGCTTCTTCTATTCTAGCTCGTAAATCACCTATAATCCATACTTCTCAATTTCTATAATTTATATAATTCATATTTTCCAATAATCGAATAAAATAAACTCATTCCAAATAATAATTTACCTCGCAACCATAACCTCTCCTCACATACCAATTATAATCTTAAATAACAATTGAGTAATCTAAATTAGAAATTTTACAAAGAATTGAAAATTCATACTACAACAAAAAATTATTACCTTGTTTTTTCCTTCTCCCTTAACTTTCCTTTCTCTCCCTTCTTCTACGTCTTTCTTCCTCTACTATTTACTCCACCAAATAAAGCCCCCTACACTTACGAAAGAACTTTACTCCAACATCAACTAAACTCCAGTATACGACATATATACCTCCTACTTTCACTCCCTTCGCCCCGCAGCACTCGCAACAGCTGCTTCTGGGCGACTAGAAATCAAATGGAAGAAGCAGTACACAGGAGCTGCTCTATTCCTATTGCCTAAAACATCATATCCCTTTGATTTTTAATCAGTTGCTGCATGCTTAAGGTAGTGGACGGCTGAGTGGAAGGATTAAGCTAATTTAATATAGTGGTGGATGGTTGAGTGGAGGATTAAAAGTAAATTTAATATATTAGTTTCTGTTAGTGCTGTGCTACAATAAATTAAGTATCTTAGTAAATTTAATTATGTTAGCAGTAAACTAGCATTAGGAAAATTACAAAACCCAATTAATGCAATAACTTCCATATACGCCTAAACTAACATTTAGTGCTGCATATCTAATTGCTCGAATTGATGAGCAGATCACATTGAAATATTTTTTTCTTTTCAAATTTTTCATATAAGTAAATTTTTTGGGGTATAATTTGATTAAGAAAACCTTATATTTTTACCTAAATTTTGGGGTATTTTAGGGTTGCAGTATGTTCGAACACTAATGGGAGAAACTCCTTCCTTCAGAATAATAGTGTGCTCGTTCTCTCATAGAGGAGGCAATCATATCCTTAGGGAGGTTAGAATGCCTCACTGAACAGCTAGAGAAGTGGCTGAACTACTTCTAGAATGTCTTCTATTTCCCGAGTATCTCCTCCCTCTAAGCTCTAGAGCTCTATCAAGAATCCCACTCCTTCACCCTGTATGGCACACACCATGGTTTTCAAGAAAACCAATATTGCTTTGGATAAACTAGGGTCTCCCTTGATCACCACCTTTCTCTCCTCCACCTAAATCTCCATAGCTAAGGCCTTCCAATCTACCTTGATCTCCCCCAAGGTTTGTAGTCATCTCATACCCAAGATCAATTCTGTACTTCCCAACTCCAATGGAAGAAAATCCTCTCTGATGTGAATCCCCTTTAACTCCACCACAAATCTTGAAGGTTTAAAGTTTTCTCTTGGCCAAGCTCTCAAAACCTCCTTTGGAGCTTCCCTTTGACACGAAATAGTTGGCGCCCTAGGTGCAAGGAAGGTGGTCACCGTGTGGTAAGAACCTCCAAAAATTTCCCCTTTGCTACTCAGCTCAAGTGAGTTCTCACCCTTTAGCAATTGGGCTAACTCTACTCCCAAGTCACGAGGTCTTACCATGCACATAGTGGCTCTCATCTCTAGTTTGATCTCCTTCTTAAAATTTCTCTCTAACACTACCCCTAGTAGTTTCCCTAAATATCCAGACAAAAGATCAAATCTCTCTCCGGTACTCCATTACAGTTCGCACCTGTGTCAAAGATAAAAAACTGCTCATAATAGTCCCCCTTGTGCTTGATTTAAAAGGGCTCCAATAAATAGCCCTTGAACTCCTCCCACGAATGGATCGAGTACCTCATCTCCCTCCATTAGTGCCATGCTAGTTCCTTCCCCTCGAGATATAGAGCCGCCACCATAAGCCTCTCCCCTTCCATCAACCAGTTCACCACAAAATATCTCTCCACTCTATAGATCCACCCAAGTGCATCCTTGCCTTCAAACACCAACATTTTCAACTTCCTGGCCTTTGGATCTCCCCTGACCCAATTTCCCCTTCTTTCCCACATGCCTCCCATAAATCAAGCATTAGGGTCTCTCTACGGTTCCCTCTCCTCCCTTCTCCTTTCATTTCCCCAGCTTCCTTTCAATTTAACCCGCCTATTCTCTTCTTCCTATTCCGTCCTACCTCCATAATCCATATCCATCCCCCTTCTCGGTAGAGGTTCAAGGTGGGGTATTCTCTCCTCCACTCCTAAAATTTTCACCTCTATGTCATCCCTCAACATGTCATTCTCCTGATTCCCTCTTGCTTCTGATAGAGCCGCTTCAATTTGAAACTCCAACATCCACTTCATCATCTCCTCTATATTCCCAAACCTTCCTTCCATCGCTGAAGAATGCTCATTCAACAATCTCACTTCTATTTACAGTTGTCATACTTCTCCATCCAACTTTTCTTCTAACGCCTAAACTCTTCTCCTGGCCATTAGTCCCAAAAACTTGCTCGGATACCAATTTGACAGGATTTATTGATCAAAATAACACACAATAATATAATAAATAGCAAACTCACTCCAAGTAGATGAAGAAATAATACTAAGGAGACTATAATTACTAATCTCCATGTAAAGAAATATAACATATAAGTTAATTCACTATTTGAGAGGTAAATCGCCTCTTCCATAATTCCTAACAGCCACTAGGAACCCAAAAGACTAACAAAAACTGCCGTAAAAAATCTGACAAAAGGGCAACTCGCCTATAAGCAAACTCCCTCGAAGTCATAAGAAAAAGAAAGCTAGGTTTTTCTTAGATAGCCAGCCCTAAAACTCGAGGTAACGAAAAACAAACTAGACATAAACCCAAATCCTCCACAATCTCCAACCTTAAACAGCCCAAAATCCTCTAATAAATGCCCCTTAATCTTTCTCAAAGAGATCCCCCCAAAGCCTCTTCTCTAGGGGTGTCAATTTGGGTCGACAGGCCAGGTTCGGGTCGAACCCGACTTGAACCGGACATAAATAGGTCAACCTAAACCCGACCCATCTAGGTAAATGGGTCAAGAAATTAAACCTAGAACTGACCCACACGGGTTGCTGGGTTGACCCGACCCGACCTGCTGACCCATTTGACCTAGGCGGCATGATGGCACGCGAGGCAGTGCCAGAGAAGCTGCATGAAAGCCAACGGCTTGAGGCCGACGGCGATGAGGCGGAGGGCAGACTAGCGGAGTCGCGGAGAGCCGAGAAGCCCGCATCGGCGTTGGCCGACGGCTTGACAGCCTTGATGCCTTGAGCCCGACGACGGTGAGGCCGATGCCCGACAATGACTGGGTCAAAGGCAGAGGGCAGACTGGCGGAGTCGCGGAGAGCCAGAGAAGCCCGCAGCGGCGTAGCGAAAGATGGAACTCGGATTCGACTCACGACTGCGCGATTCAATGCGGTCCAAGCAGACGCGGCTAACCGGGTTAATTTAGGTTGACCCGCGGGTTTCCGGGTCAACCCGAACTCGACCCGTTTTCCAAACGGGTCAGAAATCCGAATCCAAACCCGACTCGTTTCACAAACGGGTTGACCCGAACCCGAATTTTTTCGAGTCGGCTTTCGGGTCGTGTCAATTTTTGACACCCCTACTCTTCTCCTATAGGTGATAAAAGAGGTCATATGGCCCACCTAGGCAGTTGCATCAAATTCCTTATTACTTGTTTATGCTAATCAAGTGCCCCCCACACCTATACTTTGATTGGGATCCCCCCCTCATATTTTGGCACCTTTGATTGTTGGATGTTTTCTTAATTCATTGGATTGTGTTGGCCTATTTCATTTTGTCACCATTTGATGTTTTTATCGACTTAAAGACCATATGTAATATAAATGTTCTCCAGCCATTTGATGTTGCATGTAGCTTAGCCACACTCTTCTCATGCACATATATATATATATATATATTAATACTAATTTATGGGACTCCCACCTCAAATTCTCTGAAGAAGATACATTGAAGCATATTTATGAAGTAACATTGGAACAACATGAAAACAGAGGCAATTAATTTATGATTTTGCCCAACTCAGCGATGAATCAATGAATCACAATTTACAAAAGGTTCATTCCGACAACAAAATAAATATGTATGATGAGCTGCCTTCATTATTGTAAACAGAACCATTTGGATACAAGTGAGAAAAAGAAAAAAGAGAGAGAGAGACAATGCTAGCTAGCATATTACAATAGAAAGACAACTAGACCTTGAAAGGGTGTCTTCATAATGAATTATCTGAAGCGCTGTATAGATTATATAAAAGCGATTTTCCTTTGATAAATTTAGGAGTAGTCGTTATTGATCAAAGGCTCACGCAGCTCATTGGACTTCTTGGAACATTAATTTCAGCAATAGCCATTTCTATCTTCTCCTTTAATGCCTCACCATTGGTTCCCTCATCAGTCTGCATAATAATAACTTGTGTTTCTGAGTTTGAAAATTTTGTTCTTCAACAGATGCTTTTTGTTCTTTGTAGAATTTTCAGTGATTAAAAGAAAGGAAATATAACAATAGAGAGAGAGAGAGAGAGAGAGAACATTTAAATTCCAAACTATGATGTCTCTTTCAAATGAGAAAGAGGTGGAGTCAAGCGAACAATTAAGCACGCATGTTTCGTGCACTTTTAGTTATGCCCTACTTGTGTCAAAACCCTTTCATTTTAGACCAACAGAAGAAACGAGACGAATTTGGTCAACTTTTCATACTCTCGTCAGTTGATAAAGAACCTTTGTTTGTACTTCAAATGAATAATTTGATACTTTTCACACACACACCAAAAAAAATAAATTTATACTCTTCTTACCGTATTAAACTCAATTAAAATTTTAAAATCATTATTTAAAGATAGTATAATATAAATTTTAATTGAGTAATATATATTTGAATAAACTATATATAGATTTACTTGATTTACTAAAATTTTTAAAAAATTGAAAACAAGCACGTGATTAAAAAGAAAGAAAAGCCGCTCCGTCGTAGTAGGTTAAAAGAGCGAGTCCGTTAGACTTACTAAGAAATGAAGACTTGGAACGCATGAAAAACTCGTGCTTAAAATCCAAGGTGTGATAATTGCAGGGTCGATAATTAATGGCCTAAACCCTAAACTTAAGTAGAAAATTAAGTAATATTTTAGAAATGATTGTTAGTAATTAGGCGCGTGTGAGCAGCCATCAGATCAGATTAATTAATAAATTTGGGAAAAAGTGATTACAAATGTTTCAGGTAAGATGTGATGGGCCGAGTGAGAAAACAAATATATATATATATATCCGTCGACGTGAATGATCAATTTAATTGGGTTAATTAATAAATGGACAAGGCAGCCAAGGGATTCTATATGTACCTCGATGAAGAGAGTGTGAAGGAGGGTCCCGGAGACAGAGGTGAAGCTGGCAGTGATGATCTTGAGGTTCAGAGACTCAAAAATCTCACAAACTTTCATCATCGTGTGTCTCTTCTTGTTGCAAGTTATGCTCACAACCAATGTCCTTCCTCCAACCTCACTCACGCTCAGCTGCTCTCAATATCATCGATCAAGCTAATTATTAATTATTAATTATATATATTTTTTACAAATTAATAATAATTCTTAAAACAAATTAATTACTACCTCCAAGGCTTCAATTGATTGTCCGCCAGGTGAGCTTGGTGACATCTTCCTCTTCTTCCTTGGGCTAATCATCTCATTCTCTCTCGCAATTTCATCAGTCTTTCCTCCTCTATGGCCGGACTCCATCTCTCCAACCTCTTCCAGCAATTGCTTCTCCTCTCTCTGCAGCTGTTGGATGTACTCAATCGCGTCTTTAACAATCGACGCCTTATCCATCTTCAAGTAAATAAACAGAGAGATTAAGATGATGAGTGGTCCTTCGATCAACTGCTGATCATATATAATCCAATGATGTCATTAATTAAGTTTTTAGAGATTTAGAGACACCTTGGTGATATTTGGAACAACGCTGCGAAGAGCGTAGAGCCTGTCATTGAGCTTCTTGCGACGATTCCTCTCCATGACTATGTTCTTTGCTGCTGCAGAGGAGGAGGAGCTGGGGGAGATGGCGCATTCCGGCGAGCTCGAGTCATAGGAGGAGAAAGGGTCATCAAGTCCACCCCAGCTGATTGATTAATGTTCAATGTTACAACTTGTGATTAGGTATTTAAAATGAATAACAGACAGATGAAGAAGCAGAAGAAGACCATCCGATAAAATCATTTCCAAGAAAACAGTAGGGCAATTACTCTACTACAAAGGACAGCCTCCCCTGTCCCTGCTTCCTCTGCACAAACAGAGGGAAGGGAAATTAATTAAAAAAGATACGCCGCTAGAAAATTATACTACATCCTTGGGGGTTAATTAATAATTAATTTAGTTGATAAAAGTCAGAGATATTGTTGTTCAGATTTTGCGATGAGTATCTTTTGCGTTGAATTTATACGTTCGCATGCATTCAAATTTCCTACAGAAATAATAAAAGAAATTAGTTCCATCGATCAGTTGGAAAAGGAAGCAGCAGACTTTTGGTGGAGTGAGAGGTCCCTTTCCAAGAGAATATTCAATGGGGCCGGGAACACCCTGGATGTTTTTTGGGTAAAGAATAACAGATGCTCAAATGAAGGGAAAGCGAATTAAGGACGTGGAAGTACTAAATTGCAGGGGCAGGGCCGGGCGCATATATATATATATATATATATATAGAGAGAGAGAGAGAGAGAGAGAGAGAGAGAGAGAGAAGAAATCTTTAGCGTTCTTAATAACTACCTATTCAGCTCTTCACCGTCCCAGAACAACTTGGTATCCCAGTAGTTGTCGTAGTCGGCATCCATGTCATCCATGAGGAGAAGGAGAAGGAGAAGGGAGGCTTATTAGAAATGAAGAAGAAACTTATAATTTGAGCAGTTGCCTGCCAGCAGCTTGAGTTTATTTATATAAGGATTCCGAATAGAAAGAAAGAAGGAAGGAAGGAAATAGAGATCGAATATAACAACTAAAGAACGCGTGGGTTATTTAATTGGAGTAAAAGCGGGTCTGTGGATGCGCGTAAGACCAAACAACACGTGTTGAATGCCAAAGTCGGACTTTCAGTATTTGCACGTGTTTTTCACTTTTCAGTGTGGATATGCGGTGGACGCCCCCAAAAACTATTTCTTTTTTTCCTTTCGGGATCTTTACCAACACATCAAAGCATTAATTAAAGCACGTGTTTCTGCCATATAAATTATTTTTCCCCCTCAGGATCTTAAAATGAATATTTTAAAATAATAATAATAATAATGTTTAATAAATATGCCTTGCTGTTCCAATCATATACATCTTACGGTTTGTTCATCAGCACGAACCTCTAGTATTAAAGCACATGTGATTTAATAGAAAGATAAGTACAAATAGTCCAAATATTATAAAGTTTAAGGTTCCACATTTAGGGTTCTACATGGGTAGGACTGACCCGATCAACCATATTGCCACTTCTGAATCAATGATCTCATTATTGGGCATTGATGATGCCTCAAATGTTAGTTATTCATCACAACACTCAAGGGGACAATGCTGAGGTGATTTACTCGCCTACTAGTCCTTTGATGGGTGGGTGGGTTATACCAATCAAGAAGGCAAAAATCTTCATAAATTGCTTCATTTTAAGATTATTCAAAATGTCTTATAGGGCTAATTTGATTTTTCATATATTTGAAAGCTTTAAATTTTATTTTATTTCTCTTATTTTTTTCTTTATGTTAGGACAAATTATCAATCAATATAATAGTATTTTATTGGCTCTCAAGTATCAAGCCTTAGAATCTAAATAAAAAGAATTGCACGTCTCTATATCATTTTAATCAACAACCACAGCTAATTAATTTCATTCAGGAAATATTGACAACAAAACATTTCTAGAGTCAATATTAACATCTTGATTCAAAGTTACAAAATAATATATATGATAACCCTGATGTACAAACTAGAATAGTCTATCACTACAAGTGTATCACATAAAGATAGACATATGCAGAAAGAAAACCCCAGCCTACTGTCTCGAAAAACCTCAATCTATAAAATCCTTGCCATTTCTTAGAAACATGTATAAATCACATGATGAGCACATAACCTAGCAAGTAATTATTATCTACAACTGAAGTCAATGCATCAAACAAAAATGATAATCACACATTTATAAGAATCTATAGTAGTCAATAGAAATAATCTCATATATATCATATAATTCATCTGCAATTTTGTTATATATATATATATATATATATATATCATATTTTCATCATATATCATATTTTCATATCAGTAGTCTATCAATTTAGCTGCATGTCAATCATGTCAATCAATCAATTATATTACTAGTCAATCTATCTTATCTGTTATATGTCATATACGTCATCTATCATATATGTCAAATTTCATATATGTCATCAATATATCATATGTCATTATTATATTTATCTTATCATATATGTAATATCTATCATATCATGAAATGCTATCATGTATGTATAATTATAGGAGTTTAATAAGGCATGATATCTAGCTTTAATGTAGTATTTTTATCATTTCATCTATCACATCTAGCAATCTGTCATTGGCCAATCATATCTTTCAATTATCTCTCTTAATCATTTTATTTTTAACAGGTGGCTTTTGATGTGGGAACATACGATGAGATAAGTTAAGGGTGAGCTAATGAAAAACTTGTTGAATTTGAAATATGCTTAATTTTTTTTTACATAAAATTTATAATAGTCCACTCATTTATGCAAGTATATATGATGAATCAAATAATAAAGTGATAGAGTAGAATGTTGAACCTACGATAAAGTGATTTGTTAATCTGCAACCAAACCACTAATACTTACTCCAATTATATTAATTTATCCTACTGAAAGGAAAAAATATGATTTTCGAGTTCTCACCATTGAATGAAAATAAAAAAAAGATAGTTGATTATAATTTTAATAAAATAATTTGGACTGATGCATGTAAAAAACATATCTTTCCTAATGAGACTCTTAATTATAGATATGGATAAGAACATGTGCATCCCTAGATCTCTGTCAAACTTGTAAGGGTGAAAAGAAACATTGTTAGTCAACCTATAATTTTGCTATCTCTATAGAATCTAGAATGTTCAAACATCTTATGTCTAAGCATATCAATATTCTATTTTAATATTTCTAAATGTTCTTATATTCCACATCGAGGATATACATCACACTAGGTTTTAACTATACATACATGATCATTATATGCATTAAATGAAGAATGTAAGACATTGAAAACATCTTTAATAGCTAATTATTCATAACATGAACGACAAGCAAATGGAAAGGAGGGAAATGGCTAGGTGGTGAAGGATATTTACATTAAATATATTCAAAAGCAGATTCATTACTCAGTGTCGTGGCGCCCAACTACCTACTGTTGACCTCATTTTTGTATGAGGCCATTAGGATCCAACACAGATCTCAGATTAATCCAAACCCTAGGATCAACTCTGATCTTAGCTCGACTTAGCCTCTTGACTAATATAAACCCTAAGATTCTTTCTAGACTCCAGATCCTAGGATCTACTCTAGACCCTAGGATTCTTCATAGATTCTAGACCTTAGATCTACCAAGATCCTAAGATCATTCCATATCCTAGACCCTAGGATTTTTGGACCTTAGAATACTCATAAACTTCAGATCTTAGGATATTCCTAAACCTTAGGCCCTAGGATTCTTCTAGAGCCCCGAACTTAGGATCCTTCTAGAGTTTAGACCCTAAATCCTAGCACTTCTAGATTTTAGGACCTTTTTCTAGATTCCAAAACCTTAAGATCTGTCCAGGTTTTAGATCTGCTTAGATCTTGAATCTATCTAGATCATAGATCAAGCCAAATTTAAGTCAATCCTGACCTCAGATATATCCAAGCTCTAGATCAATCTGTATTCAAATTAAATCCAGACTTCAAATCAATCCTAAGCTCAAGCCAATCCAAACCTTAATTCAGTTCAAACCTCAATCAAAATCCAAACTCCAACCCAGTCCAAAATTCAAACTCTAGTTCAAATCATGATCCTGCCTTTGATCTAGCTCAAATCCTTTTCAATTAATTATGATCACTCCAAATGATCATAAATGATTAGGATGATTCAAATCCAAACAATCAAGTTCAAAATCCGGCTTAAACCTAAATTTCCAGATTTAAATCCAAGGCTTAAAGACCTTGTCCTGAAACCCTCTTCCAGGGAATTTATAAACCTTTCAAAACCTAGTCAAATGACATCTGATTCATGATCTGTCAGTTGTATACTGATCAGATATGTCTCTAGAGTCTACCCTCTAAATTTAAACTCATTATGAGATCTCCAACCCCAAAAACTGAATCTTTTCCTAAAAGCTGCAAAACTTTTAATTATTTACAGCCTATGCCACTAAACTGGCCATCCGGTGGAATTGGACCTTGGAACACTTTCCAAACTCTCCAATCACATTCATTACCTCTATTATGACTTTTGACCAGCAACCTACACTTCTCCAAACTCAATCTGACCCAGGGTTGACTTGGGGTCAAAATGACTAAAATACCCTTTAAAGGGATTTTGGTCTTTTCCCCAAATTGTAACATGGACAACCCATATCAATATTCAAAATTCATCTCAATGATTCTTAAACATCATTAAAATCCATTTGACCCAAACCCGAGTCTTGGTTTGACCAGGTTGACCGAGACAACCATCGTTGACCAAATTATCCTTTAACTCAACATATACTCAAACCCAAAGTTTGAACCCAATCCAAACCAAATCAACGTTCCAAAATACTTCAATTAAACACTCCAAGAACTTCTAATTCATCCCCAAGTCAATCCCCTATGGATTTGACTTAGTCAATTTTTCATACATGGTCAAACTTCTCCAAACTTGCTAAAATCCATGCTAGCTTCAACACCATGACTCCATACTCCTTAGGATTCACTCCTACAGCATCCTTGACTCCCTCCATGCATATCCTAGTCACCATTAACTGGTCAACAAGTCAATGGGTCAACAAACCCTTGAAATAAGATCAAATCATGCCACCTCATCATGCCACTTAGACAAACCCATTTTCCAAGTCAAAACCTGCTTTAAGCTAGTGGAAATCAGCTTTTTCCCTTCCTAATTGACCTCTAATCCAGCCCTATTAACCAAGCCATGGCTTGGTTTAGCCAAATGGAGAAAAAGAGGTGTGGTCCCCCTCCTCTTGGCTCAAGGCAATCCCTCTCTTCCACCAGCCTTCTCCAGGTTTTAGGTTGCTCATGGGACACTTGGCAAGCATCTAAAGCATCCTTGATTGAATCCTAACCATCCATTCCAAATTATGAGGGGTAAGTGGGCAAAACTTACCCTAATCACTCATCTTGCTCATTTTTTGCCTAAGTCTCAAACTCCAGCAACCCCAAAGCTCTCCAAGAGCTCCCCACACTCTCCGGCACTCCCCATGGCCATTCCAAGCCTTCCCCCGCCATTTCCACCACTCAAACCATCATTTTAGTGGAAAAAGAGAGAGAAAAGAGAGAAACACAATCTCTCTTCGATATCTTCAAATCCAGCCGTCAAAATCTGTTGGGGTCTTCAGCAAACTTGTAGAGGACATCAGCAGGAGAGAAAGGAGCCCAAGTTTGCAAAAATCCACCAAGTAGATTATAAGCTATCCTCACTTTTAGGTAAAATTTTAATTTAAAACTGTAGAAAATCTATAATGTGTGGAGCCTCCAAACTCCAGGCATTGCAAGACTATGTTGCCCACTAGCTACAGTTCAAATTTTGTCAAATTTCGTTGAGTATTTTGGGAGATATGAGCATTTGAAGTTTCCTATTCAAAATGAACTGCATAGAATCGGCAGATCTGGACCGTCCGATCGAAAATCAAATGGTCCAGATCAAGGCAGACCGCGCGGTCTGCCCCTAGCTACGAACGCGTGATCTCCCGCGGTCCAGGATGGCCACGTGGCGCAATCCTGGCTGCCGATCTCGCTGTTTTGTGTTCGGACCGTTGGATCGTCGGATCCGACATGTTTAAGTGAGCTCTCCAGCGTCGACACGTGTCCTAACATGTGTCAGCTGGCGGCGGCGCAATCATTGCTCGAAATCTTTCAAAATTCACAAAAAATTGAATTTTCCACCAAATTGGACGTTCTTGGGCTCGTTGGAAAGATAATTAAATGTAGTATTTATTAAAATTAAAATTAAGTTGTTTTTAGCTCTGGATTAGGAGAAATTTACATTTATTTTATTTTTGTTTTTCTCAATTTGCTTGCAATCCAGGGATCAAATGGATCCCAAATTTTGGTGGAATGTTCCTGAGCATCTTGGGCATATTCTATAATTTTTTTAGGATCAGATGCTCTGTAGTTTTTTGTGATGTGAATTTTTAAGAGAATGGGTCCATTTTGGACCCAAAATTTTGAAAATTCATAAATCTATTTTTCTGTAGAATTAGGCTGAATAAATTTTGTGGTGTGATTGCATATGTATCAGGGTTAGACACACCAAATTTCAAGCCTATTTGAACAGTAGAGACACCTAGGAAAAATAATTAAGGAAAAGTCTAGAAAACTTAGAAAATTCGTAGGGGATTGTACATGCACCCAATAGGGGTGAAACTTGAACATAGAAAACTAAGTGGTATGATGTACCTTAGATTTAAATTTCATTGAATTTGGAGGTCATTAGGTTAGAAAATTAATTACCCAAAGTTTCAGCCCTTTTAAGAACCCAAAAAATTTAAAAAAATGTAATAAATTCAAATTAAGACCAAAAATTATAAATAATATCTCAAATTGACCAGAACTTAGTCCTCTACCTAGAAAAAATAAAAGCCCCTTGACTGACTCCTAATTTAACTTTAATTTAACTTTTAATGAAAATGAATAATTAATTAAATTAATTAATTAAAAATTATTAAAAATCGTAAATAATCCCCAAACACTTGGAAATGCTCCCATGGATCATCCCTGGCCTTTGGGAGTGATTCCATACAGTTTGGGATGAGTTTGGATCAAAATGATCAAAACCTTCCTAATTAGGCAATTTTTAAAAAATTCAATAATTAGTGAAACTTTGAAAATTCATAACTAATTATAGAAAAATTTAAATTGAGCAAATTTAGTGTCAATCAACTCCAATTAAGGTCAAGTATTTTCTAAAAATGGCAAACCTCCAAAATCTGGTCAAAGTCCAAAAGTCAACTTTTCGGTCAACCGTAGTTCAAATCTAGGCCTAAACTTCAAAAAATCATAAATTTTCATAGAAAACTCCAAATTCAATGTGCTAATAGTCTGACAACTCATCATAAGGTCAAATATTTATTAAAAATCTGAAACTTATAAAATGAGCTTTAAATTGAAAAGTTAACTTTTGGACCCCTTAATTAACATAATTAAATAATTCCAATAATTTCTAAAAATCCAATAATTCATTAAAATTTTAGAAAAATTTAATTTGATTAATAAAACACTCAACCAACACTCAAATGCATAACAAACACTCCAAAGATGAAGTTTATTGGATGGACTACTCCGGGCTGCGGGGCTAAGTGTCCTAAGGAGGCCTGGTTCCTCGAGCCTGGTGGCACAATGCCACGAATGAATTCAATGGAGTGTTAAACATCAAAATTGAGTTACTTTTAACTACTTAACCAAGTTAAAACCCTTAATTCAACTACATCAGCAAGGTTTTTAGGATGGATTACTCCGGGTTGCGGGGCTAAGTGTCCTAAAGAGGCCTGGTTCCTCGAGCCTGGTGGCACAACGCCACGAACCTGTTGATGGAAAATATAAAATAATTTAACTTTTAAAATTAGTAATTAATTAAATTAATTGATATTGATTGATCCTTAATTTTCAACAAACTAAATCAACTAAATTAACTCCAATCACTACTGGGTAACCCAGGCCTACGGGGTTATTAACTTAGCCCCAAGGAAGGTGAAACAAATTTCATGGCCTCAGTGAGCAACAAAGGTAGCAATCATTTAACAATTAAAATAGGTTTAATTTAAACTTTAATATACTAATATTTGAACTTTAATTAAACCTCTCTTTGAGCCTTCCACAAATTCAAATATTTGATAATTTTAACAAATTACACATCCTAGGATCTATCCCAGCCACACGACACACTACACACACTTTAGATGGTTTGCTAGGACAATCAACTCTAGATCTAGGCTAGGCCGGTGTTTACTTTTTCGCTGTGTGCCGAGTTTTCTGAGTTTTCATTACATGTTGTGATTGAAATTGATTGATGTGTTTGTTTACTTTTACTGCACTCTGTAGATTGATGTGATAGGCGATTAGATTATCCTTATGTTAGGAACGATCTAGATGCTCACTGAATTTTCTGCAGGTGGCCACGCTCGTGCAGGATAATAAAGGGGGCTAAATAAATTATAAATATAAATGCTACAGGTGCTTCAGCTGCTTAGCCCCCAAATAAAAAAGAGCGTGGCCAAGTGTGTTTATTTTTCTGCATATATATATATATATATATATATATATATATATATATATATATATATATATATATACATAATTATTTGGGATGTGATTTAATATTTAAATGATTAGGATAACCCTGCAGGAGAGTCTAGAATTTTTATTTTTACATTCATGTAATTTATTTGAGTATTTAGTTGTGAAAGTGCTACTTTGAGTTTGGGATACATAGATCCAAAGTTTGGATTCCAAAGAGGAAAGGATACCCCTTTGGGGGATAGTCCTTATCCATTTAGAACTCCAAATTTGAATCACTTTACTACCAAAGTGGAAAGAGTAACCTTCCCCTCAAGGGAAGAGTTCTCTTTTCCCTTCGGGTATCTGATCACGAAGAATCCAAGGAGCTCGAAGAGGAGAAGACCGAGGAGTTGAAGACAGAGAATATCCCACTCAAAGCCACTTGCGTCTGTATTAGGATTAGAACCCGGGTTATTGTCGGTGGTGCCCGGCCACTTTTAATTTATGTAAATCTGGGTTGTAATAAGCAAGGCAATTTGCCTATGGACATTTACTTAATTAGTTTGATTATTCAATGTGTTTTGATTTGATTTGATTGCGTATAGGATTACCTGCATTTCTTAATTTTTTGGCGATTGCATGTCGTTCTTTTTGTTTTACCCTGGACTTCGTTAGGCTCTCTAAGGACTAAAAATATTTTTACTTGTAACTAATATTTAAAATTTTAAGATTTAAATAACATAGAAACTTAACGACCTAGGGAATAGCCGAAATCGTCCGGGGTCGCATGCATATTACTACATCTCTCTCCCTCCTTGCTATAAGATACTTCCCCGCCTGCGGGTAAAGTCCAGATAATCTGACCTATGAGGATGAGGTGTTGGATTTGGGGAAGTCTAGTCTTTTCAAAAAAAATTATTATTTTATAAGCCTTTTTAAAATTTCATGCATACCTGATTTGGAGATTTTAACCAACATGCATCGCATTAGAAACTAATTAAATTAAAATTTTAATTGCATTTTAGTCTAAGCATTCCACCCAACATAAGTCAAGGGGTCAATTAAGGATCTGCTCTAGACGTCGACCCTAACTTCTTAAACCAATCTTAAATAACGTCCCTGATCACTCTGCATCAAAAGACCGGACTCATGGTTTTGAAGCGTTTAGGTGGTTTAGATGGCTCCCCAATCCAGGCCGGGATAAACCCAGATTTTGCACTGCATTAGTTAGGTTCGGATCACTGTGGTCCAGTGTCCAAATTTAGATCTAGGATCCGGGGAAGGCTTTGAGTTATAAGACCCCAACTTCCGGGAATATAATCTCAAATTTCTAATAAAATGCTCAACTCGAATTAAACATTCCTTCAATCCAAAATTTAAAGCCCAACACTTAGCTTAGGTCGGGTTCTTCTGAACTGTTTTAGAATCCTAAAGTATCTCATACCCTTCCTCATTTGATTCCAAAATAAGTGTTCAATCTTGCTCCTATCCCATTTGAAATTTTAATTTCATCTCTTTGATATCATTTTTAAAAAAATCTCTAAACAAAATTTCTGTCATTATTTTAATCGAAAGTTTTCGTAGGGAACTCCGGTCTCCCACGACATAATTAACTACGAGGGCTTGCGCTCGTAGGAGATTTAGAACCCACAACTGATTTTTCAAAATGGATTTCTAAAATTTAACATTAGTCTTCTTTGAGAAAATTGAATTAATGACGATCATTATCATCGCCTTCAAATAATTGATAACAAATGATATCTTCTCCCCTTGAGGTGATATATTATTTATCGTCATGGTTTTGAATGCGAAAATAATGACCCCTCCCCTAGGCTATTATGATTAGATACTTGATAGAGCATCATGTTAACCCTTCAGGGTTATATGTTGCTCTCTTTTGAATCTGATCGTCATAGATAAGATGAAATTTTTAATCTCATTATCTGAATTCATTAAGGAACGATATCTTCGCCTCTTAAAACGATATATCATTCGTAATGACATATTCGATTTTAAGATTAGAATCCTGAGTTAAAATTCTCAAAGAAAACTAAACTTTTCAAAACCCGCTTTCAAACAAACTACGAACACCTACCACCATTGTGTTGCATGTCAATCCCAGAGTTACTATAAAACATAACTTTCAATGTGCGACTGCGATGGTTTCCTGGCGTTGCAATGCTTGTCAGCCTAGCGCTACATTTTGGATCCATATTACCATATTTTTCAAGTAAATTTATTTTAAGAATTTTAGATTATTACACTAAGGCTCTTCAAAGTTGTATATGCTTAAAAAAAGACTTACAAATAAAGCCTTATTTTATTTTATTTTTTTTATTTATTGAAAAAAAAATTACTTGTACAAATTTCATGTGGAAAGCCTCAATGGATACTTTAATCTTTGTTGAAGCTTGTTGTCTGATCATCTAGGATTTTTATGTGAGACTTCCAAATTCAAAGTTCAGTTCAAATCAATCTGACCCAACTAAAAGTCAAGTAACTTGTTAAATTTCTGCATTTAACTCTTTTGTTTATATTTGAGTGTTTTATATACATGTAAAAATCTGCATGTTTTCTGTAACAGATTCCGGAGGTCTGAATACACATTGAAGAAATTTGAATGTTTTCGTAGATCGCCCCCCTGTTTGTTTTAAGTTCAGTCATCACTTTCTAACGTAGGTCTAATCAATCATTATTACATCTTGCTCCGTATGTATTCTGACATCAATCTTTTCCTGTTATGCAACATAGTTATCCAATCTTACTAATTTTAGGTAAAAGATTAATCTATTGTTTCAATTTATAAAATTTGTGAAAAAGTAAACAATTGTGTTGTTTGATTGTGCGACTAGGTTTTGCTCATAATTGCTACGCCAAAGACTATATTAATGACTGTCACAAACATTTAGATATATCATAATATGCAATAATTGACTCACTCACAAATTTCGAATTCATGCATGTCATTTCGGCTTGAAGAGGCGTTAAAATATAATTAGAATTCAAAATAACATATAACCATAAATTATCATAAGGAAATAAACATCTTCACAATATATATATATATATATATATATATATATATCCAAACAAATCAGACATGTTCAGCTAAAAAAAAACAAAGTAGCAAAACTAGCAGATCTCTTGGACTGAAAATAAACTAATCATCAATGACTTCAACCAACATTTTTTGCAAGAACTCTAAAAACGCAGTGCTTATGAGCAGTCAGAGTAGGGGAAGCCATTTGGGGGTGAATAGAAGGCTCAAATAGCTCCTTAAAATCAACACAATGCCTGGCCAACAACTAGCCAACAGCTAGCCAATAATATTTTTAAAAAATTAAAAGTCCCCAAATGGCATGCTACTTCCACCACCGTACAAGCCATCATGCAACGGGCAACTTCTGCCACATGACAGATCAATGGCTTCACCCTTTACTGAATGAATTTTCAATATACCAAACAAACAATTAGAATGAGCTGTAAACAATCTGTATAACAGCGTCTCTGAGCATACCGAAAAATCTACACTTGGGGAGGGGACGAAGAATCAAAGTAGCTAAGCACAGAAATACTGATTAGCATATTTAAGGGGGCCTCAGAAGTATCTTATATCCTTATGCTTTGGCATCTAAAGATCATTAGTATGATGTCATAATCCATTAAGGATGAAGGCATGGAGAAGGCCTTGGGCAGTACTAGTCTGTTTCTGAGATCCTGATAAAACTATGGTTCCTTCATGCGTTCCCGGCTTTGGATCATGGACTGTGACATCAGCACCCGATACCTGATCAAAGAAATTAAATAATCCACGTCAAAACGGACACTGTGCAAGAGTTCAGACATATAATAGCTTTTGCAAGTGAGAATAGAAATGAAAAGGAAGATATGGAGAAAATAGAAGTTGACTTGAAATAAAGAAAATAACTAAACAATGGGATTCATAATTAAGTTTGAAATTCAAAAATTATTTGATAATTAATCAAAATTAAATTAAGTCAAAATAAAAATTAATTTGCTTCGACTAATGAGCAGTTCGCTTAGCTTGATTTAACATGAAACCAACTCAATATATATACCCGTATATGAACCAAAATCAATTAATTGTTTAGAAAACATTTTTTGAAATTAAGATGCCTGAAGTTAGACTCTAAATTAATCACTCAGCGCTCTACTCAAATCAAATCTGAACAAGAATCAAAATTTTTTTCATTTCTAGCCGAGGATGGCTTGATCAAACTCTACTTTAACATTTATCCCGTAAGTGAGTCCCACAGAAAAATATTAATGCTTCGTTAAATATGGAATAGATTTTACAGTTTAGGGTTTAAAACTTGTTGTTTGGGCATTATTTGTTAAATTCAAGTATCGTCAACTCTAGTTCTTACAAGTAGGAGAATCGGACTTGAAATAAAAAATTTATGACATTGTCTTATGGGCAAGACAACTAGCTCGAGCAGCATCATGTAGAAAATAAATTTGAATTCTATATTTGAGACAATGTTTCAATTTTCCAAGAAGGGTTGCATGATTCTCAAAACATATTGAATTTAATTTCAACTTATTTTCGATCCACACAACATTCTCAACAGTAATATATTCGTCGGAGGACATGAAAATTTTACTTTTAGAAACATCTTGTACACTTTATCAAAATAGTTGTGCAACCCATAATTCGGAAGAGTGCACCACTTTATCTTATTTAGAAAATATTTGTTTACGAGTGTTAAACGGGAATTTGAGAGGGAAAAGTCTTACTTTGTTATACAATAAGTCCCCTATTTATAGATCTATACAAGTTCTAATGTAGAAACAAATAACTGCTGAAATAAAATCTTTCCTAACACAGAAATCTAGTTATGGAAGATATTAATCGTGATCCAGGAGGGCTTCCCACGGATCACTGTTCATGATCATGGGATCGGCCTTCAAACGAAAGGCTGAGATTTGACAACGAGGTACACTGTTCATTCATGGGAGAAGTGCAAGAGCTTTCTTTGTTTGCGAGAAGTGCAAGAGCTTTCTTTTTTAGCATTTAGCATATACGACACTTAGGTCACTCATACACCCAGGATGAACAATAATTTAGACCACTTTGTTTTGTTTGAAGACTATTCACCTGAACACAACGGTTTGAGATATGAGTCCAATGTGATAGTTGTTCACATCAATGTATTATCATTAAAGCATGCTCGTGACTTTACATTTTCAAGTTCATTATTATTCGCATTTTGTTTGCATGTTGCGAATCTAATCAGAAACATTACGATTTAGATTACTTTACATGGGTGTAACTTGGACTTTGTTGAAGTGGGAAACCACAAGGCATCATTTTGCAATTATAAATAGGTGCCCATTTTAATTCATTTTTATTTTCAGTTCATCTCACCGAATGCGTTCTTAAATTTTCCAAATATTCAAGAGAGTTCTAAGAGCAAAGGAAAAGTTTTGTTCACCCATATTGATGAGTCATTGGGTTCATTACAAGTCCCATTTAAGTCATATTTTCGTTCAAATAATGTCTTTATTTATCATAGTTTATGTCATCAACCTATGATGCACAAACACGAACACGGTACATGTCAATAATTTAAAATACAATGCACTGTTATGGGTTAGACACGATATTATAATTTTATCTCTTAAAAATAGTGTATAAAAATTGAATAAGTAGAATAATAAGAATAATTGAGAAATAATAAGTCATTTAACTAAAATTTATGCTTAAAATGATTAATATCAGTATGTCGAGAGTTGGGCATCAATGTCATGTGTCAGACATCAAGAGAGGAGACGACAATGCTCTTAAGAGTCAAGCATCGATGATGTACAATTGGCATCGAGCATCAATGTTTGAGGGCATCAATCGTCAATGTTAAGATTATGTTAGACAAATATGAGATATTAAGACGGCACAGGGGGTGATTTTGAGTGTAGAAATAGATGGCGTCGAGCGTCAATGTAAAGACAGCACCAAACTTTGATGTTGAGATGATTTTGAAATATTAATGTTGTAACAGCTTCAGACATCGATGTTGAGATGTCATCGAGCATTGTTATAAAACCCTAGCCGCAACTTACTAGAGAGAAATGAAAATTAAAATTTTTTATGGATATTGAAATGACCTGAACAAACTTAGTTAGAAAGTATTAGAAATGATGTTTTTTATTAGATTTAAATAAGAATTAACTCTTAACAAGACACAATAGAGAAAAAGGATTCATGTAGCATAACCTATATAATAGGATAAAGACTTTAAGTCATTGAAGTACTGAGTGCGGACGATTGATTTGGTGTTGTGGAGAGAAAATAAAAAAATTTAATTTTTATTTTTTAAATAAATAAAAAATTAAAATACAAGAAATCATATTTAAAAATTTTCATAAAATATTTAAGACATGCGCGTCCAATTTATTTTTAATATTTTTTAATTGGGCGCATCTTTAGCATATCCAACATGTACCGGAAGAGTGTCAAATGCGTGTCGTGTCAAACACAGCACACCTCTTTGAGAAGTGTCGGTGCATCATAGTCATCAACTATTTATATTATTCATACATGAGTTTAAATGTATCATTTTCATTTTTTATTACATTCTCTCTACAAGTCACTTTCATTTTTATTCAATTGAAGTCCTCGACTTACTAAAAAATTCAACAGCCTACTGACAACTTTACTACATAATGGGGCGTCTTAGGTACTATTAGGCATTCCCACCACACCAAAAAATGAGTACATAGTCGGTGTCATAGGATACCGCAGTTAGAGGATATTCTATCTCACCATGACAAAAAAAGACGTGCATGATTCTTTGTATACGTGCTTAGAACTCGCAATATTTCTTCGACGCGTAAGAAAAGCCGTGTATAGGTACTTAAAATTGAATTTACTCGTTGTGCTAAGAAAAGCACATATAGGACTTACCCTAAATAAGTTGAAGTGACCCAGTTCTAGAAGATGATCATGGAAAAGTCAAAGAGATGATTCTCAACCAAAAGATTTCCATAGAATCCTGTAAAAAGATTTTTAAATATATAAGTTTTGAGACATTAAAACCATAAAAGAAGACTCTAAGTTTATAAACTTCAACAAATCGAGTTGGGAAAGTACAATTCTCCATAACTCAAGTCTAGGACTCGAGTGAGTGTATGTGATCGGATTCAACCAGCTCAAATATTATTGAGTTGCTGGCAGCTCCACTTGCTCAATAAAAAGATTTAAAAAAGGTCGTTGTAAGAGAACCTCCATTCCTCCAGCTTGAAAAAAAAGCTGTCAATTCTCATGGTTATTTTGACTTGATAAGTATATGTAACCTAGATGAATGAAATCTTCTCAATTGGTCAAAGAATCAAAATACTATCAAAAGAATTATCCTTACCAAAATGAAGGTACCATGATATAGGACTAAGTGATGAAACAATAAAGATTAAAGAGTTTGCACGCTTTTAAGTAAGAGCAATAACGAATTAGAACTTTAGCCAATTAACGAAAATAGAAAACAAGAAAGGGGTGCCTTAGTTTAGACTAAGTCACACAATAATAGTCAGGATCACAAAACAATTATAAAATTCAACATATGCAAACATAGAGGGTTTCCAATAACATCCTTAGATTAACA